>KB205939.1:0-317424 GCA_000328965.1 Ascocoryne sarcoides NRRL 50072
CCTAACCCTAACCCTAACCCTAACCCTAACCCTAACCCTAACCCTAACCCTAACCCTAACCCTAACCCTAACCCTAACCCTAACCCTAACCCTAACCCTAACCCTAACCCTAACCCTAAGACGATATTAGCCTCTGCTTTTACATCCTCTTCTGCCGTAGCTGCGTCCTCGTCGAATAGCTTAAAGAAGTCTTACTCTCCTATATTTAAGCCATTTATAAGAGAGGGTTTAAAGCTCCCTTTAGCTCTCTTTCCTTCCTTTACCATAAAATACTAGATATGCTACTTCTCGGCGAAGAAGGTTTGAACGGTGTACTTCCGCTACGAGCTGCCTTCGACCTGCTGCGCCGGCTTCTGCTGGTGGGCCTTAGACACGTACACCTCGAGGGCATACTTCGACCGGGTGAGGCAGCTGTTACAGAGGCGGCACGTGAAGGCTGGATAGCAACGCAGACCCTTAATAGCCGAGCAGGGCGAATTTGGCAGCACAACTCGACTCGGCAGCTGTAGCTCGTATGTAGTGAAGAGGTCGAGGAGAGCCTGCAACTGCGGCCCTTTGCAGTGGTGTGGTAGCTGCCTCAGGTGTCGTTCCTAGCTGCGGCGGGTGGGTAGGAGGCAGGTCTAGCACTCGACGCAGAGTACCACGCCATAGGCTGAGAGGTACGGAAAGCTGGCTGCTATGATCCCCTCGAGGCCCCTGCGATCCTCTCGAGCCGCCGTCAGGTTGTAGGGCTCTAGGGCGGCCCTGTGGGGATTCTGGGGATTCCATATTTATAAAAGAATATTTATGAAGTAATAGCCCGTGCAGCGCCTCTGACCGGGGTGCGATTAGGCGGCGAAAGAATATTTATGCCATAAATCCGCGGATTGCTAGGGGTAGGATAGAATATTATATAGGCTATCCCCAGCAGTGTTACAAACGTGTAACACGTGATCGGAATCACGAGTCAAGTTATAGCCCTGAGGCTCGGCAACTGAAGGTTGCACAGAGAAGCCATGACCTAATCGGCACGTGACAACAGTCACATGATGGACCTACAGAATACAGGGGTGGATCGCAGCGATCCATGGACCTACGGGGTCCAAAGGGAATTATCGTGATCTAGGACCTACGGGGTCCAAGGGATCCAGGAGTAGGAAGGTTCTATATAAGCAGCTAGTTTTCCTTAGTAGATAGGAGCTTCGTGCTCAACCTGATTTAACAATTCAAGCCTTTGATTTAACTATTAACATTGAAGACACTCAGTGAAGATTCACAGTCGACTTACCTCACCTATTACACACCGTCAATCCCTACTCAGTGATATCTTCGCGCCACCACGCCCTATCATCCTCGGTGGGTGATAGCCCCGTGACAAGCAGGCTTAATACTTTATTCTTATATAACAATATAAAAGGATAAGGGCACCAAAAGGGGTATATAAGAGTATATATTAGTAGCTAATAATATCGACTTATAGGTCTATATATAGAGAAGAATAAAGTATAAGAAAGTAAAAGAGAGTAGGGTAGCTATATCCTTTATATATACGATTCGCTTCCCTTCTAAAACTCTTCTGTATCTGTTCCTATTTTTTGCCCTAAAATCAATATTATAGGATACCTTGCGCATTGGCTATGCTAAGTGATCCTTGGCAATCGCGATCCCGATCGTTACAGAATCTAATTAAATAAATCTTATGGCCTCAGTAAAGCCACGCTAATAGATTATATAAAGAATCAAATAAATCTTATATTAGATTTATTTAACAATAATAGATAGGAGAGCATAACTAGCGAATAAGTAACACTATTAGAACAACTCAATTTTTTTTTAAAAAATCTCTTATAATATCTAATATCAGTTCAAGCTTAATTCTATTTATACTATTAGAATATTTGTAAAATATTTCTAAAATATCTCTTGTCGGCTCCCGGTTGTCCCATGTGTATTAACTGTTGGGTATAGCTAAACAGATTACTAAGCAGCCTTTAACAATCCGTAATATATAAACTTATCACTAGTATTAACATTCACATCCTCCTCTAGACATCGAGTAGCGGGTAACAGGTTCCAATTTAACAAATAGGTCAAGTCTCCGGGATGCCATATTTCCTGCCCTCGACGACCCGTATACTTGGACTGGCATCTAGCTGCAGCTTGACCTCTTCTCTCCCTTTGTCGTCCTCCACGGACAACCCAACAAACACTCGATGCGCATGTGTCTTGTACCGTTCGACCCCGGCTGCCCCACAGCTAAGCATCTCCCTTGTTGCCCCATCCCTATCCACGTCAGGAAGCGGATACGAAGCGAGAGCCAGGATCAGGATCTCAGTCAGCGTCGTCCACGCAGATGAGACATATCTTGTTGATACGATCACCACGACATGGACTACCACGATGATAAGGTAGGTACACATTACCGCAAGAGCAAAGAGGTTGACACCTGCTCCGAGCCTATACGCATAGCCCTCTACGGTCAGCTTTATCTGGAGAGGCGTAGTTCTGGTTCCCTCGGAGTAGTTGTATGGGGCCGGGAGGACCACGTGGGGATTGCCTAGGCTAAAGGTGCCGGCAGGAAGATGGGTGAGCGGATTTACCAAGCTCCATATTTTGGGTTGCAGGTGCAACCCCGTACGGGAGATACCGTCGGCCACAAGGTTGGCAGCGGCATGCTCGGCCAGCACCAGTAGCTCGTACCTGTCGGGGGCCATGTAGTCATAAATCGCTTGGGAAAGTGACCGGCGGACGACGACTGCCCAGAGTGCCGGGATAGTGTCCTCGAAGATGGCGTCTAAGGTGGATGTATTAGTGCCCCGACTGGGAACAATGGGTGTCAAAGCTTGCAGCCACTCTGGGGATAAGCCAATTCGCTGCCATCCGCCGTCCCGAGCTGGGAGGAACAATTTCTGGCCGCCTAGGCTGTCTATGGCTGCACGCCGTCCGAACAAGCTGCTCCGGGTTGGGTAACTATACCCAGCCAATGCCCAGTCAGACTGTGACGACGTCAAAAAATTCTGTCCTGGCGCCCACCGGGCGTCAATTGCGCAGCCGATTCCCAAGTCGAAACGTGGCCCATGCCCCTTCCCATGCTCACCGGCGGCAGACATTAAGATAAGAAGCCCAGTCGATACGCTGCCGAATTGGTTAGGGAGTGAGACCCAGTACGTCCTGATGATCAAGGAGCGGTTTGAGTTCGACTCGGCTCCTATATCTAAGAGAGACTCATCCAGATCGAGCCTTTGGGTCGGACCGCTACCAAAGGTGCCGGGTTTCCTGTCTGGCGGCTGATACCAAAACTCATACTCTGACAGGACAGGAAACTCCATAGGGAATTTACCACCACCACCACCATTTGAGTCGCTGCCACTGATAACAGAAGAGGTGAGATTCCTCATTGGCACGCAAGCCGTACGGACAACCGGCACCGTCACATCGACTCTGCCAGTGCGCGAATACGAGCGCCCCATATGACTGTTGCTCAAATCCTGGAGCCTCCGACTCCATATGGCACGGATAGGCTCCTGAACGGCCACTGTGGCTGCGTGCGGTGCCATCGTCCAGGTCTCGCTGCCATACGTCACTCTGTTGCGAACGTTTCCCTGAAGTGTGCGGATTGTGAGGGCGTCTGCGGCGTCGAAGACGAACGAGTCGCCTTGCGGGTAAAAAATGAAAGACCTGAAGTAATGGCTAATGGATTGATAAGCCCCTGCGGCGCAGGAAGGGTCTTCGATGGCCCTCTGTGAGTCTTTACACCCGGGCCCGCCTATATTACGGTCCGTGAGGGTCGGCGGCCAAAGGTCCTTGAGTTTGGTCCCGTTGAGGAAGAAGTCGTATTTCGCCGACGGCCAGGTCTGGTTCTGTGGGATCATGAGGATGGCGCTTGAGGGTCCAGCCGAGTTGGCTATGACGCAAAAGAGGATGGCTATAAGGCCGATGACGACCTTATGTCCATATTTGTATTCTTTCACTTTGAACATCCCAAGAAACTCGTCCGAGCTATATTCTTCCATGTTATCACTATACACTCGGGCAGCCCCCGGGGCAGACAGACTTACAATAAATACGCTCCCCCAGAGAAGGTGATACCAGCACCTACCGCGCCGATTGGCACTCCGTACGCGCTAAATAGGAGATGATAGCGGACTATATCACATACAACAGTCGCTAAGCTCGCGATCATAAGAATCTCATGAATTTTAGCCGCCACCTGTAGTAAGTCTAACTTGATTTCGTCTGGCCAACTGCGAGCACCGGGCAACTGATGCCCGATATAGGTTTGGCGGATATTAAACCACATTAACACGCCTATGACGATCACGGGAGCAAGATGTACCGAGCAATGATGTAAGCTTCGCAAAAGAGATCTCCTGAGAATAGTCTTTGGTTTTTCTCGATCTTCTCGAAAATATCGCCACTTTTTGTCGAGCCATTCGGATAGTCGTTGATATAACTTAGCAAGCCATCGGAATACTGGTTTGAGTGATTGTCGATGACCGCTCAAGCTGCGGTTAGGTGGAGTGTTTGGTATACTCTGCTGGGCAGTTTGATCCTCCGTTGGGTTGGAAGAGACTTGGGACACAGAAGTGTGATCTTGGCGCGACTGTGATTTATCTAGAGATAGATGGATAGAATGAGCAGAAGAGTCTGATTGCGGAACCGAAGCAACGTATTGATCAGATTCTCGGCCAAGTTGGAGCAACGGACTCGAAGTCGATGATTGATAGCGAGAATCCATGATAGAAGCACTAGTACACCATCAAACCTTAAAGGGCAGCACAGCACTCCAAATGGTAACGAAGAAAAGGATAAAATACTAATAACATACTACAGAACTTATACTTCCGACCGGAGCACTGCAGATGTAGACTTTCAGACCGGCTCACAGCCTCTCGAAGGGAAGCTGTCAGACATAATTTCTAAGAAAAGTTGCAACCATTGCATTCGCGCCGCGGGGCGGCGCGTAGGATTTGGAACGAAACATGAGTCAGGAATTTTATTCGTAACTTAAAGGAAAGAAATTAAAGAGGCTTGAAGAGGCTTTGCTCAGCGCGAGTTACCCAACGAAAATAGCCGCCAAGGGAGTTATAAATAAAAGGGTCTCCTTGGGCCTTACCACATTTTGCTTTGTTGGTAAGGAAAGCTGTATCATCCCATACCCGTTGTACTCCGTAGATGGTGTGACCAGTACGCCATGTTGGTGGCGTCCTCTAAGAAAAGAAATAAACGGTTTGAGAGCTCGAGGCTGTGCGGTATTAGAAATAGCCTAAGTGCCTGAGGTAAGCCGGCGACGGACTCTCATCTCCACGTGGTGCCGGCTGGGAACCTGCGAATACTTTTGCTGCCGGGTATTTGTAGAGCCAAGTAGAGTCACAACCAGCCAGCACTGTCTACTGGCTGGGGCTACGGTGTGAGATAGGACACCCTTGGGGTGCTCTCGGGCTGCTCTGTTGAAATGAGGATATCGCTGGGTGTTAGGACAAGCGTTAGAGAGAGGTTACAACAGACCGAACGAAGCGAACGAAGCGAACAATACGACCCAGCATGCTTGAACCCGCGCAGAGAACGACGAGATACTTTGGTTAGTGGGAAGGACATTAACTATGAAAATCCGGTTAGGCTTAGAAAGATATAAGGAGTTATAAAATATTTGTAACAATCGCAATCGCAATCGCAATCGCAACCGCTTCGCTTGGCCTAGCGCGCCAAGGCGGTGTACGCATCCACAGGATCACGGATCACGGGATCAGCGCTATAAGGAATAGGTATAAACAGTTACAGAAGGGTATCGGAAGCGAGTTATATATAAGGGGCATGCCTCCCCTATTCTCTTCTGGTTCCTTGTATTTTATTCTTCTCCGTAGCTGACCCATAAGTTAGTACAATAAGCCACCGATACGCATTCCCATATGCCTCTTTCAGTGCCGTACCTTCTTGTGTTGTTATAATTATAACGATCGGTATCGCTTAGCTTAGCGGGGTGCGTATTCCACGTGATAAGGATCACGTTTATTCCAATGCCAGGATCAGCAATCCAAGGGATAGGAGCAGATACGGAAGGGTTTCAAAAGGGAAGCGAATCGTGTATATAAAGGGCCTAGCTACCCTACTCTCTTCTACTTCTTTATACTTTATTCTTCTCCGTATATAAACCTATAAGTTAGTACCGTCAGCTACTAATACGCACTCTTATACCCTTCTTTCAGTGCTCTTACCTTCTTGTGTTATTATAATAATAAACTATAAATTAAAGTAAATTATAAATTAGAGTCAGTAAGTTATATAAAATAAGGCTTAATTCTAATAGAATAGTAATAAGTTTATATTATTTATATATTAAAACTTTTAAACTATTAAAGCTTTAAATTTTAAAAACTTATATTTCTAAGATATTAAGGTTTGAAGATATTATACTTTTATATTTCTAAATTATATCTTTTATATATATTTAAACGTTTAAATATTGATTTTTATATTTTTAAAGTTTATATTATTTATATATTAAAGCTTTTAAAATACTAAATTTATATATTTATATATTTACAACATGCTTTGATCTAACGGTAACATTTACTAACCCCTACAAATTTCACCCCCGCTGGTGGCCACAACTACTGTTTCCTATTCCTCAAATAGTTGGCCATCCACTGGAGCCCCAATTAATAATATTCCATCCAAAGGTACTAGAGGAGTAGCCAACGCCAATTGAGGTGTTTACTATATTCTGCGTTAGAAATGCGGTTTGCAAGGAAAGGGGAGATTGTCAAGTTGTTAACTCACGGTAGTGGTAGTACATTACATCCCCATGGACTGGATCATTGAAAATACCCTGGCCACCAGGGGCGTAGACTTCATCGTGGCTGGCAAGAATAGTCGTGCCGCCACCCAAAGTGCAAGAAGTTCCAGCCTCGTCGACGAATGGACCAGTGACGCTCAGACTACGGCACACAACAATGTGGTACTCTGTACCCGCGGTCGGAGTCGGGGTGTAAGTGCAGCAACTCCCCTTGCTCAAGAATAAGTAAAAGTAGCCGTTGTGGTTGTAGATATATGCGCCCTCCAAGTAGTTGCCACCTTGTGGTTGGTTGAAAGCAAGCTGGACTTGGTTGCCGGAAGGGTAAACATAAGTCGTATCAATGGCTACCGCTGCCTGGTAAACGTCGTTCCAGTACGAGCCCCATGCGAGGTAGTATTCATCCGCGCCCGTGCCGTTGACGAGGGAAGGGTCAATGGCGTTGTAAAGGCCGCCGCTAGAGGAGGTTATAATCTCGCCTTGGTCCGTCCAGGTGCCGGGATTCATGGACGTCGAGGTTGCGTAGCCTATGGCCGAGTTCTGCGATCCGGAGGAGGATACGGCGTAGAAGAGGTAGTACAGGCCGCGGATGTATGAAACATCGGGTGCCTGTGATATTTACAGTAAGTGAGAAGCTCAGTACCGGGCCGACGCATCTCAATCCCCAGATTCGGGTGTCTTCGGCCCAGAGTCCCTAGACTTACCCAAAGCACATCGTTACCAGCCAGATCGATAACGCTAGCACCGTCAATCACGCTTCCGACTTCAGTCCATGGGCCGGCTAAGGACGTGGCAGTTCTAATACTGATAAGATCCAACGTCGAGAATCGGAAGTAGGTACCATCACCACGTTTGATGACAGAAGGGTCGTGGGTGAAGCAGTCGCCGGTGCATCCCAAAGGATTGGTGTACCCCTCCGCAAAACCGGAGAATATGGGCAGTACAACGGAGAGAAAGGCAAATGACCGCATCGTCGCAACTTGAACTGGTTGGTGAGCAAGCTAAGAAATCTTATGTCTTGAGGCTAACATAGTATTGTACCGAGTGGGCTGCATCTTATACAACTGACAATGAACAAACGGTGTATACGTTACTATGCGGCATAAATCGACGATTGCGCGAAGGATCAACCGTACCATTTTCCGGCGGTATCATGGAGCAACGTGGTAAAGAAATTGTACGGAGTCCTGTCTCGAACCCTTAACTCCATAAATCTATTAGTTTTTCGGCGGATATGGGCTGATCCGGGCAAATTATTCAAAATCCCAAATTCTACGCATATACGCATGTGAAACAAATCTATCCTCGTGGCATCATGTGCCTGGATGATTTTGGAAGTCGAGAGGACGATATAGTTCAGCGGGAGGCAGATATAAAAGTAGAAGATCAGACGGATCAATTAGGTGATATTAGAGCCCTCCCCCACCCACTTTATGCACGAAATATACCAAGTTTATGCTATAATTATACGAGATAATAATTATTACCCCGCTATTATATAAGTAATAAAACAGTCATTATTACCTCATGATATAATAAGGGGGGGCCATCCCTAATCAAACGTTACAACTGTTCAGGAGCATCTGACTGTTCCAGCATTCGAATCCTTCAGGCCTGCACGAGTGGTCTTCACCGAACCCACTAGTTCACAACCCAGAAATGGCCTCGATATAAAGCGATCGTTGCATATCAATTTTATATCGTGAACTACGCTACATTGATCAGCTGCCTCTCACCAACTAATCACCATCATTTGTGTCAGTCAATATGAAGACGTTTATTCTGGCCGGTCTTCTAGGCGGGATTGTTGTTTCAGCTCTTGTGAGGACTACGCTCTACAATTTCTGGATCACCCTGTATCGCTAACAAGATCTCTCATAGGCAGTTTCAGCAGAGAAAGCTGTTCGGAGTATTAGTGACGTGGTTCTCTCCAATTTGACTTGGACGGGCGAGGTCATAGTTGGCGAGCCCAAATTGACGCTTGTCGGAAATGCAGAGGTGAGCTACCTAGTTATATTTTGCTGGAAATATGCACTGACCCTTCCCATTGAACAGAGTATCTACCAGCAGATCCTCACCATCAACCCTAATTATGACGACGAATTTGGTATCAACACTAAAGGTGCCAACAAGATGATCAAGAGGGAAAACCCAAGCCCGGTTTCAACTGTATTACTTACCCATTTATACTTACCCATTTATCTATGCTCACTTGAATCACACATTCTAATGTCACACTTGTTTAGGACTACACCTGTGCTTACGGTGTCCTTGTCGACGTGACACCTATAGACGTGGGTATCAAGAGCCTCTACAACATCGGGACTGGTATATGCAGTGCGCCAGCTGGTTCGGCAGGTGCAACCACTGGTGGCTGTACCCGTCTCACTTGCAGTTCCAATGCTAGTATTTGGCTCTGCAACGACAACGATTTCGAGATTGATATTGCCTGCGAATTAATAGCCGAGTGAGTTTCTACGACCCTCCATCCTGTGGCTCAAACCTTTTTGGTGGAGACTGAGTAAATATATGTAGTAACGCCGTACAACTTCTCATTGACTGCCAAACCACAACCTATTCTGGTGGTGCTTGGTCCTCGACCGTCCGTGGACAGGTACGTCATGACTTAGCAGGCCTGGTCGAGGCCTGTTATACACTTTCCTTGCGAAACCTTGCTAATTTACTACTCAAAGATTTTCGCCTCGGATCATAGTTGGAACGTTATCATCAACCAGAGCACTTGCTAAGTGGCCTGGAACTAAAAATTTTGTTATAATTATAACGATATGTATTTGGCGTGCTGATGGCATATAGGCGAGGATGAACGGAATGAGATAATATTAATACATAAGCTGAGCCAGCTTGTGAATGTGATATACATATCGTCTTATTCAAAACAGATCCCTCTTTTTCTCCTCAGCTTAGTCTCTCTCTGTATAGAACCTGGATAACTTGAATTGTTAAATAATTAGAATAAATATGACTTAACTTTGAAAAATAGATGTTTTATAATAAAGAAAAAACATTTTTAAAATTTAAAACTTAATAAAATATCTAAAATTTATCTCATCTTTGAAATTTAAAAGCGAATATTAGTTTAACCTTTATTATATGGTTATGTTTTTAAAATCTATTTCAAGTAAGCTTTAAAGTTTTTAAAACATTGTTTATTTATATATTAAAAACTTAAGCTCTATTACTAATAAGCTTTTTAAATAGAACACATTTATATCTTTAATATCTTCAGTATCAGCTGAACATTTAATAGCAACCAGGGCGAACAGAAAGCATTCCGCCATCAGGCAGCAAGATACACCCATTTACAAAAGAACCTGCTCTAGATGCTAAATAGAGCACAGCACCAGCCATATCCTTATAGCAACATTAGCATTTAGTATATTTAAGCTAAAGTGTAGCATACCTCTTCTGTGCCTGCTCGCGTGGCAGGAATAGCTTGCCACGGCATAGAGCCGACGGCGCTGAGATCTCCCTCTGGAGTGTGGGCCTACCTCAATGTCAGCTTCACTTGAGTTTAAAGACTATATTCTTTGTATTACATACCTCTGTCATTTCCGTCACGAACATACCAGGCGCTATAGCATTAGCCCTGATACTATGTTTAGCAAACTCTGACGACAGAGTCTTCGTCAAGTGTGTTAAAGCAGCCTTGCTAGCGTTGTAGACATAGCTAGGAGCTTCAGCACGGCACATACCACCAAAGCTAGTGGTACTAATGAACTGACTCTGTAGCAGTCCACTCTTTCCTACGCTGTCAGGGTGCGTATTGCCAGCTCCGAGCAAGCCCAGGAAGGCGAGAAAAGTAAAATACGAGCCGGCTATGTTAGTACTAACAACTTGACTTGCGTCTTCGTATGTTGTCTTGTTCCACAACTCTTTCTGCAGTTCACCAACAGTCTGCTCTGCCGGTCTGGGGGCCATATTGGTAACCTCTCCAAGATAGCCAGAATTGGCGACCAGAAGATTGATAAATGGCGTCTGCTTTTCAATTGTTGACACTGCAGCCTGTAATGATTCTTTCGAGCTCACATCGCATACGACTGGAATGAGAGAACCATTTTTCTAAAAGGCAATTAGCTTAAGAGGGGACGATCAGAAATAATTACACACTGCTTTCGATGCCACCTCCTTCAGTTTGGACTCTCGGCGGCCGAGAATGAAGACTTTGGCTGCTCCATTGACATCCAGGGCATGAGCCATGACTGCGCCCAAACCAGAACCAGCACCTGTGACTACAGCGACCAGTCCATTAACAGAGAAGAGGCGAGCAGCGTCGAGGTTCGACATGTTTAGTGTTGTTTGAAAATGTAAACTTTTCTGAGGATGTGGATAATGTTGGTAGTGGACCGAAGTAGAGACGGATAAAATGGGTGATGGGGAATATTAAAAGAGTCTGAGGACGTGGTCTTTGTATTAATGTTTTCCTGATCGCCGGTCCCGCCCCATATAATCCGCTTAGAAATCAGAAATCAAATACGCACGCATAAAATTGCTGGTAACTGGGAAAATGCCGCCCTCCGCTCCGTCTGAAATTCGAGTTTTCCCGCTAGTTTCTGCACGCCGTACATCAATTTCACCTGAGGCTCTGCTTGTCCAGCCTTCGAAGAATCGAGGATTTAAGCTACGTTCCTACAGTCTGAGCGAAAACGACATTTGACTAGGTAAGGAGAGGTGCTTGAATTTAGACGTGGAATGTAGGATTGGAGAGTGCGATTGCCATCACGTGGAATGTAGGATTGGAGGGTGCGATTGCCATCGCTTGTAAGTAGCGGGCCTGCCTGACATATCGCACTATAACAAATGCCACTTCACATATGCGGTCACCGCGTTGCTATCCTGATTTCCTTGGTTCCCAAATAGATCACCACTGCATAACTATCGATGCTCCGTTGCAGTTTTCCGGCCTGGTTGCGCTAGGAAAATGTTGTGCGAAGTCAGATGATTATCAGCCGGATGCTTTGAAATGCTCGCGGTCAGTGGGGCGGATATTTGTATTGCCGACATCCGGTATCTTGACTCCATTCCCAAGTCCAAGCATCGTTATCTAGGCTTGAAAGCATCACCGCAGCCATTGGACCTTGAAAAAGAATGTCGCAAACGATGGATGGAGGCCCCGAGAAAGGGGAGCCATCAGTAACGCTCATCACCAGAGTCTGTAAACTTGAGCTGTCCTAAAGCTGCTATGATCTGACTTGGTGCAGGCATGTGATATGTGTAGGAAGAAGAAGATTCGCTGTGAGATAATTGCAGATACTTGCGCACAATGTATAAAATACAAAACTCCGTGCCATTTCACGCCTGTCAGCAAGAAACGGACGCTGAGGCCATCAACTAGGTAAGTCCTAACCATTTAATAAAGTCAAAGGCATATACTATAAATGCTGCTAACACGATATATCTAGGGACAGATATGTTCAGGATCTAGAACAGAGATTGAAACAGATGGAAAACAAATTAAAGCGTGCCCTAGCTCAACAGCCAACAGCAGAAAATACGGTGCAACTAGAGACGCCCAACTCGGATAGGTTGAGAAATGAAATGGTTGACAATAACCAAATGAAAATTGATAACTCTTTACACGAAGCTGCTGCCCCGGCCGAAATTTCTCTCCATCCCGTGAACTTTAACCAGCCCTTCCGGAATAGTACGTAAAGCCTGTGCTTATTCTATCTCCAACTAACATTTCACAGTCGCATCTCCAGAATTCCCCCGTGATGAAATCGCATCATTTTCTCCGTGGAATAATATACGGGGAGGTAACATATCTTCCAAGCCCCTTCCGCCAGTGGACAAGGGGTTTGCTCTCATCGAGAAGTCTTTTCAGGGCTTTAATTCCGCCTTTCCGATATTTGACCGAGAAACCTTTCTGCTCAAGTATCAAGACCCCGAGTCTAATCTTAATGATACCTGTTGGTGGGCTTGCTTGAACGTAGTACTAGCCCTCAGTCACCGATTCACAGGAACGACGATTACTGAAAAGGAGCAAGATGAGGAAGCCTGGGGATATTTCCAAAATGCTGTGGCTGTCAGCAATCAGCTAATAACGACGACGCCGTCGATCCTGTCTGTGCAGGCCCTGATAGGAATGGCTCTTCTGTTCCTTGGAACACCGAACCACAGCCCGGTTCCCCTCTTGATCTCTTCCGCTATCAAATCTGCTCAAAGAATGGGCTTGCACAGAAGCTATCAACAGTCCACACTCCAAGCTCCTGAAATTGAACAACGGAAACGAATCTTCTGGAGTGCTTACACGATTGATAAAGACCTCAGTCTCATGACAGGTCAGTCACCAACTCAGGACGACGATGATATGGATGTAGAGTTGCCTTCAGAGAGAAGTTCAGAAAACTTGGATGTTTTCTATTGCCGGATCAGATTGGCCATGATACAGGGACAAATTTACAAACACCTCTGCTCTGTGAGAGCGCGCCGGCAGCCTCCTGACCAACGGATCATAACGGCGCGAAAGCTAGAGACTATGCTCCAGTCATGGAAAGCAAACATACCAGCCGAGGTCCTACAAGAAAATCACGGACCTCGACATGGCGGCGTGTACTCTATGATTCTCCAGCTCTCGTACTTCAACTCTCTCTCTACTGTTTGTAGCTACTTGCCCGTGTTCCCCATGTACCACGAGCTTCCAGTTCCGGAACATCCAGACATTACGTACGAAGCAAGAAAGGCCATCAAACTGCTGGAGGTTACCCCTCGGAGGAGGTATGCTTGTCTATGGTAAGGTTTAGCCCATTCCCTATCATGGACGAGTACAATGTTTGTCTAACGCTATCAGGGCCGTCCTTCCAATCTATGTAACAGCCAGCACAACGCTCCTAACCTACACGCTCTCTAAACCCTCCAACAAATCTGCCAACATCGACCTCCAACTAAGCCAGCCACTCTTACGCCTCCTTGTCAGGCTTGCCCGCATCAGCGAGGACCAGCGCGAGGAAGTGGCAAACATGTACCGTTCCTCAGTTGAGCTCTTCCAGAAAGCTAAGATGGCAATCGAGAGCTCGAATATGGCTCTATCTGAGAGTACTCAAGGTCAGGGCCAGCCTCAGCATATGCCGGAAGGCCAGGAGGAGTCGGTGGAGGATTTCTTAAGGCGGATAGAGAGTCTCAGTGCCGGGTATGAACATTTTGACTTGGATTTGCTTTCACCGAGCACGTTGGCGTGGGTCGAGGGTTACAATAACCGTAGGTGAGATGGCTTGCGGCTCAAAGATAAGACCGGAATACGAGCGGATGGAGAAGTATAGCATGTGGGAGAAGGGAGAAATTGGCGTCGCCGATTTCTGTGGTTAATTGTTGACCTACCAAGCAGCGTCCCTTGTTCCCTAAATAACAGAGCATGCTGGTTCACTGAGCCTTCAATGCAGACACTTGAGACCATACTGGGAGAACCAGGTGGATATAACACAAGCGTCACAGTAAGGAATCTACTGGCTCACTTGATCTTTATATAAAGAATGTAATATAATTTAAAAATCGAAAGATTATGGGAAAATATATTTAAAGATCTTAAATAAGGAAATAAATTTAAATTTGAAAACTTTTAAAAGGCAAACTCGATACCAAAAAATATTTTAAAAATACTTAAAAACTGATAGAATAATAACCAAATTTTACAAACTATAGTAATCTTTCTTTGCGCATGGAATATAACTTATTATTAACCTCTTCACACAGCACTACATTCAAGAAGGCCTAGCTTGTCAGCTTACGATAAGTTCGAGAAGGGTTTTTTATAGTAATGTAGTGAAAGAGGTCCTATGCCTTAAAGCGATTGCAATCCGTGTAAGTAAGTGTGGACATCCCCTTTTACTATGAGGTCTCTCCGAGTTCCACGCTCGGTTTGAAGACTATTAAATAATCAACAGATTTATCAACTCAAATGTTTTAATTCCCGGACAAGAACTTAAACGCCAGTGTATTAGATTCACTATCACTCGCTTTCAGCACCAGCTGTGTGTAATTGTACCTGCTTATCTCTAGCCTCTTCACTATCATTTCCTCAACTGCCATCAACAAATTTTCAAGTGTGCGTTTGTAAATCGCTTGCAGTAAATTGAATTGTACTTGTACTGCAACCCATTCTATTTTGTTTCTTATTCCTTTAACCAAGGAAAAAAATACCCATCGAACAATCTATGGAAAGCAAGCTTTCGAAATTATTTCGCAGCCTTCTATCTATGTTCATCATGGTGTTGACAACAGGGTCACCGTACATTTGTTTGACATAAACCTAGGGCTAGGAACCTTGCTATTTATACTTTATGCGAAGAGCGGTGGTCTGTAAAGAGGAGGGGAACAAGCGAGAGTTGGTGGTATTATATTATTTTAAATTTAGGGAGCGATAAGGAGCAAGTGAAAGGTGACTAAAAACTTTGGTTTTAGATCTTAAACTTTGATATCTGACAAGAAAATAAGAATACAAGGATATGGATGGAGTATAAAAAGCTAATCTCCTTTTTAAGCTAGTTTCACAGTACTATACAGGACTGGAATGCGTCAAATTGGGAGTATACTCTGCTAACTGCTCTCTTTCAATATGACCAACTGACTGGCCTACGTCATTTGTCTAGATTCTTACCTTTCTCTCTACGATCCATATCCCATTCCTTCCCTGGGTACTAGAAAACACTTGCTGTCAACTCCTTTGTTACTGTCGATCATATTTATACTGTCGTTTTGATCAACGTCGAAGACAAGTCATCGCGAGACTGAAATTACAAATATAAAAGCCACATTGACTCTCTTTTGTGGAATTTCATTAGCAACAAGAGTTGTCCGATCGGAATGCAGGGATCTGGAGCAGGCTTATATAGCTGGGTGTTGGCTGAAATATTCAAACTTCTTCGGTGTTACCCGCCCGCTGACCTTAGCTATGATCACAAAGATCCTTCCCCCATACAGCTGATTCTTTTGCTTGCAATATTTCTGGATATCTGGCTAAGATTACCGTTGTCAATTTTTAGCTCCCTCTCTACTACAACCGACGTCATCTCTTAACCTGAGGATGATAACTCTTCGCCTCCTTTAATTTTCTAGACACAACAGCACCTCGTAAAGTATGGGAAGAAATATCCTAGACGACTGAATGTTACCTTTTTCAATTGGGAAAAGGTGGAGGGATTACGTAGATTAGACGACAGGATTTTAGTAGTAAGATGGAACCTTTGAACCTCGGACTCGGTTTCCATCTTGACAGAAAGGAAACACGAGGCTCCGGGCAAGTGAAGTACAGAATCAAGTGCAGTCACGTGTGTACCCTCGGACTTCTCGTTCGCTCAACTTGTCGGAAGTTCCACTGTCTCACATGATTCCACGGCTTTACAAATAAAATAAGACAGCGACCTTTGGCTACACCTTTATTTCACAGTCGGAAAGCTTTCTCAATATTGAGGTCCTTCTATGCCACATGATAGACTACTTTTCCTTCGACGTCGGAGCTCGGATAAACCAACTCGCCGACGAAATTCCACTACCCACCTTCGACCTCTTTCCTTTGCCACAACCCAATCACTCGGCATCAGTCAAAACGGCCATCTTCAAGTGGAACTCAGTTCTATGTATAGACATATACATATTCCTCCACCTACTGCCTCGCCATCGGCCTCTCCACCAGACCCAATGTTCGAGTGTTGGACTCTGGTGCCTTTGCCTGTCAATTTCGAGGAGCGGTGACGCCTGGCGGTGAGGTTTGTTAATTGCTTTCAAAGGGGTCAACGTGAAGGCCTTTTCATCATCAACCATGGCTCTGTTTCAAGCCCAAGGTGCATTGATCTCGAACTATGTACCCAACTACGAGGAAACGAACTTGGAGACATGCTCCAGAATCTGGGTACTACCCCTCATTGCCCCTCATTGTCACGTGGAGCCGTCGCTGACATCCACCGTGTCCAGGACCCACGACGTGCTCGTTTTGAGGAATGCGCGCTCCCATATATAGCCGGGCTTCCCATTCTAGTAGCAGGATGTATACTACTTGGGTTTATTTTTCGTCTTCTCCCTCTAGGGTTGCGAGCACCACTATGGACAAGATCCTTCGTCGAAGAGCCAAAGCCCATTCCTGACGATTCCGGGTCACCCCTTAAGCATCCTTTTGGCCGTTTAACTCTAGCCCTTCTTCTTATCTCGGTTGCCGGCTTCGGGTTCCAAGTATTCTCCGTCTTTCAGCCCACTCTTCGGATTCATATGGTTTATTCCGCAGCATCATGGTTGTTCGTCTGTCTTCTCATTGCTATTTGTCGGCCAACTACCACTCCAAAGGCCCCTATGGTACTATACATTAGTATATTGGCCTCCCAACTGATAATTCTCGTCGATCGTCCTTCATCTTGGACTGCCGATGATATCCCCGCTTTCCTAGCTAGCCTCTCCGCCTTGATTGCGCTTGTCGTCATCTTGGCGATGCCTATGCGAGATCCTTCCATCCCTAATGAAGAGATCAGTCCAGCCTTCAGCCCACCCACTTATGCATTACGCAGTCCAGAAGACAATTTAACCTTGTGGCAATTCATGACTGTTTCTTGGATGACACCTCTGATTAAATTGGGAAACGAAAGACAGTTGTCTGACGAGGATGTTTGGGGTTTGGGGTATGAGTTTAGGCATAGGATTTTGCATGATTCGTTCAGAGATCTAAAAGGAACTGTCATTGGGAGGTTATTACGTGCTAATGGGTTGGACTTGCTTATCATGTCGGCGCTAGGGATTTTAGAGCTAGTTGCTAGTACGCATATTTCCATTCCCCGCCCCTTGAAGATCTGGTTTAATATTGAATTTTCTAGCTTTTTCCTCTCCTGTCCTCCTGCAGAAAATTTTGCAGAGCTTAGAAGATGTGGGTGCACCGAGGCGAGCAACGCTCAATTATGCCTTCTTATCCCTTGTAATTAGATTAGTTGGTTGTCAATCTTCTGTCTTCTCCTTATGGTATGGCCGACGTTGCTATGAGAGATCTAGGGGGGAGTTGATTGCTATGTTGTATGAGAAGACACTGTCGAGAAAGGTAGTCAGTGTAAGCAGCAAAGCTGTTCCTAATCCCGATCACGGTAATCTCGAAAATGGAAACGGAAAGGATGTAACAAAGCACAAGGAACAATCTTCGGCTAGGAAACTCTTTATGACTATCCTCGGTCCATTCCGTGCGATGTGTGGCCGGCGCTCAAAGGACAAAAAGAAGAAGAATCTGGCATCAATGGGCAAGATTATGAATCTTATGCGGTAAGTCTGGTTTTATACACCCAGCCTATATCCATGCTCATGTTTTCACAGATTTGACGCTTACGAAGTAGCCCAACGGTAGGAAATCTTCTCGTCCTTAACCTGTATCTTTAGCTGATTATTCTAGGTTTTGGGAATTCAACAATCTAGTTTCCCAGCCTCTTGGCCTCATAATCGCTACCATCCTTATCTGGCAGCTCCTAGGCTGGGCTTGCCTCCTCGGGATCGTAACCGTAATCCTGGCCCAACTGGTCAACTATCTCTTCGCCCGTGCTCTTCTTCATTATGAACGCTCCCGTCGCATTTCAACTGATAACAAACTCCACAAGATCTCCCAGCTAGTTGACGCTATCCGCCATTTACGATATTATGGATGGCAAGATGTATGGCTTGGCCGCATCATGGAAGCTCGGCAGAAAGAATTGGGCCTTAGAATTGTGACAAGTATATGGAACATTATGATCAATTTCACGAATAGGTTGGCTGCTGGGCTCTTTCCTGTCGTGGCGTTTTGGGCATATACCGTCCTTGCGGGGGGCAGTTTGACTGTGGATATTGCGTTTCCAGCACTACAATTATTTGCAATGCTAGAGAATTCTTTGATGGAGTTGCCGAATTTGATTACAGTAAGTCCCTTTCTCAATACACCGTACTCGGACTTTAACTATCTGCAAGGTACTTCTCAACGCCAAAGTCTCTGTTGACAGACTTGAAGAATTCATGAAAGAGCCAAATAAAGACGAAACCGAGCTACCACCGAACGCCAAAATCGAAATGAAGCACGCTTCCTTTGCTTGGCCTGGTTCAACTGAGCCGGTTCTCTATGACATCAACCTCTCGTTCCATCCAGGATTAAATGTCATTTGTGGTGAAGTTGGCACCGGAAAATCAGCGCTATTGCAGGCCTTGCTAGGAGAACTTGATCAGCTAGAAGGGGAGTACTATCGAACAAATGAAATGGTCGGGTACTGTGGTCAAACACCCTGGTTGCAGAGCATGAGCATACGAGAAAACATCTTGTTCTCTGCCCCGTACGAAGAAGCGAGGTATAAACAAGTCCTTGAAGTTTGCGCTCTCGTCCCAGATATGTCCAATTTCAAGCACGGGGATCTATCTCTGATAGGAGAAAACGGTATTGGACTCTCCGGTGGGCAGAAAGCTCGAGTTGCCTTAGCTAGAGCAATGTACTCTCGAGCTAGCATCCTTCTTCTCGATGATCCGATCTCAGCTCTGGACCATCAGACAGCGGAGTATGTTGTTAGGAAAGGCTTAGCCGGTCCATTGATGGATGGGAGGACAATAATCCTGGTCACCCATCGCACAGAATTGTGTAATGGTATTTCGCAGCAGGATATTCAGATCGTGAATAAGACAGCAATCATTCTCGATCCAGAAACAGCTCCATTGGAAGATTTATATCGGGTGCCGACATCCGAAAAAAAGAAAGCTCAAGATGAAGAGCCTATTTCTGAGGGCGTTCCCGATAAATTCCTTGAAGATGAGTATCGAGCACATGGTGGGGTGCAAGCAAAGGTTTACTGGGAATATATCAAGGCTGGAAAACTTAGATGGTGGTTTGTGTTGATTGTTGTATTAGTACTTTTCCGCGTTATTGATGTCGCCCAGACTTGGTTTTTGAAGCAATGGGGAGAAGCTTATGGACAACCATCTCAAGAAGATGAATTAGTCTCAGAATGGTCCGATGGGTACTTTGGCACCTTACCCTCGCCAGTGACGAATATCAGACCCTGGCTCGTGGGGTTCCTGCTCCTAGCCCTGGCAAGAGCATTCACGTTCCTGATCTCGAAGGGCGTAATGTTGGTTATTATATATCAAGCCGGTAAATCATTGTTTGCCCAGGTTATGGTCAAAGTTACTCATGCTACGTTCCGGTTCTACGATGTCACTCCTGCTGGCAGGCTGATGAATCGACTTACCTCCGATATCAATACCGTCGACGGCAATATTTCGAATCGGTTCCAGACCGTGGCTTTCCTGGCTATAGCTTGGGCTTCAAGTATCATCGTTATCGGGAGCGTTACTCCATTCTTCCTCGTCTTCGCTATAGGCCTTACCATCGCCTTTGTCGTCATATTTTCCCATTTCCTTCCAACATCACAGTCCCTCCGGCGTCTCGAAATGGTCTCTCTTACCCCTCTGATCTCCAATTTTGGCGCTCTAACCGATGGCCTCACAACCATCCGCGCCTTTAACGCAGCGTCTAGGTTCATGGATGGAGTGATCATCGTCACAGACACATTCCAAAAGATGGACCATTTTTACTGGAGTCTGCAGGCATGGTTGATGTTTAGATTCGATGCATTGAGTGCCTTGAGCACGTTCTTGTTAACATTGTTAGCGCTATATACGAATGTGAGTGCGGGATTAACGGCATTTGTGCTTACGGCCGCAGGGAAGTTTGTGGTGGCCACGCATGGGATGTGTAGGGAGTATGGACAGTTGCAGATGGATTTCGTGAGCGTAGAGCGTATTGTTGAACTCCTCCACTTGGACACGGAGAAACCTGGAAATGTTGAGCCGCCAGCGAGCTGGCCGCATTTTGGAGCGGATATCGTGTTTGAGGACGTAACTATTCGTTATGCTCCCCACCTCGAACCTGCGCTTGAGAATATTTCACTTACAATCAAGGGCGGCGTGACGACAGCGCTTATTGGGAGGACAGGGAGTGGGAAGACTACATTAGCGTTGAGTTTATTGGGGACAATTATGCCAGAGAAGGGAAGAATCCTTATCGATGGTCTCGATGTCTCAACTATCGCCCTACAGACCCTCCGCCAGCGTCTCACTTTTCTTGCCCAAGATCCAGTTTTGTTCCCGGGCTCCATGCTAGAGAATCTGGATCCGCTAGGCGAATATACGTCCTACGAGTGTGAGCAAGTCCTGACGAAGATCATGGGCGGTGGAAATCATGGGAATGGAGGAGAACCGTGGAGTCTGGATTCGCATATCGATACTGGGGGGAAGAACCTGAGTCAGGGGGAGAGGCAGATGGTAGGGTTGGCAAGGGCGGTCTTGAGGAGAAGTGCAGTGGTGGTAATGGATGAGGCAACGGCGAGCGTGGATAAAGAAACCGCTGGGAGAGTTTTGGAGACATTAAGGGCAGAGTTGGGAGGTGCCACGGTGGTGGTGGTAGCACATAGGGTGGAAGCTGTGAGGGGGGCAGAGGGGTGCGTAGTGTTGGCCAAGGGGAGAGTGGTGAGGTCGGGGGGGTTGGATGAGGTTGGAGGGATGGGGGGTAACGGGAATGGGAGCGGCAACGTGAGTGGAATAACAACACCTAAGTCGTGAGGAGATGGCAGGATGGGACAATGAGGTGATTCTTTCGAGCTGGATTCTGTTGACGATAGAGCTTTTAATTATCGTGAAATTAATAAAGATTATGACGGCGAAAAGAGAAATGATGAAAAATGGCTTGGCGAAGAGGGCAGTGTCCCAATATTTGAATTAGTTTGTGTTCGTTATGAGTAGTGTAATAGTAAGTCAAAAAAGCTGATATTTCAAACAAGAGTACGAAGGAAAGAAATAAGATACCAGCAGAAGCAATAATGAGATATCGTTGATGATATAGTATAAAGTTATCAGAGTTATCAGCCTTCTCAGTCATTTTATATGCGGTGCAGAGGAGAATCTAGAGAGCGTGAGCAAAGAGTGAATTATACTATACTACACCTTGGTTCAATTGTGGTTCTTGATTGGAGTACTACTAAAAACTGCTCAGAGCTTCATTAGAATGAGATCTTGAAAGGATATAAATACCGAACGTGTTGTGCTATTTTTGTGGTATAATATACCTCTTCGATTCGACGATAGGGGTGTATGAGATGGTGGCATCATAGGGGTCTCTAACGGATTGAGGGATTTGCGGATTTTACTGCGCTATTGTAGGTTTGTTTTCAGAAGTTGATGTGTGGTTTAAAGGTGGACAGGGGATGCTTGGTGGAGAGATGAATAGGAAGTGGTTTAGTTTAGAGGATTGGGATGACAAAGTGGGGTGGTTTAAAGATTGATGGTGGTTTAGAAAGTGACGAGAAGCTTTTGATCAAATATCAAAGGGGATATTACGACTCTTGAGGAAGGGGGAAATCAAGTACGTAGAGAATGGAAATATAAAATAGATTTTTGGTAGACGAAATTAGCTTGATTCCTCAAGAATGTTTATTCAAAGTTATTCATACCCACACTTCCTCGAAATTTAAACATCGTCGTACAACAATTTCATCTTCTGGTGTCATTGGTAAGCTTAATCGATATCGAGAAAGTTTTTATATCCTACCGCTGTATCACCCCCCGCCCCAGCTTTTCATTTGTTTAATTTAGCATTCACTGTTCACTTTTGGAGTCAAATTTGATTCTTGAAGAGATTCTCCTTGAGTGGAATTTAATATGTAGGGAATTTGCGATAGGGACTATTTGTAGGGGGTTTGAAGTGTTGAAAGTAAACTGTAATTGTTCATAGATCGCAGATCAGATAGACTGGGAGTATGGTGTGTGGTAAAGATTCCCGCTATGCTACACTGTTTTCGTAGAGGATTTGTTTTTGAGTGATCATTTGGGGGTTTGGTTCTGGGGTGGGTAAGGGTTGATGGAGAAATAGAATAAGAGATTGTTCTGAAGATAGAGAAAAGGCTAAGAGTTGGTAATAAAAATCTTTTAGGGTAGAAGGTAGGAACTAATTTGAAATATGGTTCCTAAGGGAAAACAGATACTAAGCCGGGCTATTCGGTGACAATATCAGTTTCTTTAGCGGGAGTTCTTTGTTGGCCTTTTAATTGAGGAGTCTGTTTTGAAATTCTTGAAGCGAATAGGAACTGATGTTATTGTCAACTCTTAAGGCCACATTCTGTACGGAGGCTTTTGTATAATGGACCCTTGGAATGCTAGTTCCGAGCAAGTGGCCGCTCCAAACCGTCCATTGTGGGAATTTTCTTTGTTCTAGGAAGCCAAATGCTAAGTTAGGCATGAACCGTCCTTAGCATCTGCTTAGACATCGTGTCGAAGCATGGTAGAAGCCGTACAACTTTTGAATTTCCTCCTCGCCCTTTGCTTGCAGGATTATAAAACAGCAGAAGCGAGAGCAAAACATCTATGTACTACTTTAGTTAGAACCGCAGATTTAAGAACATGGGAATGGAGTATAAATACTTCTTTCCAATCACCATTTCATCTAAGCCTTTACTATGATCGGCACATCAGACATATTAGAACCCCATCAATGACCCCCTTTCACTTTTCAAGTTGATAATCTCTCTTGGCAAGATGAAATGTTCAACAATATAGATTATTTGATCTTATCACTATACATCTCTCCTACAATATCTTTAACCCGAAAGCTGTAGCTTAAATCGTCTCGAGATTCTTAGAATGGCAAGGGCGAGAAAAACGACAACAAAAGAAAGATGATTTCTATTATGAACTGGCTTATTTTAACAAGTTTTCTGATCAATTAATATATCTCACAGCCTATAGGTTATACTTGCCCCCCCACCGGGTCCTCTGTGAACTTATCCATCTTTCGTCTGCCAAACATAATTGTCTATGAATTCAACATAAATACTATTATAAAGTTTCCAGTTCTATAATACCAAGCTTTATATATCCAACCCAAAATTATAAACCCCTCTTACATCACCTCATTAGGGTAGCTCTACTCATATTCACACCAAACCTAACTCAATCTCATCTCTTCTATTCACTATCAGTCATCATCATACATTCACAAGGTAAATATATCCACCCTCGCTCCCAATTCCAAATACATATAAAGCTTCCAACATCATCTTGTTTCCCGGCGACAAAGCCAACGAACGGAAGAGTTGGTTGGTAACACAACCCGTATCCCCAAACCTACTCCTCAATGCTCAATGACTTTCGCAGCTCATTCCCACCACTCGCTCCCTATCTCCCTTCACCCCATCTCCACACCTAAACCCTCATCATTTCAGTCTTTTCATCTTGAAATCGAGGAAATCAACGAAACATAAAAAATATTAACAACAAAAAAACAGATATTTCTACATAAGTTACCAAAATAAGATAAAAGGTTTAAACCAACTCGTTTTCTTAAACCCAACTACTGACGTATACCAATCCCAGCCCCGCTTCGCATACACTACATTGATAGGAAGGATCATTGTTGTTGTTGTCTTGATCCGTATTATTCCTTCCAAACCATAGAATAATGACTTTATTTATACCCCTCACCTAGCCACTCCACCCTCTCTATACACATCCTCGTTCCATTCACCTCTCACCTTTTCTCCCACCTCCTCCACCCCCCCCCGTAAAACCTCCCATTAAATCCCATAGAAATACCCACCTCCCCACCTCACCTCCCTCCATCCCTCCCATCTCCTAGATTTCAAACCCCAACTGAGCTGGGATTTCAAACGAACCCCCCCATTTCATCATCCCAACATCCCCATACCAATCTCCACCAACGTAACCCCCTTCATCCCATCCCAGCCCATCCAAACGCCCAAAACATTCCCTTGAAAATCTCAAGACGACCCAAACCTTCTACCTACTTACCTACCCATCTCCACACCCACAACCCGAGCAAACCTTGACAACAAAAGGGAGGTAACGACAATACACTCGAAACCAGAAAACACTTCTGTAATTCTGGTATCAGACCCAAACCAGTGACGAAGTCGTGTGCATGACTGGCAAAGAGATTTTATCTCGCTGGATAGGTGTGAGATATACAGACATACAAAGATGAGCAAATGTTGCAGAACCTTTGCTGCTGACCTCTCAACTCCCATCTCCCATCTCTCATACCCCATCTCGAAGAAGAAGAAAAAGCAAATCATCAATCAATCGAAAGGCTGATCTGCTGGTATATATCACATTTCTACTATCTCTCCCTCCTCAACCTCCTTCTCCTCCCTCTCCATCTCCCTTCTAATCCAGACCCCACCTCCCGCCTAATTACCATCGACGTCCCCTTTCACCTTCACCTTCACCTTCACCTTCCCTCCACCCTCCCGCTACCCCTAACCCCCCACACGCTACACGCGATGCAATCCCCATTCCCACCACAAATCGCCTACCCACAACCAGTCCACCAAGCGACCCACGAAACCAACCTACCAGCAAAGACGGCGCAAATAAACAAACAAACTACCACCCAATCAACCAACCCCCCCCCGATCACTCCTGGCAACAAAGTCAATCGATCCCACAATCCCACAATGCCACTCCACTCAATCCCGCTCCACCAACCCAACCCCGTTCCATCCCATCCCATCCATGCACAATGCACCAACCCAGCAAACCAGCAATCGAGCCATGAGTTCATTGATTCCCCTAGATAGATCCAAAAAAAAGAAAGAAAAAAAAGTTCGGACCCCCCCCCCTGACCCGAAGGAACGCCAATGCTAGTTAGTATGTATGATGTGATACATAAAATACAGTACAGATTTTTGATTATTGAGCTCTCTCTCCCTCTCCCCCCCTTTCCTTACGTTAATTACCACCTCCCCCCCTCCCTCTCCCCCTTCACGCCATTTTAGCTGTTCACCCTTCCTCCCTATATTAACAGACCCATCATGTTGACATGCGAACTTGCTGTCATCGATGTCGACGAACGAAGCAGGTCGTACGTACGTACGTTTGTATATATGTGTAAACCCGCCACGAGATAAATAAGCCAAGTAGACAATCCACAGATGTCAGTCATCTCATTGTCCCTCCCCAAGTTCCCGCCCCACCCCGCTCGTCTCGCTACCTCGCTTCCACCATGGGAACATCCACCCCGCTCCCTTCCCTTTCGATCATCCTTGCAATTTGATCTTGCAGCTTCTCCTCCTCGGAATGCAGGTTCCCATCTAGATCCATCTTCATCGCCTCTTCATTCTCCTTCATCAACTCCTCTTCTTGTTTCCTCAACTCTTTTTCCTCCTCCGTTTCCTCCACAATCACCGGTGGCATTTCCCCAGCGGGTGGAGGCGGCGGAGGCGGCGGCGGGCTGACATCAACATCTTTATCCTCGGTGTCTTCCTTTAGCCTCTTATTACTCTCCGAGTCTTCGGTCGGCGTGTCAAGGTCAAGATCGTCGCGACTCCGCTTCCGCTTCAGTCCATCCGAGAACGAGGAGGTATCCGCTGGCGTACTGCTATCGTCATTTATCTGACTATGCGGCTCTCCAGGGGCACGAGGACTGTCCATCACGCTACTAGGTGTCATATCTATCGAATCCTCATGCCCAAGAGGGCTGTGTATTTCCAACCTGCCATTCGTGGCCCCGTTGACGTGTTGATCCGACGGCCCCCCATTGAGAGCTTTCAATCTCGTCTTCTCGGCATTCTTCGCATCCAGAATCTTCCTCTTCTCGACCGCCTTCTCGAAGAACTCGCGGACGTATCTCTTCACTTTCTTCTCCTGCTTCTCCGTGATCTTGGTTGGGTTCTCTACTCGTTTATGCGTGAAATCTGACTTGACTAGCTTCTTCCCCACTTCTTTGGCAAACTTCTTGAGGTCCTCTCTTGGGAGTTGTTTGGTGAATTTTTGCATAACGTGTTTGATGTGCGGGAAGAGCTGCATAACGTTAGTATATATTCGCTAGAGGGAAAGCCGAGGGTGGAACTGTAGAAGGACAAATGATAGAGCTTACAGTATTCTCATACAACTTCATCTGTTTCTCCTCACTTAAACCCCTCCATTTTTCCTCCGGATTCTTCTTCACTTCTTTCGCTTCATGGTTCGGGGTTGCACTCGCAGTCCTCGCTGGCGTCTTCTCAGCTGGCTCCGCCTTTGTAATGCTGTCAATAATATCCTGAAGCGCTTTCTGGTTCTGCACAGCTTTCGGTGGCAGCTTAGGAGGAGGCGGTGGTTCTGCAGCTGGTAGAAATGGCCGGTGCCAGGTTGTCTGCCCTGCTTTGCTGTAGTAATATGGATTTCCGTTTTCGTCGGTAGCCGTGAACCATCCCGAGGGGAGAGCATTGTTTTGTCGGCGGATAGGGGGCCGCGGTGCGAAAAAGGACGTAGACCGTTGAGGGATGTTACTTTTGGGACCAATGGGAGCAACGATAGCCGGGGTTGGTGATGCCGTGGATTCGACGGCAGAAGTATCACGACGCTCGTCGAATATTGTCACCGCATTGGGATCGAACTTTTTTCTAGGGATGCGATATGCGACTTTCAGTTTACTCCATTCTTCCAGGAGTCTCTTGGATTCGAATGCAACATCCTCATGTTCCGAAGGAACCAATGTTTCAATGGCAGCTTCGATCTTGGAGTCGATGATCTTGTTCCGCGTCAGTCGTGGGAAGTTATAAAGGATGTCGAGGATCTGGAGGACCACGTTATTGTCGTCCTTCCATGTCGATAGAGAGGTGCGGAGAATTTGGTAGCCATGCATCTGTACGACTCGGTTGCGAACTTTGTCATCCTCGCAGCGCTGGAGGCGCCCGAGTAGCTTGACGGCGATCCATTTCTCTTTGCATTGCATGAGAGTAGCCATGACCTTTCGGACGCCATTCTCATCAAGACCTTTGGGCTGTACATTGTTGACATACTCCTCGTCGTCCTCGCCCGTCTTCTTCTTGCGGGGCTTCTTGGCGACGGCCGTGTCCCATCCATCACCATCGTCAATCCCAAGAGCTTCGATAGTCGCATGGGACAACTTAGTCGCCCGCTCTGTCTGCGTCTTGCCCCCGATGAAGCCGGTACAGTTGTACTCGCCACAATAGCAGGGTTGAGGGTCGGCGCCGTATCGGTCGACATTGTAGTTGAACACTAGCTCCTCGCCAGCTTTGATGGATCGCTCGGCAAAGATGCCCATGCGCAACTTAGTCCCAACCACCCATTTGTCCACGTAGCAATTCGGATTGCAAGAGTGATTGCAAAATCGACCGAGGTTTCCCTTCTTCGTCGCATCCACAAACTCGCTCTTGGTGAGGGACATGAAATAGAAATGCTTGATGCCTTCTTCGTCGTATTGGATAGTGCGCCGCCGAAATGTCGGCTCGTTGATAACTTCTCCGATATACTCGAAGACAAAGTCCTCGGGGTTTAGGTCGGTATTTGCACGCAAACCAAAACCTTTCTTTTCGGTCTTGATGACCGAGACGTTGGCATACTGCTTGCGTTGGAATCGCTGGTTCTGACACGCAGCACCGCAGTTGCATTCGCTATCTACGCACTCCATCTTAGTCGCACGGTTAATACAGTCTGAATCCTCGCCACAAGCATGGTTCTTGCTATCACCTAAGAAGCTGTTAGCACGGTGTAAGCCGGATTACCAGGAGTACGTACTCCACTCCTCAGCACAATCGCAATCCAGAACATCGTGCTCCGAATATCCCATATACTTAGATCCATAGATGCATTCCTTGATGCACTGGAAGACACCCGAGGACTCTTCGGTAACGTCAGGGACATCGAGAAATAACGGAGGGGGGCGAGCAATTATTTTCTCCGAGTGTTTTCGTGATAGCTTGGGCGCTTTTCCCAGCTCCACCGTGACCGTTATATCTCCCCCAATAGTTTCAAGCTCCTCGTCTTCGGCCTTGGGGGTTTGGCTGTGGCTATCCTTCTTGACAGGCGAATGGGAGGAGGTGGATTTCTTGCTTGCGGGTGTCGAAGATCGAGAGCGTTTGATATGGTCAGAACTGCGTAGATGCTCGTAGTAGCCATTTATGACGGGGCTCTCCTGGGTCGCGTCTGGTGATTCTCTATCCTTAATCTTCATACCACAGAGCGCAGCATCCACCGCCTCAGATTTGATATCCCGAGTATCGTCCGCCATTTTGGAGGTTGTGAAAAGGCCGAGGAGCTCGGTAGGAACGAGATGTTGTGGGTGTGGTCCAAGGCGAGACACTAAAGTGAAGTCTCGGCACCGCGTCTCTTAGTCCAAGGGCGGTCACGAAGATAGCCAAACACACTCAGACAGTCGTGCTTAAGATGCCAGGACCTGATACAGTATGCAACCCCGATGTCCAGCGTGTGAATGTCTGCATGCGCTGCGTGCGGAGAAATGGTGGTTGCGCCTTGTTTCCGGTGCAGTTGGTTGACACAGGGAGGATGGAGACGGGATGGAGGTAGCTATAAAAGCTCGCAGGTTGCATGAATCGGAGAGGGAGGAGCTACGGTGCTCGCAGATACGGACATGAAGCGCGGTCTGTTGGTGAATTGGTCCAAGGGCTCCAGCAGCAAAGAAGGGTGACCGAAGGTTGAGGTCGAGGACGAGGACGCCAGAGAAAATAGGGCCAGCGCTGGTTGCCAATATCACCTCTGGCGCATGCTCTGCCGGTATAGAAATGACCTTCTATGGCGCAAGATGCGATGGCATATCAATATTCACTTGCTCTCCGCGCTATACCTGGCCCAACGTCGTTGAAAGATCAATTGCTATGGAGAAGAGGAGTTTGTAGATACAGATTGGAAGACCAACGGCCCAAGCTCGGCAATTGCCGCCGACCGGGGGGCCTTCCGAGCAACCAACAAAATTCAAAACTCCCTATATATCACCAACAACGACAAATACTCGACTCTCAGCTCGAAGACGGGCAGACGAGAAGACGAGCAGACAAGAAGACGAGAACGGGAGATGTCCTCTCCCGAGGGTGGATTTCCAGGATCCTCAACTGCTCGCCAAGCTCACCTTCAACCATATCTAGAAATGAATCACTTAGACCCCTTTGCCCCATCCCATCTGCCCTTCTCTCGTGAACAACCGAAGCAGAAATATACCGAGAGATTTGCCACCGTCTCCGTGTTATGCTTACCGCAAGTTGGCGAGGGATCACGCGGTGACGATAGCCAGCCTAATGCTAGGCTTCAACTTCGACCGCAACCTCTGTGGATAGGAGAGAACAGAGCTGATATACCAATCCAATACACGTGTTATCGTGGGCTGTAAAGTAACTTCCCACATTCATCCCCCATCCCATATTTCCAAAGGCAAATGTACCAATTACATCAACACCAGACTGAGAAACTCCTGATTCTGCTCATGCCCACGTAAATGCTGGGCAGAGAACACAAGTATATGCTGCAACAATCTGGTAGGAATCTCGAGGGTTCCTCCCACCATCCTCGATTATAGTTGAGTCCCCGTCCCCTTACTCTTTGATCGTGCCCAACTGTCTAGCATATTGTGATGCTTGTTGGGAATGTGATGCCGAAAAGTAGATTTAGCAGATACCCCCGGTCAAGACAATGTGTGGATTTTCGACTCTGGAGGTGTGTAGAAATATGTTGGTTGGTGGGCCTGGTGGAGTTGTTGTCTAAGTTGGCTTGCCTTGCTTATGAGATATGGCCCAGAGCACACAGCAGTCTATCTTTGGGAGCAGTAGAAATTGCCCGCAGGAGAGCTCCTTTTCCCAGAGGCGTTACCGATATTTATATCTTCTTGTTTACTATGAGGTTGAGAGCCTCATGGCAGCGTTAGTTGAGAACCGTCAGTATTTCATAGAAGAGCATCGACGCCGCAAGCCCACCTAATAGCAACACCCCGAGCCTCCAGACCCGATATTAGATCTACCCGCTCTGAAATGTCAAGCATACTTGCAGTTTCAGTACCTTTGTCACTACCCGTCGTGCATGCCAATGATTTTCAGCCGTGCATATGCGTATACCGATTCCCAGTCTCGACTAGCCTCTTCACCACTTCACCACTTCTCCACCCCGCCCAGATCCGGCAGCTGGCCGTATCTCACAGATCGAGCAGACCTCGGGCACCGAGTTGCATGCCTCGATCTCCGGGCAACATCAGCGGTGTGGCTTTGAAAGTGGGATATCACGACCGGCCGTCTTCACCGTCGACACTCCAGTGAGGAAGTGACAGCACATTCTGCAGCGGCCGGTGGGAACACTACCCCACCGCCGGTTTTCGAATAAATAGGCAGACGGTGGGCGCGAGGAAAGAGGTCTTCGTCGGGTCGTTGTCGAGTGTCAACCGCCCCCGATGTTTCCTTGTTATCGTCGCGATGTCTGTTGTCTCGGATGCTGGTGAAGAGCGTAGTCGAGGTTTTCAGGTCGCAGATATGGCTGGCCGGCTAGAACCTAGCTGCTTGGTCCCTGAGGCGCCGGAATCAACCGGTCCTGTCCTGTCCTGTCCTGTCCTCCTGTCCTCGTGCTGCTGCTGCTCCCACTCCTCCTCCTTCTCTTCCTCTCTCTTCCTTCTTCCTCCGCGACCAAGCTCTCTCCACGATTTCGGACGACGTTCGAGGGTGATGTTCGCGATTGCGGCTCAAGGAGCAGATCTCGCGGGGCCCGTACCAGCCCTACGGCCGTCTGGGGGAGCATGGAAGAAGACGAGAGGCTCGGGAGCATCGAGTCGTCGTCGGTGTGCGATCCGCGCAGAACTCCAGGCGTCCTGCCGCTGGTGATTGGTGGTGAGGGGGCTGCGGATTGCCCAATAACTGGCGCGGTCGAGGGGGGAATCGGCTGCCCAGCTGCAAGGCCAGCGAAGCAGAGGATGCGAGCCAATCGCATAAGAAACCTCTCCCCTATTCCAGCTCGCAATAAACAAAACAGACGTTCAACTCTTATAAGTCATGTCGTTGTCGCGAGAATTGGCGTGCGAAGGGTGCTTTCCAGCGGCGTGTCTTCTGTGCATCGGTCCTGTCTGAGGGGATCCGGGTCGGCCAGCGAGCCGTCGTAGACAATTCAATTGGGGGCGTCCGCTCGGGATTTCGGTGGCATCCCAGGCGCTGCATCGTGCATCGCATGTACTGTATCCAGCAACCCTCGCACCGACTTGCACTGCACTGCACTGCACCCTTCCCATCCCAACCCTCCATCCTCTCGTGAAGCTCCAGTCACCGTCTTCCGCTCTGCTCGCGGCGCTGCAAGCGTCCTGTCCTGTCCTGCTGGTCTGCTTCTTCTTCTTCGTCTGCTTGTCTTGCCTCCTCGTCCTCCTCGTCCCTCCTCGTCCCTCCTTGTCCCCCTCGATCCCTCGTCCTCCTTGCATTTACTTGCATATGCACGACTTCGATGCTCATTTTATTACATTGCTCCAGTATACTATGACTGCTGCTGCCCTCACCCTTACTCCCCGCTCATTAATGCCCGTTTGAACCACCGACCTGCGTACCGCAGATTGTATTGTTGCCTGCCTTTCCTCCCCGCCTGGGAACTGCTTTCTTCATATCCGACTTGTTGGCTCCTCTCCCGTCCTTTCGCGCGCGACATCTACATCTGCATCTGATCTGCGGCCTCGTGGAACGGCCTCCCCTCGCACCGAGATCTCCTCCTCCTCCTCCTCCTCCTCCTCCTCCTCCCTCCGCTGGCCGACAGATACTTGCTCTTGCTCTTGCTCTTGCTGCCCCTATGTCCAGCGACCTCACGCTCTTTCGTTGCGATTCGAACTCGATACACGCTCGCTCCAGCTTCTCGACTCAACTGTTTCGGCCCTTGCAAAGATACTTAATGCTCTTTAATACACCTTTTACCCCGACCCTTCCCGCCTCCTCTTCACCCCCCAGTTTCCTCCTCCTGCTCCGCCGCGCGCGGTATCCTCTTCTCGCGCCGGCTCTCCTCTCGCTCTCTCGATATCGACGACTCGAGAGATTCTGGTCATGGAAGGACACCAACCCTTCTCGGATCTCGAAAAGGTACGTGGCCCTATCCATTGAACGTTGCACGCCGTTGGAGAGCGGCAGAGCGCATCACCGTCCCCCTCCCCCTCGCCGCCGGGGCGCTCCTGTCCCACCTCTTCTGCCTCGTCCGTCGTTTCGTTTCTGGTACCGTCACTAACATCAATTCTCCCCCCGAATAGCGTTTCCTTCTCGCCGAGCTTCTCAAGAACAGCGTCGTGCCGGTAGAGAGGCTATTGTCCGTTCTCAGAGAAGGGAATATAATTCCACAATGGGACCTGATTCAGATCCCGACTGGTAAGCTTGATCTCCCTCTTGAAACTCGTCCCCGCGGGTCCCCCAGATCCTCGCCTCCACGCTGCGAACCCACAGACATAGAAGCTCGTCATCGAACATTCCATCCTTCTTCTACCTACTAACAAGGGCCAGGACGGAACCTCAAGTCCTGCAAAGACGAGTTCGACATCTTGTGCCGTCAAGCGCCCTACCAGCCAAGCTATTTCCAAGGTCCACTGGCGATGGGTGGCAGTTCTACGAAGCGCAAATCCGATCCCGCCATCTTCGAAAGCACATTATCTGCTCCTCCAGCAAAACGACGGCAATCGGCCTTGGATATCGGAACCACAGCTCGCGACATTCGCCCCAAGCCAGCGAATGGCGCTCCGTCCCCCCTTTCGATGACCACCCCCGCCCCTCCAGAACCCAAGAAACGTGGTCGCCCATCCAAAGAGGTGCTCGCACAGAGGCAAGCCGAGGCAATTGCGAAAGGGGAAGTGTTAGCTACGGTAGCGCCACAGGCCAGAGAACATATGGGCCCGGGGGGAGGAAGTGCGGGCACTTATGCTATGATTGCGCCGAGTCCTCCGGTTCAAGCATCCGCTTTGCATAGCTCGGGTCCCGGTACGCCTGGGGAAAGGAGAGAGGGCAGGATCCCTTTAGAACCGGCTTTGGGCAAGCCACTCGCACCCTCGTCCGGGAGGAGAAGGCGAGCGCCAAAGCCTAAAACTTCAAAGGTATGTATTCGTGGCCTTCGCAATCGACCGGAGGAAATGCTGACATATTAAGAAGTCTCCAAATCCGGGTGAAAGCAGTTTTCCTGTCAGTCAGCCAATTGCCCCCGCACCTAGCGAGCCAAGGGAAGCCCCTCTAAGTGAGCCTCTACAGCCTGTTCCATTGGCAACGGTGGAGGGAGCCGCTATCACTCTGTCCATGCCTTCAGCGGCGAGTGAAGCACAATCAGTACCGCCAGAACCACAGATACAGCCTAGTCCTGAAATATGATGTGCAGCAAGTCTGACGCGCATATCGAGTATCTTGTTTTACGCTGGATACCGAGTTTTGTACACTTCCAGGAGTTTGCACAGACAACACTTTGACTCGACTTAAAAGACAATCATTACTGCTAGAATTTCCCACCTATGCCTTTCTACAATTACGAAACGACCACTTATTTCATGTTGTCGACGAAGCTCTCCGACTCGCTTCGCTTAATACCAGCTGCGATTTTACGGCTTCAAGCTTTATGCTCTCAAGTTATGCTTTCAATTTCCGAGCTACTTCGAATTTACGCCTTAACGACGACGATTTCGACAAGATCCATTAATCTACGCGTTCGAGCCCAATCAAGGCGCTCCCTCCCCCTTTTCTTTGTTACATTTACGTTTCTCTTCACGTTACGAAACTACGATACCATTGATTCACGAGCGAGTTAATTCTGGGTAGCTAGCGTTGTGCAAGCATTCAAATATCTCTGTGTTTTGCCTCTTTCCGCTTCACTTAATCAAGCATCTTTCCTTATCACGAAGTTATACTTGATGAATGTTTCTTTCGGAGAAGAGTTTCCGTGTCGAACTGTATTATTTGAGGACCTGGTTTGTGTGGTATTTTGCCCCCTAGTTTATCTTGTTTCTTTTCCTTGCCGGTCATCATCGCTCAGTGATTTTTTTATTAGGCGATAGAAGATACATAGCTTTACGTGTGTGTCAAGTGCTGATGGGGTGCATCTGCGGGAGGCTGTGTGCTAAAAGCATTATGTTCTATTACGAGGTATGCAGCACGAGTAAGCACGAATTGTACGATAAAACGAGGACAGGGTCATAGAACTGGTCTTAACCAATGGACTGTATAATAATCAAGGAAAGAGTTGTTTGGGTTGCGCGTCGTACATTGTACTTCGCCCTTTGCCTGTTCTATCATTGCTTGGTGGCTTGACCGTCTCTTTTTGATTGGGTAGGCACACTTCCTGCAAGATACAATGGCACATCCAAGTGCAAGCGCTCACAAGCACAAAGTAGATACTGAACCAGGTTCGGGCTATTGGCTCTCACCAGCACCTTGGTCTTCGGCGGGCCATCCTTACACAGAGTGGCACCCTCGAGGCGATCCCCCACCAGTTCCAGATTCAAATGTTACATTGCAAGGACAATAGCAAAGATCTACCAGCTGCTGGTCTTGTTCCAAGGACAATAAGGCATTCTCATAGGTTCATGATCACGGGTAAACAGTCGGTTTCATTTCCGGGATTGATTAAAGTTAATTTCCCATCGGCTGGAAAGTGCAACTTCGATTTGCAGCAGTCTCAAACGATAGGAGGTAATATGCATGTATTCATATGCACTTGAATGCAAGCGCTTGTTTGGAGGGATTTAAATGTTTCGGCTACTCTTTTTCAAGCCTGTACAGAAATGCCGAATCGAGATCTCTCAGCCACCCGTTGTATTGCTTGTCTCTTGTGACCGCATACAGCATAGGAACAACCGCGGGTTCCCTATCCAGGTGCAATATGTTGATCAGCCGCGCCGCCGGCTAAGCCATCATTCTTGGCGGTGCGACGAGTTTTTCTTCTCACCTAGCGTAGAGGGTGTGTGGCGGGCGCGAGGCATTACTAAAAGAGAGATCTGCAGGACGCTTACTGCCCAGATGAGTGGCGCGTGTGGGAGGGAACATTGAAAGGTATGGGTGGGAGGGGAAAGGAAAGAAAGCGACTGGATTTGGGAGCGAGTGGAGGCTATGCGCGGTAGGCTCCGGGCCGAGCCTTGAGTGGAAGCGAGCCGAATTAGCTAGCCCGCTCATCAAGGGATCATCCGAGTGAAGATTTTCAGGTACACAAGGTTGTGGCACGAGGTTTTAATATCGAGTTTTCGGAAAATCTGTTTCCTGGTCTGGTTTGGGTGGGTGAGGAGGGATGGAGGGACAAAGGTATTTCTTTCTTTTGGTAGGGGGGGGCGGGGTTGAGTTTATGCGGTTGGGTGGCATGACTAGCGGGTTGGATGCGTTGGAGAGGGATGAAAAGTGGAGGAAGAGATGAGTAGAAGGGAATGAAAGGTTGAGGCCATCGAATCTCAAGATTGGGGGACTAGTAAGTAATACATATCTGCTAAAGTCGGGAGGGCGAGGAGATATGTTAGCCCTACTAGGATTGGAGCTTTACAATTTGATATAAAGCCTCCTTCGATTGGGGGGGTTTCCCTTCAACGTCGTTAGCAAAGGACTTTGGAACTCTTGCACTTTTGTCTGTACTATCTATGCGGATATAGACGTAGATTCTAGGTTGGAATTAAATAGTATTGAGATATATATTGTTATTTAATAATGAGGCGAGAAGATGAAAGGAGATCGCTTTATATACTTACATAGGAGAGCTATTACTATTTTAGTTTATTTGTTAACTTTTACTGCTTGGTTTTTATATATTAATTCATCTCTTCTCTTTATTCTCTCCTTTCAGTTTCATATCTCATCTCTCTATTATTATTATTTATAACAATTAATAATTTGCTTAACTTATTCTTTATTTTTTAATAATTATATAAATCCAGCTCATTTAGAATCTCCGTTCTGCTTTTATTACACTTCTATTTCATGTTTGTATTTCCTTCACTGAAAAATGGAAACACCTTCCTCCCCTTTCTCTCTGCCTCGCCAGATGAAATCCCAAATCTTAATTATTCGAAATTTTACTGTTCTATACAAACGCAAAATACTTTAAAAGCAAACCCCTTTTGAAAATCTTAAATACTTAAGGTAATAAATAGGGTTACTATTTCATCCTATTCCATCGCGTCCCATCGCATCCCACCCTTTCTACTCTCGCACAAAACCATCCACCCCCCTTCCCCCCATTCCGCCTTGAAAACATACTAGCCAGCATCCATCGACCCAAATTCAAGCCTAAGCCCAAACAACCTCCAACCCTCTAAAGTAAAACAATCAAAAAACAGGAGCACGCTTGGACACACTTCGACACACTTCGACACACTTCCGCACAATTCAACCGAATCAAATCAAACCAAACCAAGCTCCTCCCTCTCACGCACATACCCTCCAACAAACCCATAATAGATAACAGCACCCTTTACCTACTTTTCCTTATTAAAAACAAAAAACCATTCAAACCCACCCTCCGAAAACCAACTCAACCCATTTCTCTCACGTAATCCCGCTCCAAAATAACAAAAATAACAACAGCAACACCAATAAGCGCCGCTATCTACCTCCCCTTCCCTTCCCTCCCCAATCTAACAAACAGTACCTAATACCTCCAACTAAGCCCCTCCCCCTCCCTCCCAACCCACCCACGCCGATATCGGCCAGACAGGCGTCCATCCGACGGGATTGAGATCCTCGAACGACTTCCCCACAATTAATCGAGAGCCATCGTTTAGAGAATCCAACGACATCTCAATTGCGGGGGCGGGGCAAGGATGCCGTTACTGTGCTTATCGACGAGACGACAGCCATCTCGACGCACTTTTCAAGGGGGAGATAATCTGAAATGATAAGTCGATAAATGTCGTGATGGATAAGAGGGAGGCGGAAAGCAGAGAGATTACAAGCAGGTAGGGTAAGTGATCGTCCAACAATATGCAATTATCATGGGAGTAGATGTTGCCTGGAGCACGACGCCTCCAAGACACAAGCACCTCGAAATTCACTCTTCTATCTAATCAGCGAAATAGTAAAGAGCCAGCCTATAACTCGGCCCAAGATGCGTTGTGACTAATGCACCAAATGCCCAAAAAACTTTCCTCCCCTATTTTACCATCCTCAAACCAAACACCACCATGCCCTCCCATTTTCATTTCCAAGTGGAACCCAGCCATAACCCCCCTACGAAGAAATGATCTTCTCAAAAGCCTCGAGTAGAATCTTTGCGTGATGCTCCTGGAACACCAACATCGGCCGGAGTCTCACGGCCCTCTCACCACACCCGCCAACATTAACTCCCACCGTCTTGGCCTTCTTCAAAAACTCATCCCGTCTGGGGCTATCAAACGCAATAAACGTCCCACAGTCCTTCCCTCTCAAATTGAGAATCTCCTTTGGATATTTCTTGGCCAAAGCTTCCAGCCCAGTGTAGAGATATGCCCCAACCTTTGCGGCGTTGTTAACCAAGTCGAGTCTTTCGATCTCTTCGATGATGGCACGGAAAATGAGAGCATGTGCTGGGTCTCCCATCCAGGTGTTGAATTGTCTGTAAGCCTTGTTGGGTCTCAATTCTGGGTTTCCGTAGTAATATCCTGCGGTTTGGGCCTTTTTGGAGAATGTGACAATATCGGGTGGGCTGTCGAGGTTCCAGTGATCATGAGCCCAGAACTTTCCTGTCGCACCGCAGCCTGTTTGTACCTCATCCACAATCAATAAAACATCATGTTTCTTGGTGAGAGTGCGGAGACCCTGGAAAAAGAATGGAGATGCGTGGTGGTCTCCTCCTTCAGATTGGATTGGTTCAACCACAACGGCACAAGGTGGAAGGGGATGTGTAAGGATCAGGCGCTCAACATCCTTGAGGGAGGCAACTTCGGCGGCGTGGTTCTCTTCAACGTGGTCTTCGAGAGGATATTTGAGAAGAGGGAAGATAGCCTGCGGCCAGTTGAAAGCGGGAATATCGAGCTTGTGGATTGGCTTAGAGCGGGTGGTTGACAGAGAACCAAAGAGTCGTCCGTGAAAGGCAGACTTGAAGGAAAGGATGGAGAGCTCAGGAGCGCCTGGGGCTTTGTTCAGCATACTCGACTCCATATCTTCGACAGAGAATTCGACGCTGGCACCACCACGTTGCTGTTGTCTCTTGTACATGAATGCAGCCTTGTATGCCGTCTCGTTTGCATCAGAGCCGTGAGATGCGGTGAAAACCTGATCGAGGCCTTTAGGAGCCACTTTCAAAATACCAGCCTTCAAAATCTGCGCCCAGTCGGTAGAGGGGAAATTCCCAAGCGCTGGTCGATTGATGAGCGCGCAGGCCATTTGTTCAGAGACAGCAGTTGCATGGAGATGGGGATTGTTGTAGCCGACTGGAATGGAAGCAATTTGTGCGTAGCTGCAGCACTTCATTAGCATAGGCTGGCAGAAATGGGAAAGTAACCACCTACACGTCCAATAGCACATTTCCGTCCGGGTCTTTAAGGTAGTTCCCAACACTCTCGTTGTAGTTGGCTATCATGTTCAAACTTCTGATATCAAACACTTGGTCCAACTCTGCAATTGCCTTCTTGGCCTCCGGGCCGGGGATGGGAACCTTCAGGATGGGTCCCGCCGGTTCATTGGGGAAGAAGGGCTTGCTTGCCATTACTGCGGCACCGTATGAACGTCGCTGGAATGCAGTTGTCGAGATGCGAGGAGTAAGAGAAGGGGCTCGAAGAGAAGCAGTGGTGAGGGATCGGAGGGAGGTGGTACTGAAAACACGGAGGGTGGCCATGACCGGAGGGGGTCGTAGGCTGTTTAATAGGTGAGATGTTGTTTAGCAGGAGTGGGGTCGATCGTACGGTCTGCTGCTAGTCGGGACGCTTGTGTATCTTATCGCAATATAGAGACAACGGAAATTGACACACTCACCGGGAAATAGCCAATTGAGCGTATGAAAAGCAGATAGAAGAATGGAAGAGCCTGTCGACGACTCCGACCTCGTAGCCGGTCTACGAGATGGAGAGAGAAGAAGAGGAAGAGGAAGAGGAAGACAAATGGGGGGGGAGGGGACGGTGTTACTTAAGATGGTCACTAAGAGATGGATATCGGTGGTGAGGGGATGGATGTCGGGTGAGGGGCAAACCGGCACGTGACGGGCAGAACAGCAAACGACAAGCCGGCGATTCAGCCACACGGCCCTAAACCCCACTCCTCGCTAAGACATGTTTACAGCCACACCTCAGCACGTGAGTCAACATGTAGGGTAGCGGGATGATAAGCTTTTGGGCTTTTGGGCTAGAGACGGTTGGAGGCATGCAATAGGAGATTCTGGTCATGGGTTTTGATCTTGGCTGTTCATGGTAATTTGCAGAAGGAAGTGAAGGGTGATTCAAATATTCTTGGACTGACTGCACTGGATATTTTATAGGACTCGACGTAAGTAGCTAGTGCCGTTCTTATGAATTAGACGGAAAAGGAGGCATCCGCGGGCAGCTATGATAAGGATATCAATAGGGTAATAGCATTATATCGTCAATATACTTGTCATAACATTATTCTTTCTTGCCATAATACTACCAAGCCCTCACCCGGCTAGTGCTTTCCAAGTGTCGAGTTGAAGAGGTGCTGCGTCACGTGTGTTGGATCATGTAAGTATTAATCGCACTTGAGAGCACAATCGATTTCCCGATATCCTCGTGTCCTGGTTCACATTGCAACATCACAATGTCATTCTTAAATTTCAAAAGAAGGGTTGGTTTACTGAGATCTTCCCTGTATTGGGCTATTTCCTATCTACTTGTCTTAAAGGTCTCTCTTATCAGAGCGTACTACGTAAATCGTATTCCCCTCGACGATTCTCATACACTACAGCCCCAGCTGTTTATCAAATTCTGCCCGGCAAACAGGGCAATTCGAGTGCTCTGCCAGCCAATTTAGCACGCAAACGCTCCGGAGAACATGTCCGCACGGAAGACGTCCGGGAGCTTCCACCTCGTCGGCTTCGCCCTCCCCATACGGAACATAACAAATCGCACATCTCTTGTCTATAGCGTCGTCCCCAAGTTCCTCGATTGCAACAGGGGCTACTATTTCCTCGGCCGCTTGTCGAGGGATAACCCTCATTGCGGAGGCGCCCTCTTCCTCCAATAACTGGGCAAGCGCTCCGGTCGTTTGGTTGAGTGAGTCGCGCATGGACGCGACGATCTCGAGGAATTCCTCGTAGACCCTGAACTCGAGAATCTGGCCGGGTGCGACGGCGAAGGATCGTGCTTGGTCTTCTGTAAGCCGATCCAACGCGGCGAATGCTGGTTCCACGGTTAGTAGATCTACTATGTCAACTGGACCTTCATGATACTCTATGAATTCTAGGAGGGTTTGTCGCATTTCAGCTGGTTGAGGGACTCGGGATGGTTGATCATCCATGTTGCTGCGATTGATGGATGAGATATTAGACTCACCAGTAGTTTTTAGTAGAAAGATAGTTGTAGTAGTTTGGTTGGTTTGTAGCTTTGGTGATTTTTGTCGTTGTTGAGTTTCTGGAGATGAAGAGGTGAGATTGAGTTATGCTTATGTCCTAGAAGTACAGTTCACTTGCTTATCTTTTGCTGTTCAAGAAAGGATAGTGATGCGTTGCCATTTGTTTTGAACAGTAATTTTGTTTTTCTGTTTTGTTTGAAAATGAAGGTTGCACAAAAGGTGCGAAAGCCTTTCCAGAGAGAGATTGTTTAATGAAACACTTTCTGAGTACAAGGAGCATCTTTACACAACCACTGTCTCTTTGTAACTTGATTCATAGATGCATTGTTTCGCCAGCTGCCCCACTTGGCCAGTTATAAAAGCACTATTTTCTCCTCAAAGGCTACCCAAAATAGCTCTAAGCGACTCAAATATCTAGTAGCATCGGCTGCCGACGAGCACTCGGTCCAGAAACCAAAATAACCACATACGGATTTCGAGAATCTGTACCTGGATCACGATGACTTACAAGTCCGCCATCATGATCAACGATGGGATAATAAGCCTACATCCCCAGAAATAGGATCTGGACAATCCAACAATGTGAGTTTTTGTAGAGAGTGTGTATTTAATCCTTATTTCTTTAATTTTGAGATGCTCAAAATGAATAAGGAGTATATGTGGAATATGGAGCAGATTTAGCGTAATATCATGTCGTGTAAGGTTTAAATTTAATATTCACTTGAGAATAGTTCTTCCATAGAAAGTATTCAATTCTATATGCGCTAAAATAAGTCGTTAAATCCATAATGCCGAAGGGATTTCCTATGCTACTTACGACGTTACAGCTCCTTTCCCTTTTCTTGTCGTCTCCTCTCTGCAAACCATCTCACACTACTCTCGATCCCCTCCTGCATCCCAACCCTCGGCCTATATCCCAAGACCCTCTTCGCCTTGTCACAACTCAACGTCCGATTCATGCATGCATACCGAATCCCATGCCTACTAAACCCACTCTCCCTCCTCCCCCCACTCACAATCCAAACCCACCATTCCGCCCAAAAAGCCAACATCATCGCCATCCACCTGCTGATGATCCGAATCTCACTCTTCTTAACTTCATATCCGGCTTGTTTCGCGATTTCTCTTTGGAAGTCCCAGAACTGCCAGGGTTCGTCGTTTGTGATGTTGAATGCTTGGCCGTCGACTCTTTCCTCGTCGCTAATCTTGGATTCTAGTGATGACGCACGGAGGAGTGCTTTCGCAGCAAGTATATGCGCATCGACCAAGTTCCCCACATAGAGAAAATCGTAGGAATTAGTCCCGTCCCCGATTTGCATCTTCGCTCGTCCAATTTCGGCATTGGAAATCAGTCTATCTATCATCTCATAATCTGCTTCTCCAAACGTTCCAGCGGGGCGAAGAGACGTTGTCAGGATTCCGTATTTTCTATTCGCAGCCAACACGGCGGATTCGGCGAGAGCTTTGGAGATGGGATATGGGAATCTTTGTTGCGGGGGAAGGAGGACGGGGAGGGATTCGGTTGTGCGATGCATATCTGAGACACCATCTTCGACGACGGAGGAGCTAGAGTGGTATATGAATGCTTTAGCACTCCCAAGCGATTGAGCACAGGAGCAAGTGAGGACAAGGTTAAAATATACCTAGCCAGCACTTGCTGAGCCGCAAGACGCCGCCCTCGAGGGTCTTGGCGACAACGTCTCTCCAGCCAGGTTGAGCGTTGTGGATTGTGACAGTGAAGGATTGGTCGCGATGGGAGGATAGAGATATTTACATGGCAAGCTACTGACCGCCAGCAGCTATTGAGACATCAAGATGAAGAGATGAGATGCGAGTAAGAAGTCTGGATGGCGCATCTGCCCTGCCCTTGCTTGTTTCTGCCACTCAACCCCACCAATTGGAAAGGCGGTATTAGGCCAATGTACACGCATCGCTACTTTATCTCTCCTCATGCAGATTTGGGATAAGCTGACAGCGCGCTATTCCCTCTCTTTTTCATTTTGCGCTTCGCTTTGTGTCACATTCCCTCTTTAATAGGCAATATTATCATTTACTCTGCCCTGAGGTTATCTCGTTTTCTGTTGCCAATCAATCTAGATTACAACTTAGAAAGGAATGAGCTCTCTATTGCTCTTTCTAGACTCAATTGCACCATGGCTTTGCTATTTGTTCTCGTCACAACCCTTATCGTCGCCGCAATTTTATCACCTCTTTTCACCACTCTCAAAAACTACAGCATTGCCCGCAAAATTGGCTTTCCAGTTATCTTCACTCCCGTCAGCCTCACGAACCCAGTTTGGGCCCTTTGGGGTGAGAAGCTGGGCCCTCTGTTGCAACGACTTCCTTTCGGCCTCGGAAACTGGACAGATTCATGTGGATTCACCCCTCTATTTCATCAGAAATATCGACTTCATGAGAAACTAGGTCCTGCCTACATTAGAGTCACCCCTGGCGATATACAAATCATCCTCGCTGATGCTGGTGCAGCAGATGATCTTCTTTCCCGTCGGAAGGATTTCATCAAGCCTCCTGTGCTCTATCAGCCCTTGGATCTTTTCGGGCCCAATGTAGATACTCTCAATGGAGAAGGATGGGCCCGTCACCGGCGACTCACAACCCCGCCGTTCAACGAGAGAAACAGTAGCAATGTGTGGCGACAATCTCTTGCGCAAGCTAGCAGTATGTTAAATTCCTGGATCAAAACTGGACGGGAAGGGGTCTCTAAAACGAAGATTGATACTGAGACATTAGCACTTCATGTCCTCATCGCTGCGGGCTTTGGCAAAACTTACGATTTCGGCGGCGGTGGTGTCACCAAACCACCTCCTGGACATGTTCTGAGCTATCGAGATTCATTGAAGGTTGTTCTCGGCAATCTGTTTACTACAATAATTATGTCGTCTTTGACGCTCCCCAACATTCTCCTCACACGCAATCTTATTCATGCGAAAGATTGTATCAAGGAGTTCCGGCAATATCTAGTTGAGATGGTAGAGGAAGAGCGGCAGTCATTGTATCAACGAGAAGAAGAGAAGGATAATCTATTAAGTGTACTTGTGAGGATATCCGAGGCCGGGGCAACGGGGAGAGAGGGATTGAGCAACGAAGAGATTTATGGGAACTTGTTCATCTATACCCTGGCTGGCCACGACACAACTGCAAATACATTGGCATACGCAATCGTTTTGCTCGCAGCTTATCCGAGGCTTCAACTCTGGATTCGAGAGGAAATCAATTTTGTTTTTGGGGAAACAGAAAACATAGAAGACTGGGAGTATGAGAAAGCGTTCCCGAGGCTGAAGAGATGCTTGGGTTTGATGGTGAGTTCAATCTGAAATTGCTTATCTTCTTGAAGTGCTGGAAAGGAAATGTATTCCGGCGCTAAAGAAATGCAGTACGAAACTCTCCGTCTCTACGGCCCCGTCTTCATGGTGCCCAAACACACAGGAGATAGCCCCACAACCCTTTCCATCCAAGGCAAAACCTACAAACTCCCTCCCAACATCTTTACCGTCACAAACATCCTAGCTATTGCCACCCTTCCTTCAAGTTGGGGCCCCGACTCTCTTACTTGGAAGCCAGAGCGCTGGATCATTAACTCTAGTCCTGTTGCCAACATCGAAACAGAAGAGATGTTCCAGCCAGCTCTCGGATCATTCATCCCGTGGGCTTCAGGACCGAGAATTTGCCCGGGGAAAAGGTTTGCTCAAGTTGAGTTTGTGGCTGTGCTGGCGAGGCTGTTTAGGAGGCATCAAGTGAAGCCAGTATTAGAGGAGGGGGAAACGGTTGAGGAGGCTAATGCGAGAATTCTGGGGGTGGTGGAGGATTCATATTTGAATATCACATTGCAGATGAGGCATCCGGAGAAAGCCAAGTTGGCGTGGGAAGAGGTTGCTTGAGGGATCACGCAAACTTTTCGTTTATTGTCTGGGTTTAGAGTTATTGACAGTTAAGGTTAAGCGTCGGACCTGGAGTGCGAAGTACGGAGGATGGAATTAAGATTGGAAGTGGGTTGTGATAGTCTCCCTCCTAATAGATCATCATGGGGACCTTGGTGAGCCCGGCTATCTCCTCCCACTAGCCTCCCCGAGCTTCCCCGCTCTTTCGCTATTCTATGCCGAGATGGCGAGCAAAAGAAAGCTATACTTTTTTGGATCTTATTGAATCTAGTTTGAGGCAAGAATATGCCCACAGACCACAAAAATTTAATCGATTAATCTCACTATCGGTAGTTGATTCGAGCGCATGACGTGAGAGGCGGTATTGTTCCTGAATCGAGGGACAGTTCACGTGCCGCTGGCAGATCGAGTCAAGTCCCAAGCCGGAACAACTTCGGGGGTCGGTCAGACCGCATCATCCCCACGATCCCCATCATCACCCCAACCTATAACCAGTTCAATCTCCAGAATCTTCCTCTGACTTTCCCCGCCCACAATGGACTTTACCCGCAGAGCACATCTTATGACCATCATACCGGGGTGCCGATGCGTACCGTCTCTCCATTGCTGGAAATATTGATGCAAGAGCCGTCGCTCCTGCAGGAAACACGATTCCGGATGGGAGCTTTCGGACGAAGAACCTGCCATTGGCATTGCTATACCTCCTACGAATTATTATAAATAACTGACTTCTAGACTACTGACAGCCACTATGCAGCATTCCTATAGTTTGATGCCTCTCGATTCCGACGATGCGGTTTTTCAGCCTCCTCGCGGCTTTGTCCACATTGCTCTGGGCAACCCGGGCTACAAACGATAATCTTACAGATACGGTCGAATGGGATCAGTATAGTCTCAAGGTCAATGGCGACAGGGTCTTTGTCTTGTTAGTCTGCCAACGGGGATGCTGATGCTTTGCTAACACGAACAAGCTCCGGGGAATTCCATTATCAGCGGATGCCTGTGCCTGAGATGTGGCTAGTTCGTCTCTATCATTCGGTGCAGAAGCATTCATTGATAAATTGTGATTAGGATATTTTCCAGAAGTTCAAGGCAAATGGGTTTAATGCTATTAGGTAGGAAATGCAAATCTGCCTTTTCGACCAACTAACGCATCTAGCGTCTACTTTTTCTGGTCCTACCACTCGCCCGCAAAAGGCGTCTACGACTTCGAGACCTCCGGGAAAAATGTCCAGCGAGTCCTTGATTATGCAAAAGAAGCTGGGCTATGGGTCATTGCTCGACCGGGCCCATATTGTAACGCAGAATCGAATGGTGGTGGACTGGCCCTTTGGGGTTCAGATGGAAGCCTCGGAAGCTTACGTACGGGTGATGCTAAATATGCTGCGGCATGGGCGCCATGGGTTGCGCAAATTGGGAAGATTATCGCAGATAATCAAATTACTAATGGAGGTGTAAGTGCATACAGCCACTCGATCCCGGAGACCATGCTAACTTATGTGCAGCCCATCATATTGACTCAAGTCGAGAACGAACTTCAGGAAACCACCCATTCGGCGACCAATACTCTTGTGCAATATATGGTCCAACTCAAAGCTGCGTTCCGGGAAGCAGGCATCACAGTACCATTCACAAGCAACGAAAAAGGAATGAGATCCCAATCTTGGAGCACGGACTATCAAGACGTGGGTGGAGCAGTCAATATATATGGACTTGATAGCTATCCTGGCGGAACTTCGTGCACGAATGCGAATTCGGGCTACACATTGGTCAGAACGTACTTCCAATGGTTTGCTAGTTATGCTTTCACACAGCCTTGGTTTCTTCCCGAGTTCGAGGGTGGTTACCTCTTGGGGTGGGGAGGGTCGTTTTACGATAATTGTGCTTCAGATCACAGCCCTGCCTTTGCGGATTTATACTACAAGAACAATATTGCACAGAGGATTACGCTGCAGAGTTTGTATATGGCCTTCGGAGGGACAAATTGGGGACAATGTGAGTATCATACGGAGAGGCTCGGATTGCCACACTTACTAATTTGGCTTCAGCTGCTGCTCCCGTCGTCTACACCTCATACGACTATTCAGCACCATTGCGAGAGACGAGACAAATCCAAACCAAGTTTTCTCAAACCAAGCTGATCGCTCTCTTCACTAGAGTCTCGACAGATTTGTTGAAAACATATATGGTTGGAAATGGCACAGGATATTCGGTAAGTCAAGCTGCCTGTACCGGGAACCTAGGCTAACTCGGAAAGTCTGATTCTACTGGAATTTTCACGTGGGAAATCCGCAATCCCGACACCAATGCCGCCTTTTATACCACCCAGCAAGCAACCTCTTCTTCAACTAAATCAGTCACATTCTCTGCCAATCTTAACACATCAGAAGGGGTCATCGCTGTCCCCAACGTAAACCTCAATGGTCGCCAAAGCAAGATATTAGTAACGGACTACAAGTTTGGAAACCATGCTCTGCTCTACTCCTCTGCCGATGTTCTGACATATGGCACCTTTGGCAATACTGATGTGATTGCATTTTATGTTCAATCGGGTCAGACGGGACAGTTTGCACTGAAAAACACACCGGCTAGTAGTCCTTATAAAGTCTATGGCTCCTCAAACGTTACAAGAACCCAGTCAAGTGCAAACACAACTACATTTCTATACACCCAATCTGATAACCAGACTGTAATCGAAGTCGGCGACGTTATAATTTACCTCCTTGAACAGGAGAAAGCGTGGAAATTCTGGGCACCGCCCACGACCAATGATCCAAATGTCAAAGCAGACCAGCAAGTATTCGTTCTTGGCCCGTATCTCGTTCGCAACGCCGCTATTTCGGGTACGACGGTAGAGATTTACGGTGATAACGATAACTCTACAACCATCGAAGTCTTTGCCGGCTCTAAAGTCAAGACTATAAATTGGAATGGAAAGGCGCTTAAAACCCGTACAACAGCTTATGGTTCTTTGACTGGAACTATCGATGGGGCTGAGGACCGAAAGATTGTCCTCCCAGCCTTGACTAAATGGCGAAGTGCGGAATCCCTTCCTGAGAAAGATCCAGCCTACGATGATAGTGATTGGGTTGTGTGTAATCACACCACGACTTCTAGTCCTGTTGCCCCGATTACTTTGCCAGTTTTGTTCTCGAGTGATTATGGCTTTTATTCGGGCGCGAAGATATATCGTGGATACTTTGACCTTGACGAGAACAGGACCTTCAGTGCAGTAAATATAACCGCTTCAGGTGGCTTAGCATTCGGATGGAATGCATGGTTGAATGGAGTTTTGATTGGCGGTGATACTGGAGTTAGTCTTTTAACAACGACAACAGCTGTCTTATCATTCACGAATGTTACCTTCAAAGCAACAGATAACGTTATCACGGTGGTGGTGGATTATCACGGACACGATGAGACGAGTACCGCGAAGGGTGTGGAGAATCCGAGGGGAATACTGGGTGCGAGTCTTACGTCTTCGAATGGTACCGCTAGTCCGAACTTCTTCAAGACATGGAAGATACAAGGGAATGCAGGTGGCTCATCAAACATCGATCCTGTACGTGGACCCATGAACGAGGGTGGACTGTACGGAGAACGTCTAGGCTGGGCATTACCGGCCTTCTCGCCTTCGGCACCCGAGTTCGACCACTCAACTCCATTCATTGGTCTCAATGCGTCGGGAATCAGGTTCTACCAAACGGAGTTTACACTGCATATTGATGATGATCTAGATGTGCCACTAGGAATTGAGCTGGGTGCGGCGGCAGGGACAGTGGCGAGGGTTATGATTTGGGTTAATGGATACCAGTACGGGAAATACGAGAGCCATATTGGGCCACAAACTAGATTTCCAATCCCACCTGGGGTGGTGAACAATAGGGGGAAGAGGAATTATCTCGCGTTGAGTCTCTGGGCTATGGAGGATAGCGGGGCGGCGTTGGATACGGTCCAGTTGTTTACATATGGAGCGTATGAGAGTAGTTATGATTTTGCGCAGGATTGGACATATCTGCAGCCGGAGTGGGATAAGGGGAGGTTGGCGTATGCGTAGATGGGAGTAGGAGGATGGGGTATAGACATGCGCGCAAAGGAAAGTTTTATACACCAAGGAAACATATAGTCAGTAATAAATGCACCTATCTTCTCTTTTAATGTTAGCTAGGCTTCCAGGTTTAATTTCCCTGTGCTGAAGCCCGAATGAAGTGTAAAGATGGTTGATGTACTCATCGAAGCTATCTAGATGAAATGTCTCGAAGTGTAAACAAATTTTTGAACTGCAGATGTTCTAAAAAAGAACAACCTGGAATCGAATAAGTCTCGCCTTCTCCGCTGCTCAGCCTATACCTTGTGCAGTTTAACTTGCTGCCAACATGAGCAAGTACCTCGCAACACTAGCTAGTCTCCTGATTCCTCGATGTAGAATCACGTGATGCATATATGCAGCATATTTGTCTTGTTCCATTCGGATTTTGCCTCTTAACGTCCAGCTACTATAATATTTTTCGTATCCCCTTGCTGGTTGGAGTGCGTCGTGAAATTTGAAGGACCTTGTGTCTCAAATATTGTCTCATGCTTATCGATAACAAAAGCTCCGAAAACCCAGAAAAATAAAAGTTTATGACGATCAAGTTCAAGGGTCTTGTGTTTTCGACTTCCCATGTCTTGCCCATTCTCTCGGCTTCTTTCTCTACATCGAGATGACGGGAACTTATCACACATATTCGCAGGTTCTTCCCAAGAGTCATCCTTCAAAAAGGACTGGCTCCCCGCCACACCACGCCTCTCCTCCATCGGCTTTCACCTTTAGACAACCACAATCACAGCCACAACATACTAATACATTTGGGCAACCATTTGATAACAAGTCAAACATGCCTAGCGCGGTTCTTGACAATATGTCGTTTACAACCTCTGAACATTCCCAGCCGCGAAGGGCGAAGGCGCGCGAGTCAAATCGTAGGAGGTACGAGTCACCTGTCATCAGCAGCACTAGCTATTCGGAGCCTGAAGACGACGAGGAAGAGGGAGAAGTGGAAAACGAGGGACAAAACGATTATTCTTCTTCTTCTTCGTCTGGACGATCATTGGAATCAAGAGAAGCAGCCACAAACCGTGCATCCTATACATTACCCCAATCGAGGGGCAATCCGCCCTCCAATGCAAAGAAAGTCTCGGAATTCCCTACCAAGGCGACGTACATGGCTCCCTCACTCAACCAACAGCAAATGAACCAAAGCGCCAAATTCCAGTATCATCTAGGACTTTTGACGCAGGGCACTGCCTCGCAGGAAAGCCATGAAATCAAAACTGCGCCAATCTTCACGGCTCCGGTTGAGAAGTATTTCAGGGAAACGGATTTATTTAGTCAATATGGTTTTATTGCTGGCAGATCGGACGTTCTTACCAACAACGCAACTTCTATTGTCACGGGCAATTCAATTACGGACCCCCGCCTTTTCTTCAATATCTCCGCCCCTTCTAGTGCGTTCATCTGTGGCTCCCAAGGCTCGGGGAAAAGTCACACTCTCTCTTGTCTACTCGAAAATTGTCTCATGAAGTCTCGTGTTAGTGAGCTGGAAAACCCACTTGCTGGATTGTTGTTCCATTACGATTCGTTTACCAGCGATGAGAGGGGAACACCTTGTGAGGCTGCTTATCTCTCTTCAAACCCCAATATCAAAGTCAGGGTACTTTGTTCTCCAACCAATCTGAGGACTATTCAGGTATGTAGAGCTTTCTTGTCTTAGGGCTGGCCTCGAATGTAAGTTGCTGACGTGGAAGTATAGAGGACGTATGCCGAGTTGAAGAACGTAATAATTGAACCATTGAGAATCAACCAAAAGAATTTGAACACGAGACGAATGTTGGATCTCATGGCAGTGAGCACAGAGAACGGTCCAATGCCATTATATCTTCATTCCATCAACCGCATATTGAGGGAATTGCGAATGATACAGCAGGAGACTAACGAAACATTTAATTATGCGGAGTTCAAGAGGAGAGTAGATGAAGAAGATTTGACTCCTATGCAGCGAGGACCGTTGAATCAGAGGTTAGATACCTTGGAGAGTTTTATGCCACAGTCGCAAGTTCCTATCTCGGGTCAGAGTGAAGGACAGGGGAAGGGGGCCGGGAGAGCAGAGCCGAGAAACCATAGGGACAATGAGAGTGGGACGGATTGGACTATCAAGGTTTGTGGACTCCAGATTGGGATCGTTACAGTATATGATATTGACTTCAAGAAATCTAGGAAGGAACTCTTACGATACTCGACCTCTCTTGTCCGTGTGTCACATCCGAGAGCGCATGTGCATTATTCAATATGTCTCTCAGTCTCTTCCTCGAACAGAAAACAACCATCGGTCGTGTAATTGCATTAGATGAAGCTCATAAGGTAACCACTTTAAAGCCTCTTCTTTCACCTCCTGGCATTTTACCCCCTCGTGGCGAGTTTGCTAACGATGTGAATAATCTAGTACATGGAAGCAACATCCGAAGCTGCCACTTTAACAAACACCCTTCTGTCATCCATTCGTTTGCAGCGTCACCTTGGCACCCGTGTCTTCATCTCAACACAAGAGCCTACCATCTCGCCAAAGCTTCTTGATTTGTGTTCGATCACGATAGTCCATCGTTTTACCTCGCCAGATTGGTTGCAATGTCTTCGATTACATCTCGCTGCTTTAGATGCTGATCAGGATGGTATCGAGCAGACAAGCAACAGCACCGCAAAAGAAAATGCGAAGGGCACATTCAACGAGATTGTCAAGTTGAGAGTCGGGGAAGCTTTGCTATTTGCGCCCAGTGCGATTATCGGTGTCAACCCAACCACCGGAAAAACAGAGCGTTTGGGAACCAAATATCTAAAGATTAAAATCAGAGGCCGAGTTACAGAGGATGGAGGGCAGAGCGTTATGGCTCAGGGGTTCAAGTCAAAAGAATCAGCTACCACCAACCCGAGAGAATTCTTTGGCGTTGAGACGTCGACAGTCCCGGCTTTTGGTTCCTCGAACATAGATACTGTCTCTTTTACAAATTTGCCTGACAGACGCAAATGGATACCACTCAAGGGTGCTAGTATAGCCAGCCCATTACCGTCACTCAACACTCTAGCATTCGCCCCCACGCCTCCTGTACCTACGACAAACACCGACGTTTTTAGGAACAGGGTCACCGCTATGACTCGTCATGACGCTGAAGCCGCAGCGACTCATAGAGCACTAATGCAAATAGAGAAGCCAAAAAAAGATGAAAGGGTAGCAATGGAGAGGGCTGTAGCGAAGAAGGATAAGAAAGGTTGGAGGGAGAGGAGAAAACAGAGAGCTTCAGATCAAGAGGCCTCGAGTGAAGGCGCAGGCATTGATCAGGTGCCTGTGAAGAATGGGAAGCTGGGTTGGAGACAGAGCGGGCTTGCGGCCGAGCTTAGAGGTTTAGATGAAGATACGGAGGAAGTAGAGGATAGTGGCAACGCTACGAAGAAAAAGGCGAGGCTGACATGGAGAGAGAGAGCGGTGGCTACTGAGGGGGAAGATGAAAGTGAGGTTCTGCTGTCGGGCTCCCTGGCTAAGAATCCCTTGCCACGTACGAAAGCACAAAAGGCAGCAGATAAAAGGGCGAGGAAGTTAGCGGCGCCGGCAGCTAGAGATGGAGGGGTGGAGAGTTCGACAATATTAGAGGTTGAGCGTAACGAGCAAGCAGAGGCGGGCTGGAAGGCAGCGAAGGCGGCGGAGAAGCAGGCAGCGAAGGCGGCTAAGAGGCAACGTAAGGCTACTAGACGTAGGGAGTTGAGGGAGGCGAATGAACGAGACGGAACGACGGGGTCGGGGAATTGAGTGGGTATAAGTTCTATGCCAGCTTGTACGAAAAGGGGTTGTCTTGGGTTTAAGATGACATCGAGCTTTCTCTGTGTTGTATTTGGATGTTCAGTTTTGTATGATTTCTTTGATTTTTCGAGGCAACGAGTGATTTGGTAGATATAGGAGGCACCTCGCGGTTTTTGGTTTGGATAGAAATGGTGGATTCAGACTCAGATCGAGGGGATATGTTTGGTCTCGCGAATTGGATGACTTGATGGATTTCCGACATGGAAGGAGAGTGTTTAAGATAGATAGCTACTTTGTGGATTAATAAGTCCGCATAGGATTTAGAATAATATAATCTTGCTGTAGGTAATGTGAATTCTATACTACGGGGCGAAGGGTTCATTAAAAGGAAATGAACAATTTTCACTTCTTGAATAAAACCCCAAATTTCCACTATGTTAAATCTTTAGACATATATATAGAGTCATAATTGTATACTTAATAAATCTAGTAACTCCTAATAGAAACAGATAATTACCTAATAACAATCAAGAAATCATTAAAGTTTCTTTATCATACCTTTTTCAACCATGCCTCTGACAATTCACCCCCACTCACAGTCCTGTATTGTTTTTTCCCTTCCAGTCTCCTTTCCCAATGGAACCGCCTCTCCGCAAAACTCTCCCATTCTGGCTCTGGGATCTTTTCAAAGATTCCCATCTTCAGGGTTACCTTCCCGTTCGGGATACCTGGCACAGATTTAATCGGACTTTAGATTTTCATTAACATATCTTTGATACATTCTTCCTAGGATCAAACGGATGGAAGTATAAATTAGAAGTAGTAGAGTATGATTTACCTTCCACAAGTCCCGCAAAAGTGTCTCGACATAAGTACTCCACTACTTGTATTTGTGTCTTTGAATTCCTTTAAATACTCTTCGCCGATGATCGACACTTTCTCGCTTTCGATGGTCAAGTTGTTGATCACAGCTGTTGATGAGAATTCGCTCAGCACGTTGGTTCTTCATCCTGCAACCTTGGCGGAGAGATGGCGGGGTGGAAGCATAAGAAGGATGCATACATACCGCATCCAGATTGTTTTCTGCAGTTTTGGCAGCGGCATGTGTGGCCTCGTGGACGGGCGAAGAGGGCAGAATCGCTGATGAGGACGGTTATAGTGCCGCAGAGGCAGGTGCCTTTGAGGGGCGAGTCGGATAGCATTTTGGTTGTTGAGAAGTAGGTAATTGAAGCGTTTGAGAATGAGCAGTGTGGAAATTATATATGGCTCTGGAGCGAGCTCCTAGGGATGTCGCAAATGCATATGACAGAGGGTGGGTGGATTAGTAAGGGCGTGGATTGAAGTAGGGGGTAATTCGTATTTCCGGATCTACGAGGAGAAATTAAAAGTATTATAAACAGAAAAACAAGTGAGCGAGATACCTCGATTTCTTCAGACTGGGGTACAGAAGGGCAAGAAGTGCAGCCTACAAGCTTTGCTTCAAATTTCGAAGTGTGCACTTGCTCAGTTCCCAAAAACTATTTAGTAAGCGAACTAGGCGAGCTCGACCCTCTACGCATCAGCTATTGAATTTGATGGAGTGACGACACTTCCTGTACTAAAACAACTGGTTCTTCTTCTTTCTTTCTCATTTCTCTTGACCAAAATATTTTCCTCGTCGGACTTTGTATATGTAAATATTATCTCAGGTCGTTCCTCTGCTTTAACCCTTGGTTTATCATCTATAAGAAGAGCCGGAACTCAACAAAAAAATAACTTATTTTGCAATGTGTAGTGATTCCCTTCTCGGAAGTTGAATTTCTCTTCCTAACGTTTTAATTTCAGCACACTTGACATCAACGCATTCAAAAACTTGGGGAACAAGAACCCGTTGACCCCATAGTAGTGTGCATTTTAGGTGGAGATCTTTGGCATAGACTATATTGCCTGGGAAAGGTGGAGGAAAGAGGTGGGGTGAACTAAATATGTGGGAATTTTGCGGGCGGTTGGATTGCATACTGTACGATCGTACAAAATCTTCATGATGGTATTGGTTACGTTTCCCTTCTCCAATCAAAAGACAGAATCTAGAAGCTTGAAAAGGTTTGTGCAAAGTACAAAGAAAGGAGAAAGAAAGGGAGTATATGTGAGAACTAGTACCGACTAAAGAGACGGTATGCATGCCTTTGCGCGAAGGCACGCGGTGGTCGTCAGTGCAAGAAACCCGAAATACATTAGCGAAAGTGGCACTGGCCTGGTAGCAGGTATCGTTTCGATGAACATCATAGAAGTTCCTGTTCTCAAGAAAGGTAGAAATGAGTTTGCAAATAATTTACTGTGAGTACTAATATGGCTGGCGCAAGTTAGACTACTTCAAGCTATGGGTATGGCCTGACACGTGAACCCATACTTCCAGGAATAGCAGCATTCCATTGACCCCTCATTCTGAAAGCATTCCCACCTCTCTTCTAAGCATAATTGAATATCATAAAAAAGACCAGTAAAGGCTTTGAATGATCTAGAATCATGATAAACTAGCTCAGCCCACCACCAACGAGTCATGACGTTCTGTGCTCACCCCATAAGAGGGGTATTTTTCAGGCCGGGAATGACTTCGGCAACTATTTTCGAAGCATCTGCTTCGTATATCTCCACCTCCCGCGAGTAACAAACCGGGAAGCCGGATCTCAACATGAGAGTTAAAACTAGCAATCATGCAAGTCAATCGAGAGGTAGAGCAACAAGTCACACGTGGAAAGTTAGTAGCGGGGTAAATTTGATGTTATCTCCTCCCGCCAAGCGGCATCATTACTTTTTTCGTTGGATCTCTCCATTTCTACTGAACTAGTTCTCAAAAATCTCCTTGTTAGGACGCCAAACTTTTGACTACATCAATTCTAGATCGCAAAGTCCAATTACCCGCAGGGCTCTGACTATCAGGTGTTGCAAGTGTAAACATCTGAAAGGATGCCAAAATCTGCAGATGGCCCTCTTTTCTGCTTCGTATAAGAATCTCATCAAGAACCAAGTGGTTTTGGTATGCTCATGACCATTATTTCATCGAAACCTTTCATCTGACGAATACCACGTAGTTCTGGATTGATATTGAGTCTCTAGCAAAGTACTAAAGTACGCAAGCCATCTGACACATCTTGCCATTCTTCAACTGACATTACCAGTTCTCGAAACTTCAACATGCCTAAGTACGTATTAACAGGCGTTGACGGCCGCCTCGGCAGCGTGGCCGCAGACTATGCAATCGAGATTGCCCGCCCCGACCAAAAACTCACTTTCACCTCCTTTAAACTTTCCACCATTCCCGCAGAGGCAACCAAGCGCTGGAAAGCCGCAGGCGTAGAAATCCTAGCAGCATCATACGATGATACAGCTTCGCTTGCTATTGCTTTCAAATATGCAGAATCGATAACGATGATCTCAACCTGGTTGCTGGGAGAAACACGAAGACGACAACACAAGACCGTCATCGACACCGCGAAAGCGTGCGGCGTCAAACGAATAAACTACACAAGTTTCATTGGCGCAGGACTGGAGAAAGACCTCCCGTTCTTGCCCCAGGATCACAAGTATACTGAAGGATTGATCTATGCATCTGGACTACAATACTGCATTCAGCGAAACTATCTTTATAGCGACAATATTCCTCAACTATTCGCTCCATCTTGGAAGATGTGCGGTGACAAATGGACCTTGAACTCAGGAGGAACTCCAGGCGCATACGTCGCACGAGAAGATTGCTCTCGTGTCTGTGCTGCGCTTCTTCTAGGCCGCGGCACCCCAAACACCGTGTATAATATCAGCGGACCGAAGGCTGTGACAGACCAAGAGATCATGGAATACATCTGCAAGAAGACAGGATACAAATGCGAGATTGAGCCGATGACAGATGCGCAGTTGGATAAATATTGGGCCGATAAAGGATTACCGAGAACAGTGTTTGAGGATTTCTCGAAGTTGCCCATGAAGCTGTGCATCCCGGATCTCACGAGCTGCGGTGAAGTTGTGAGAAGGGGCTTGATGGGCCAGGTTACGGACAGTGTGGAGAAATTGACGGGCAAGAAGCCCAAGACTTTTCAGGAGGTGGTAGATGGGTATGCTGATATTTTGCCGAAGCCGTAAAGTCCAAACCGTGTTTGGAAGTCCCGCTACCGGATTGGTTGTCTTTGTCTTATGAATTATTGTGTCATTATAGGATTATCCAAATTTTACTTCTGTTGGGCTAATGAAATTCGTTGCTTCGACACAATGATGTTGTGGCTTTACTCTTCCTCTATCGGGCACCAAGTAAAACCTGTGCGGCGGCATTGCGTTACAAGACCTTGAATCTGTTTTACTGAAGTAAAGAGTTAAAATCTTTACGGCTTTATCCCCTGAATAAATCTAAGCTAATGCATAATTGAAGTCTAGTTAATGGTTTCTTTTCGTTATTATCGCAATTCTTGTTGACGTTGTCGTTGCTGCTAAAACTTAGCTTTTCCTAAACCTCGCTAAAGCTTGATCCTGCCGCGGGGTAAAGATTGACTTTGGCATTTATTTTAGCTAGCATACGGTTACAGTTTTATAGGAAAAGAATTTCTAGGTTGTGTGTTCACTGCCTAACCAAAGTCTACTGGGATCATACACCAAATGCGCAATCGATTAAATCACAAATGACCTTGGCTAGTACTTGTGTAAGTGCGCGGTGTATATTCACTTGGCGTCCAGAAATTGATAGCTCATTTGCTTGCTACGAGATGTACTTTATGTACGGTTAGAACGATAATTCCTACAGAAGATTCTCTTTACCTCTAGTGTATCCTCTTCTCTCTTCTCTCTTTCAAGTCACGCTTTTTTACATTAAATCTATTACGTAATCAAAGCTTTCAGCATACGCCCTTCCGGGTACATATGGTAGTAGCTTTGATTTTGGGTTTATTACCTGAATTTATATCTTCAGTTGTATTATTTTCAACGTTTGGCTGTTAAATCTTCCACCTGCCGACACTCCTTGATCGTTCTATATCTTCATACCAGCGAGAGAGGGTGCTCCACTACCAATTATGGCGACTACTACATCAACCCGAACAGTTGCTCTTTCAATCCTTCAACCCGAGCCTAATACCTCAGCCACAACTTCTAACGGAAACTTCACGTTCAACTCCCCACAGATCTCAGACTCTGAATCCGGTATACCTCTCAGCTTCAGTCCAGATCTTAACACACCGCAATCGCAATCTACACCAGCCTCTCATTTCGACCCTGCTTTCGATGCAATCATCGTCGAGTCCCGACTCGCGGACTCGACCTGCCCCGACGGTGGCTATGGCTGGGTTGTCATCGGCGCCTGCTTTGTTCTTACTTTCTGGTTTGTTGGAGCTTCCTACTCATGGGGAATAATCCAGGCTGTACTTGTCAAGAAGAATCTCTCAACGCCTGCTACATTGAGTTTTGTCGGCAGCCTGTGGACGGCGTTTATCGGTTTTGGGGCCTTGATAAATGCGAGAGTGATCCGAAAAATAGGAGCTAGGCGGACGGCGTTGGTTGGGGCTGGGTTGCTAGGTGCTGGGATGTTACTCAGTGGCTTTGCGACGGAGAATATAGGGGCGCTATTTTTCACTGTGGGGGTGTTGATGGGATCTGGGACCAGGTGGGTGTCTTATTCTTACCTTTCTTTACTGAGTTAACGTGGACTAGTCTTCAGTTTATGGTAAAGCCGATGTCCTCTTGCTAAACTTCAACAAGTAAATCTGCTGACCTAGGATACAGGTTATATCAACGATTACAACGCAATATTTCAACAAGAAACGCGGGCTCGCAAACGGAATCGTCTATGCTGGGGGCGGAATTGGTGGTGCAGCCCTCAGCTTCGCCATGGATGCTCTACTACAGAAATTTGGTGCTCCATGGACATTTAGAATTCTCAGTCTCGCCAATCTGGTCACTTGCTTGCCGGCATCCTATCTTATAAAAGAACGAGCCCCTATCAAAAGCTCCGGTTTCGTTGAATGGTATGAAAAATCTCCAAGCTCCCTTCTTGTCTCAAGTTTTCATATTAACACCCGTTAGGAACCTCTTCAAAAACTTTCGCTTCACAACCCTTTTTATCGCCACAGCAATAGCCGTCTTCCCTCTCTTTGTTCCTCCCTTCTTCCTCCCACTCTACAGTGCCTCGCTCGGTCTCAGCCCAACTGTTGGTGCTGGTCTTGTAGCCGGCTTCAATTTCTCATCTGCTATTGGTCGAATCGGTTGTGGATTTCTCTCCGACTATGCTGGGCCTGTCAATACCCTCTTGCTAAGCTTAATTCTAAGTGCTGTCAGCATGCTCGTTCTCTGGCCAGTGTCTAATTCCATTGGGCCCTTGATACTTTTTGTTATTGTAAATGGAGCTAGGAACGGTGGGTTTTTCAGTACGGTGCCGACCGTGGTTGGGACTGTGTTTGGGAGTAGGCGAGTGAGTATTGCGATGGGAATGGTGGTTACAGGATGGGCTGGGGGATATCTTATGGTTTGCTCAACTCCTTTCTTTGCCATACGCTCCCTTTCTTTTCAAATTTGGGAGTGCGTGCGCCTGGTTATGACATTTAATAAAGCTAATTACTCGGCGTCTGATAGGGAGCACCAATTGCCGGCTATATCCTGGAAGCATATGGCGGACAAAATAGTACCCTAAAAGCATACCATCCAGCGATATTCTATGCGGGTTCATTGTCACTGGTCGCTGGTGGGCTGGTTTTGAGCTTGAAATTAATGATTAACAAGAGGGTATTGGCTCGATTGTAAGGCCTTCGATGCACTGTATATTTTAGAAAGCTTTTTATCGGTTCTAGACTTTGAACACTTCTAGAAAGGGCTAGGGCGGTTTGCAAATTTGAGCAAGGCTTAACACCCTCCCTACGGTAGATGACAATAGATCTTTGCGACACAATATGTAAGATATCAAACATTGTTCCTTCATGAATAAGATAGATATTTTCTTTTTCAGCATCTTGGAGGGAAAGGTAACCTGCCATATATTACAATATCAAGCGCACAGAGGAATCTTGACGCAGTGATGAGTCATTCTGGAAACCTATTTAACGGCTGCGAGCTTGAAGGAAAGTGCGAAGTACAGTACTAAGGGTCGTTTGTGGACACTTGTAACTAGCGGTTCTGGTAGCGTGTAGGTGGCGCAAAAACTATGGTATTTGTGAAATAATTGTCTAGAGACAGCTATGTATAATCACGGATATGAGATTAAGTACACGCGACCTCAAAAGTTCCCTTACGTAGAATTCCTCTGAATTTTTAAAGTTAGAAAAGGGGTTATTTGCACACGCAAAAATCATTTAAGATGAAGCCAAATGGAAGTTTAGGCTTAGCCATTACTACTACATGTTCGGAAAAACCCGCCCACACACTTAAAACTAAACCGGCTGTTGTACTAGCCGACGTAGAGGAATAGAAACAGGTAAAATGATAATATTGAGAAGGATCTTATCCACTATAGGGTGTAAAACCTTCAAAATTATCTAAGTTCTTCTCCTCAACGAACTTGATCTCGCAAACCTTTAGAACACATTCCCTTATACGAGTGTATTCATATCTAAACTGGCTTTGGTGGGAAGATCATAACGCTATTGAAACGGCCCCGCATAGACCACCACGACCCCTCATGGTTAATGACGAAAGGCCAGAATTAAAGACCTTTAGTAACATGAAACACTAGAGCTTCCGGCGCGGGCACTACTTCGAGAATTATCCTCCGAGTATAAGAACCGCACAGAATTCAATGTAACATTTCGCCTTGTATCGCGATTAAAGAACATCTTCCACCAAGGCATTAACAATAACGCAATACAGCCTCTCCCGAGAGCGAAAAGGAAATAACAGGCTGCTTCAACACTCGGAATGAAATACTTCCAATACACAATTTCCCAGAAATCCAAACGTCATCTCCAATTTATATTTCCAATGCATATCAGATTACACGTGGACTTTTACTTCTTTCGTAATCAAGGTCCCGGGCGCAGCTTCCAAAAAATTAAAGTAAATCGGACACAAAGAAACAGGAAGTAGGGGGAATTCGATAACACCTTTTTGCTTTCGGAACTGAGCTCTCATTAGTATCAGCAACTCTTAACACCTATCATTTTGAAAGTATTTCCACTCCAATAATAGTATGAGCAGCTCAGCTTCCAACAACGATGGGGATGCATCTAAACCGAGCTATCCAGTCATTAGATACGGAGTCGATGGGAAAAACGCATACCAAGTTAGGGCTGGAGAGATAAGCTATTCCAGGAACTACGACGGTAATGGGGAATCTGGAAGCCACAGCTCACCTGGAAACGATGCTGGAAGCTATGCAGTTCAAGATTATATTGTATATCCAGCTAGCGATCCAATAACCAGTGCTCAAGCTGTGCAACGTCCCTGGATATCTAAGGCCCTCCCTCCTCCTTTTCCTCCAAAATTCGAACGTGGTCGGCTGACGCCATCAACTCCGCCAGCTCGTACCTCTCGGAGCCATATCACCCCAACGGATGATCAAATAACACAATTAGGTAATACTATTCAAAAACTCCGGGTTCAAGTAGAACGACAGACATGTGCGATTAGAGCAAAGGATGCCGAGATTGTGCGACAAAATCGAACGATTGGAACACAATACACAATCGAAAGGCAAAAGCAGGAACTGAAAGACGGATTTGCTAGAATCAAACGAAGGATACAAGACATGACACGGGAGAACCAAGAATTAAAGGACAGAATTGCTCAAGTTACACGAGAAAGAGACGCACTCAAGGCAGCCCTTCAGATGAAGCAAGATCTTTACAAGAACCTGCCTTCCAGTGCGGTCCAAGATGCCAAAGTCAAGATATTGGACGAGAGGCTAAAGAGTGCGGACGAAAGGATTGTTTCGATGGAGCAGACCCTAGAGCTACAACATCGTCCAATCGAAGTTGCCACAGGAATTCGCACTCGGTTCCTCAACACTGCCCCGTTTGGTTCGCTCATGTTTAGATTTATTCAAGACATGGGAAACAGTGCCGCGCATCGCGGAAATGTGCTGGTCGATGCCGATTTGTACTATATGGAATATCTGAACGACTTTAATTGGTTCGAGGAGGCATACGGGTTCTCTATCGAGCCGTATCTGGAATCTCCCAAAGACCTTCAGCGCCTGGGGCAATCGAAGCAAGACGTTGATATTTGGAACCTGCGAGCCTCGTTGGTGACGGACCATAGATTGGCCTTCGCGAACAAAGTATATCCCGAGCCAATCCAGAATTTCCTCGAGCTAGAACAAGAATGCAGCGAGATAAGAGATTGCCACCGGAAGGCGTGTCGAAACTGCACCGCGGACGACGTATGTCAAAAGTACGAGGATCGGGATGTGGAAACCAAACTGCGGGAGATGCGGGCAATTGTTCAACAGATGCGAAGTGAACGGAGAAAGATCGAGAGCAGTCAGGGAAATGTTGATTACATCGTGGCATCTTCACGGCCGATGACAGCAATGTCGTGGAGATCGCAGAGCGCAGCCCCGGAGTCGTTGAGTCGACCACAGACACCCGAATGTTAACTGGATTGCATTCATCGAGAGGGGGGAAGGATTTTCCCTTGCTTCTGCTTAACTGGAAAGGAAATGTCACAGCGTCCGATTGAATTTAAACGCCCTTCTTCTTTTTGTTCCTCCATTTCGAGCCCAACTTTCAACATGCCGGCCTCAAGGGGAAGTTGTCTCTTAAATTAATCCCAGCTCGAGGAATAGAGAATAATTGTATTCTTTTCGAAGCAAGTAGTATATAGAGATTGCAATTATGAATAGAGGGGTTGAAATTATTCCACCCGTATTCATCTTCCATGACAAGTTGCTTGAGAATTAAACTTGCCATCTAACTTCAGCCCTTCCCCTTGACTGGTAAAAGTGGCTGAATGCTGAACTGCCAAACCTACAGCTAACTGTGATGCTCCTCTTACTTCGTAAGATCTGGTCTGATTTCTAATCATAGAGGACACCAGTGACGTAGAGACGACAAGTGTCAGGCACCAACGAATCCATCTCCCTAACCATGTATACAAGAACCTCAGCCCCTCAACTCATCCTTCAATGCACGCCCCCAAATCCAAACCACTTCTCCTCGAATCCTCTCAACTCCTCATATGTATCCCACTCCTCCACCACCACACTCCCCTTTTCGTACCCTTCAAAAGCACTCATACTAGTCACCAATCTCGGATCACTCTCTACGACTACCTTGACCCCATTTCCTACCTTTTCGTTGCCCCTATTCTGACCCCCCATATCCCCATACGTAGTCCCATCTTCGAACTTATCGTCGCGAGCCCTATGAATCCTCGACCAAAGTGGCCTCTGCCAAAACCTCGAATGTTTAATCAAATTGGCATGGACAAACAACCAGTCTCCATTCATGTCAGCCTGCAACATCGTATGCCCCCCTCCATTCTCGTCCCCGACAATTTTAACGCCGGCTGCAGCATTTAACCTTCCCGGCCCCTTCCAACGTTTCCCAAGCAGCAAGGCAGCCGCACGAAAACTGTCCCTATCACCCCCCATGAACCCATAAAACTCCTCATGCTTCTGCGCGAAATACTCCACCAACCAAAGTAAATCCTGGTGTCTTGTCCTATCAACGAACATCTGCCCACTCTCTCCTTCAAACTGATCTTGACATTCTTGGCCGAGTAATCTCCAAAGTGGATTGCTGGGGTGGGATTTGGTATAATCAGGCCAGAGGAGAAGGCCCGTCTTTTTCCATTCATCGCTTTCGAAAACGTAGGACGGATTTCGAAGGAGATAGGAATCAGTATCTAGATACAAGATCTCATTGAATGAGGACTGCTGGATCGAGGCGGCTTTGATCTGAAATTGCTTCCATCCGTTGCCCATCTCTACCCCTTTCACAAGCCTAATCGTGATATTCATTCCCTCCTCCCCTCCGCTCGAACGCTCAAGTTGGAAAATGTCTTCAAGCAAATTGGCATCTAGCCCCTTCAATTCGTTTGAGAAGTGAAATATCTCAACAGGGAGGGTGCAGTTGTAGGATTTGAGGAGACGCAAGCTGGTTCGTGCTCGAATTGCTGAGTTGTGATCGCCGGCTGCCATGACGATTCCTCGCCCTTTCTTCTCTTCATCGCGGGGTCCTGATTCGGATTGAGATTCGCTCAGCTTTTGGAGTAGATATTGAACTATTCCTTGCCGCCATTCTAGGATTTGGGATGAAGGCATGTCTCTCCATTTCTCGACGTTTCCGTTTACTGCGTTTCGGTCATAGTTGACACCTTTTGTGGGGCAGGTTTGGCTATTTGAGTTGAAAGATTCTTCGTAGGAACTGATGGGAAGGGAGAAGAAGAGCGACAAGATGGAATTTAGTGATCCTTCCCCTTTCTCGTTCGACTTTAGGCCTTCCGCGGTGACGGTCGTCTGAGGGGGTTCATTGGGTGTATCAGGCTTCTTCCCAGCAGGAGAGTAGTCATTTATTTCGTGTAGAGATTGGCCCGGAACCTCACTCTCAGTCAATTGCCTTCTAGACCGAAGCAAGCCGAAAGTAATAGCCAGAACAACAATAGCTGTAATGAGAATGCGAGTGTGCCTCATCGTCTCTAGCTAAAGAGCGAATGCGAGCTCGGACGACTACTGTCTGGGGGAGTGAAGACGGAGCTGATCTAACAAACTGCGCACGGTATTTATAACACTTCAAGGCTGCGACCAAATCAGCAAGTAGAATTCTGCTTAGAAACCCCTAAGTATACGACTCGACTCGTAAGCAACATCGAAAACCCAGCGGAGAGTTGAGCATGTGCACTGCTCAGTTCAGCTTTGTTTCCTTGGTGAAATTCATCTGTAGAGAATTACTAATCACTAAAGTTCAACACTTTGAAGACTTCTTGCCGTTGAAAGCATTTGGAAAGAGAAAAGAAAAAAATAGATGGGATCAGGCCAGCCCATGCCCGGTGAAACCCGGACAATATATCTTCCGAAGTGGATGACGAAGCTGTGGGGAGACGACGACGACTTCCGTATGCTTGCACGTGATATGTAATCAACATTCTTTATTTGTTCTTTTTCTCTTGTGCCAGGTAGTAAGGATGTTAATTTATGAGGACTTACTAAAAACTAGCCATGGGTCATGATTGAATTTGGGCGAAAGTATAAAACGGGTGAACTTTAAAGTCTGATTATTTCTGTGACTGAGCCTCCAAATGCGATGAAGAAAGTCTTCAAAGAAGAAGCAATTATAACACAGGGACAGTTCAATTGTAGTCAGCTCGAATAGGTTAATGATGGAGTATCAATTTGAACATCCAAAGAGGTCAGAACTGCTGCTGGCGACTTGTAGAAAAAATGGGGAGGGCGGGGGCTGCCAAAAGAGTGCTAGAGGATAATAAACGAAGAATTGATGTCAGTGATAAAGAATAACAGCATATTTCTGCGAACCTCATGTCAAAGCTGAGAGTATACGAATCACAATTCAATTCCAGCATGAGTGGAACAAAGGGCTTCTGTATTTGATTGGTCGTTAAGCGTAACTCGTTAGGTTCTAAAGCGAAAGATTCATCCTTCAATGCCCATTCTATGCAGTTGAAATCAAAGCGGGCATTTAATGTCAAAGCAGTCTCTCTTCATCCCTGTCATCCACGTGTGCCATCTCCTCGGCTTCAATCTTCTTCGTATCGATGCCTCTCTCCACCGGAATAACCGTACCATTGAACTTCGCCATGGTGAGCCCAAAGCGAGCACGGATAGCTGGCTCCCAGTGATCGGGAAATCGCTCCTCGGTCAGTATCGGAGTCAGGTCACTAATGGAACCCCCGAAAATGGTAAGCATCGTTGCTGAGCTGCATCATTTTCCATCGTCAGTACAAGCAACAGAATTATGAACTCAGCGAGTACCCACTTTGAACTCCCGAATATATTATGGAAGAAACTCTCCGAATACTCCTTATTCGCCTTTTTCGAATGGAATCTCCTCTTTGACAGCGCCCTACTCAAATCCGGTATCGTCATCCTCTTCCCCCCGTCTGGCATCTTCCCCGTCGCCTCTTGCAACAACTCTTCCACAAGTCCTAGATCCGGCTTCCCTTGATCCTTTACGAGAGCCAAGTCATGTCTCGTAAGGCTACCATCATGTTCTATCGCATTCTCCGCATGCAGGCTCAGCTCCTCCAAATCAAATGTCCCACTCCAATAACTCCGATCGAGGTATCCGCTGGCGAAGTAAGGAACGAAAAAACAGAATGAGGGCGCGAAATTGAATGCATTGCGCACCGTAGTGTTGAGGGTCCTAAAGGTGATGTCCCGTCCTGAGTGTGGAAGGATTGAGTGGTTTGCGAGAGCGTTGAGCATCGGGCAGGCGGAACGAGAATCGGTTGCTCTAGGGGGCACATATGGTGGCCACACGAGGTCATGCCCAGGGGAACGAGGAGGAACAACGTGGCCAGATTTGAGAGAAGGGGTGAAGATATTGAGGATAAAGAGGATGAAATCCCAGAAAAAGACGGAGAGTTTGATGAAGGGCGAAGTGATCTGGTAGAGGATACCCATATTTTCTAGGTCTAAACGTGGACAAAACTGGGATTGGAAAGGCAGAGGTCGTAGATAGAGGAATAAGGAGATTTAATTTTGATATGGAACATGAAAGGTGGTAGAAATGTTGAGGGATTGAGAATGCAAGTACCACGAGAGGGGAAGTGATCAGCCAGCCACCGACTGGTCTTATGATGTGTAGATATGCACGCATTGCCCTGCATCACATTTGACAGTAAATAGCCAATCATATCAGTTCTTTGCGGATCACAGCAGTATAGAGTAAGACAAGAAATATTGTTGGCTTTTTTCCTCGATTGGCAAAGGAATTGCGGGTCGGCACTTGCCGTCTTTCGCGACTAGGGAATTTCTAAATCATTGCAGAGATGCTCACGACTTTAGCTCAGCATGACTATGCGCAGACTTTCCGTTTCTTTTGGCCAAGGCTCCAAATGGACGTCATCGATTATTGTCAGAGATGTCTGCGGTGCGCAGAATGGTGCGGAAAACATAGACCTTCTGCGTAGAAGTTGGAGGGTTATTGATATCAATTACCAGCTGAAGCGCTGGATTGGGAGTAATGTCTTTAGCTAAGAAACGAAGGATAAAGGTTCACCTCCGAGCGAGGGACGCCAGATCCCAATCTAAATCAATACACCCTGTCTTTTGTATTCGTCAGTTGCACCACCGTCGAGGTAATCGTGCGTCTATTTAGGTTCACGATTACCGTAGCGCATTTCTGACTAGATGATGCCGGTTGGCAATAGAGAAAACAGCAAACTGGTACATAGCCAAGCAATTCAATTCTTAAATGGCGCTAACCACACCCCTCTCTCCCCCTCTCCCCAAGCTATTGCCTTTGCTCCGCAGGACGCTCTCGCATTCGATAATGATTTTGATACCACGCAGCCTGTTTTCGCTTAGTCCTCCTCCAGTTGCTAGTCACAGTGCACCCGGTAATGTAAGAACTCATTTCCACAGAACAATAAAATATACACAAAGTTGCCACTTTCGTAGTAAGATTAGATTACAGCTCTAATGTGTTTTGGTGGCATGTTAATATTCTAGTGGGGGAGTAAATTGAATTGCGCACCCCCTGGTGGACCCTAGAGCAGATTGCAGTTAGCGTCCATTTCAAACTTTATTCGGACGTCAATCATCTGAGGCTCTGTCACACATCTATATCATCTCTGACTAGAACTACAGTAATGGCACAAAGCGAAGTTTCTTGATTGCTCTAGTATAAGCTAAACGGATACAGGTCTCCCACCATCCCTCCAACTTCCTAAACTTCTGGCACCAGGAAACTTTCTACCAACGACCGCACGACGATCTATGGCTAGAGGATCCGTGATCTCCTCGCCCCCGGTTACCCCTCCCACGACCATCGCGGTCTCCACGGTTAAATCTTCTCCCTCGTTCTCTTGAACGGGCGCTTGGTGAAGTTAAACTGGGCGCCACATATAAAAGGCCCAGCAAGTCTTGTTCTAAGACATTCTGGTGGGCCAGTTCGCCAATCTGGCGCTTATTTTCGTCATGTCTCTGTATAACCTCTTTTTGTAAAGAAATAAATGCAGACTTTGTTAGATTGTCGCCTGTTTGTTCTGCAAGGGTGATTTTACTCTTGATATCCTCCAGTTCCTTTGCATGTTGTTTCTGTTGGTCCAGGAGGTTTGTAATTCGAAAATTCTCGTAGAAGGGACCGAATATGATGAAGATGCAGCCGGAGCCAGAGGCGGAGCTGGAAGTCCAGGCAAACGGGAAGCTGGTCTTTGCTCGTAGCGATGGTATGATGTTTGGCTTCGGCGGCTTTGACTGCGCTGCGTGTATCCATCGTTATAACTCCTGTCATCTCTCTGACGATAGTTTTGAGGCTGCATTTGAGGTGGTCTACTTCGGCGACTGTTGTTGGCTCGGGGGTCATTTCGATAGTTTTTGCGGTGTTGTCTTCCCTCTCCTCGGCTCTGTGCCCTCGAACTTTCAAAGTTTTGAATCGAGCCACCAGCCTTTGCGGCCTGGCTCCTAGCCTGTGGTTGTCTCTTGGAGTTCTTCTCGGCTAGACCTACTAGCAAAGGAGCGAGACTTGTACCAAAAAAACTACTGGGAGAGAACGACGTGCCCTGAGTATCCCAGTAGGGATCTAATACTTTCGTAGAAGGACGTTGTGCCCCGTTGTCTGCAACATATTGGAGAGCGAATTGAGGAGTCTGAGGTCTGAGATACATTCCGTCAAAAGTCTTACCCCATCTCTCTGGGTTGAGATCTCGAAGATTCCAGTCGCATCGAATTGGTGGCTTACCACCTCGTGTCTCGACAAGGTAGTGGAATGCATCTCGGGCTGAACGTGGCATCCCGAGAGTTGGACATGTATTTGGATTATGATCTGCGCTGTCGCAGAAAGGGCACATGTTCATAAACCCATCCCGATCAACACCCTGAGTGCAATCCTTGAGATAGTGCCCTCTTGGGTCATATGGATCGCCATTAGCATCGAGAGAGCCGTCGCAATGTTTGCAGATCCGTTCTTTCGGTTGGCCTTTCGAAGCATTTGCAGATGGAGGCACATCGTTGTCGCCAACTTCCATCTCCACGTCCTCACCGTCCGTGTTTTCTGTTTCTTCCTCTCCATACGGGTGACTCTCTTTGGGTATGTTGAATTCCCGATAAAGAGATACGGCCACTTTGTGCGCTCGCATTCTCTGCTGTCCGGATCATGATGCGATCCCTCACCCTTGGATCGTCTTCCTCTTCGGCATAATCGCCGCTCGCCATCATTCGATTTGTGGTATTTGTGCTTTTGTTTGTCTGGGTTTGATGTTGGTGTTGGATGAAGTTGATGGAAAATGTTGATGGAAGAAGATGATGTTGGATGAAGAAGGATATAGAATCTTAAGCTGAAAGTCTTGGCACTTTTCTTGCAAACGAGTATGCTTCTTCTCTACCGGAGAACCAGGTGGCTGAGAATGGCAATATTTGCACTTTGATTGCTACAGGCAAAGGACCCGAGTTAACACTTTCGTCAGCTACCACTGTTTATTGAAATTATTATCCCATCTACGGTGGGTGCGTACAATAGTTTTGTGTGTTTATACAAATTTCCTATAACTCTGTGAATCTACCCATGACGGAAACTTGTGATATGTCTTCGAGGTGATTACACGTGACTTTACCAACCCACTCAACCCAACTCGCTACTTTTCTACACACAACCCTCGATCTTCATCCATCAAACAACAAACCACACATCCATCAACATGGATCCCCCACCACCACCTAAACCACCCAAGCCCTCAAATACCTATGAACCGAATTACGAGGAAATAAAGCAACAAGCCGTAGATGAAGGCCTGCTGTCTAAATCCAATGAGCACACCTTCCATGCCTTTGCACTGGAGAAATATCGCGCTGCCAAGGCAGTCAATGGGGTCGATCAAAAATTCCAGACGCGCTGGGATGCCGATAAGGCGATTTGGGACCATTTCAGCATGTTCAACACGACGAGTGCAACAGAGAAGCTAACAATACGCAGTCGGCGGGCCCTTCCCATATGGAGATCGCCCTTGGGCCTTGACCCCATTTCAAATCGAGGCTTCCGATATTAAGTCTATTCCAGCCACCGGACAGCAGACTAGAGGTCTGTCAAGCACCCAGCATAGCATGCAAACGGCAGGTGTTCCAATGGCTCGGCAGACGAGAGGTCTTCCAACCACCCAGCAAAGAATGCAAACGGGAGATGGAAAGGCACCCACGGACGATACCAAGAAGGTCAATCGCCCGAAGTTGCGTCCAGGCGAGAAAGGCTTGGACGAGTCCGGGTTCGCAGATTCGAACGGGAAGAAGAAATCACCATCACAATCTCAAACGATATCTCAACGTCAGGATCGAAGCCAGCCGACGCCAAAGCCAAAGGGGGCTCAGCCTGCCCCATGGTCAACCATCGTGAAGCAGCCTGCACCTCCGCCAGCTCCCTTCTGCCGAGACATCGAGCTGCAACGGCCAACGAAGATGGACTTGTCCACTGGACAACGTATCACGCTCACACTCAAGCCAATGAATGGCCATCCGATACTGTCCCACCCAGTCGACGAAGCTAGGTCGAAGTTCTTCAAGGAGAAGAACATAGAGACCCAGTGTCAGTTCCAGGTGTCATTGATGAGATTGAAGACCAAACAAAATCAATGTTATGTTTTCGTGCAGCCCCAAGAATCGATCCGTCAAGCTGACTTCGATAAGGGCGATGCATGGAGAGATAAGCTAGTAACAATTAGCGATTGCTTGCGCATGTGGACGATGTCGGTCTAGAAGTCGAATACAAAACCAATTGACTTTGACCAATTCGCGTGCGCATATCTAGCTCACCAAGGAATTTGAAGTGGAAATTGTGCTCGGAGACGAAGAAGTCACCGGTGTGGAACGAATTCACGCACATTTCGCAAGTTTCCAACAAGGGTCATCCAATGCCAAATTACCCGGCTTCCAATCTCGCCAGTGATGGCTTCGAATTCACGAAGAAATCGGCCCAACCAATTGGCAAGATCTATACGGACAACCGGCCCCTCTTGAAAATGGCAACGAGAGCTAGCCTGCCTCCAAAAAACACTTTCGAGAAGTTGAAGGCTTGGAGGAAGTCTCATTTCATGAGAAGTCTGGAAATTGTCCCCGGAGATAAGGAATTCGTGGCAAAAAATGTGAAATACCAGACATTCGTCAAATTTCTCGATTCACATATGCCAGACTTGTATTACGAGTTACATGAGATGCGAGAGGAGGATATCATTCTCCCCGGCATGGATTTGGACCTATTTCGCGAAGCTCTAGGTCTGATGCCTTTCATCCACGAGGAGCGGGCCAAAAGCCCAAAGGCAACGGACGAAGATATTGAAGACAATGTTGGTCTGTCCCGCCAGAGAGAGTGGCTGGGGTACGATCTGGACGAGGATGAGATTGGCCTGCTGATGGCAATCGAATTCAAGTACCATGATTTGGAGCGACTCCAAAAGGATGAGGCAAAGAACACTATCGTCGTCCCCACGGCTGAAAAGGTTATGGCGCAAAGCAGCAACCGTTCGAGTGACTTAGATAAACCGGTTGCGAACAGGGACGAGAGTTGCAACGACACAGATCGATGTGATAGGGAGGAGGGCGACGAGGAGGAAGACCAAGTTGCCGAGAATGGTGCGCAAAGCGGTGAAGTTGGAGTAGATGGCACTTGTCAGGCTCAGAGGGGGAAGAAGAGGAAGAGGTGAGTGGTCAAACAGACCACCCTTCCGACAGCAACAGGATGGTGATGCAACGAACTGTATACGTATCCTAACACATGTCAATACAATTATAAACCGCATGTGCTATATTTGACCTTGTGCGTGTGATTATTCAATGAGTTATTTTTTTGGTGTCGTTGAAATTAGTTTGCGAGAGAAACTTTAGGTTAAATAAAGTTACTGTAATGCCACCAGTACTGCGCCACATTTTTTGTAACCATCAACTTTGGAAATGCACTACCCTCGACAACACTGCAACTCATGACTACACATCCAAATAGCTCCATCCGTTTCAAAAAAGTAAGAAAGAAATTTCTATCTTTATATAAAAACGTAATGTAATTATAAGCTAGGCACTCCAAAATCTGGTATTAATCGATTGTAAAGAGACATCTCCTCATCTTGTCTTTCTCATATAGATCACGACCAGTGTTTCTTCCCGCATTACAAAAGTTAAGGTGATGCTGCATGGCCCAGCAGAAGCCTCCCCAAAGAAGTGATTTCGCTTAGTCTCATGTCTCGGTGACAAATGAAGCGCAGCAGCTCGGAAAAGTAACTTATTCTGGTCTAGCGCGACTTGCCTACCGTTTATTAAAATGTATCTTATTAGAAGACCATACCCTTTGTTACTCTACTTGTCTTGTCAAATTTACTTTCCTGCGTCTAGATTAAGATCCCTTTCGCGTAACATATCTTGTCTATCTTCTTATTTGCTTAGTATGGAAGAGACACCCCATCTCCCGTTCGTTACCCCAAGGGTGATACTCATGGGAATGGTTTACTCCATCGGGGGATTTATTTATGGATATGATACAGGTAGAAATATCTTCTCTTTGTTGTCAATGTCTCGTGCTGACATAATATAGGCCAGATCTCTGGCTTTCTTGAGATGGACAGCTTCAAGCGGGCTTTCGGTAACTTGGACTCTACCACTGGCGAATTTGGATTTCCTACAGTTCGCTCCGGACTCATTGTTGGCTTGGTACATCTAGACCATACAGTGAATAAAAGTTCTTAGCTAAATCAAGATTTAGTTGAGTATAGGAACCCTGGTTGGAGCCATGGTTGCCGGCCCCCTCGCTGATAGACTTGGACGAAAGGGGCCCATTTGGCTAGCTTGCGCTATCTACAGTATCGGGGCGATCGTACAAATTTCTTCCAAGAGTCACTGGTATCAGGTTGCACTCGGCCGCTTCGTTGGAGGAATTGGTATTGGAGCTCTGTCAAGTCTCGTGCCTTTGGCTGTCAGTGAAACCTCTCCGACGAATACTCGAGGACTTCTCGTTTCGTAAGCCGCTTCCTGAATGAAGGAACCAGCTTACTGAGTAATTATGTAGAGGTTATGCTTTTGCAGCCACTCTGGGTATCCTCGTTGCCTCGATTATCAACTTTGGCACTGAACAGCTCATATCACCAGCCTCCTGGAGAATTACGATGGGACTCGACTTCCTGTGGGTTTTCTTACTTGCCTCTGGACTGGTATTTTTGCCCGAAAGTCCCAAATACGTTTTTGCTTCTGGTAAGACCGAGAAAGCCAAGACCGTCATGGCAAATTTACTAGGTACAAAGGGAGATCACCCAATATTACAGCAGGAGATGAGAGAAATGACCGAAAAATTGCGCGCCGAGCAATCGCACAAAGATACGCCATGGTGGCATGTCTTCCGCAGCAGAGAAGTCTGTCTTCGTACTTTGTTAGCGACTGGGATTCTATCATTTCAGCAACTTACAGGGGCCAACTTTTTCTTTTACTATGGAACTTCCATTTTTGCAACCACCGGGATATCCAATGGCTATGTTATCCAGATAATTATCAGTGCGGTAAATGTAATCTGCACATTTCCTGGGTTATACTTTGCGCAGAAATTCAACCATCGACGGTGTCTGGTTTTTGGGGCGCTCTGGATGGCTTCGTGTTTCATCATCTACGCATCAGTTGGTCATTTCAGTTTCAACAAGGACGATCCAAGCCAGAAATCTGCATCAGGATCAGTATTAGTTGCCGTCACCGCCCTTTTTATTGCTGCCTTTTCAAGCACTTGGAGCCCTCTAGCATGGGGAGAGGCGCCTGCTGTTTGCCCAGGATATTGTCGGGCTACATGTTTGTCAGTTGCAACATCGGCATATTGGATCTGTAATTTTCTTCTGGCTTTCTTTACACCAATGATCACTGCTCGGATTGACTATTTATACGGCTATGTTTTTAGCGGGTGCTGCTTACTCATGGCATTGATGGTTCAGTCCTTGCTCTTTGAGTCGCGGGGGCGAACATTGGAAGAACTTGATAGCATGTATAGCAAGTGGCTTGGTCGGGGAGAGGAATAAATCTGTTCCTGTGATAAGCTGATATAGGATTAATTGTTTGTACTGTACATGTAACAAACTAAACAAGCGTTTGGTTTGTTCTAAAATTAGGAATATATAGAACCTCTCGGCTATTAAGTATTCAAGTATAAACACATCTGAGTGTTCTTTCTTTGGTTTTATGTCTTTTCTTTTTTTTCTTTTTCCTTTTTTAAACCATTATTATAAATTTAGTTTTAATGGTATAGAGGTTTTCTAATGACTTTAAACTTATATAATCTTTCATTTTTCCTTCTACATTTTATTGAAATGTGAAAGAGAAAGTTGTGATAAAATAGATATGAAAAATATAATAAACCTTTTCCATTCGAACATTAAACAAGTAGCAACCGCTAATCCAGACATTATACAGAAACTCCTAAGTTGGCTACTAGCTCAGACAATAAGAATTTAAACGGCAGTCGACTGCGCCCACCATTCTTTCAAATTTTTAATATTATACTCCATCGGATAGCCAGTTGGTTTCCCGAACTCAATAAGCATGGCTTCAAGTGCGGCTTGATGATCATCCCGAGTCAAATATCGGCCACCTAAAAATAATTAGTTTTGCATATGAGCCACTTTCTGTTTTGCCCTGGGCTGTATCGTATGCAAGCGATAAGATTAAATGAATGAGGTCTCAACATACAAAACAATAAAGGCCCAAAACTGTTAAGTGTAGCGGCCAGGTCTTCGTTCGTGAATGCTAGCCCACACACTTCTATTGCGAGCTTCTGCACAACATGTAGTGTTGAGTTGCTATTTTCATTTTGGTGCTCCGGTGACGAGAGAGCAAGTAGAATTTTGGCTGTTGCTACATATTGAAGGGCACATACTAGAGTAAGAGGCGTCAGTTGGCCACGGCGGAAGATGGTTGGAGAGCTTCTGGTATATTATCTTACCATGCCAAGGTTTGCGCATCCATTTCGAAGGAAAGATATTTCCGGGTTTTGGGGCTGTAGAAAATGGCAGAAATGTTGAAGGAAGATTCTCAGAGTAAAGCGTGAGATCCATATTCAAGTCCCTCCATGTCGAATTATATCCCTCTGTCCGGCAATGAGTTCCCTCAGCATTTTCCCCGTTAAATGTATGATATAAGTTTACAAGACGAGCTAAGATATAGGTGATTAAGTTCGCTCTCATATCATCACCAACGGTTTCGCGAGTTAACATATCTCGTAGATGCGTAAAATCCTTCCCAATACGGACAAGGCGGTTTGATGCTAGGCCGATTGTGATCTCTTCCCGGAGATAGTTCCAGAACCCAGCCTGAGCAAGGTTCCAGGTCTTCAAGTCGACATCAATGACAGTCAAGAACGAATAAGCACCGAGGAGATGGCATGGGGAACTTTCTATGCTTTCTGTGACATATTAGACTCTGATATACTAAGTTTTCTTGCATTTTTATGTAGGGCAGAAAGGGAGACATTACCATTGAATATCTCATAAAGTTGCAATAAACAAGCTGCGGCCAAATAATCTCCTGGGATATTGGATGAGTCATGTAAAGCCTTGACAAGATCTTTGATACAGGCCGCATAAAATGCGAATGAAATTTCGTGCGAAGTGCCCATGACCTTGAAGTAATGGCTGCTTGACAATGCGATAATGGCTCGGAATAGGACAGGAACTTCCAGGGAATGTGTAGTTACGTCGGTACTAAAAGTGTTAGTAGCATCGTTTAGGTCATAAAACGGAGCTATGACACGTATATAGTGCAAGAAGAAACGTGCAATCTCTGGATTCTCCAGTGCTACCCGAGGAGCTAGTTGTGGTAGTTCGGTAGCCTCTCCGATACAAAGACATGCAGGGTCTCCAGCAGACTCAATAGCAATTGCATCTGCTTGGATTTCGCAGGAAGTATCTGAGGCTAATACAACTTTGATCAGCACAGTTGGAGCCGCTCTTTGATTTCGGGCTTGAGAATTTACCCAAGTCTGGGGGCGAGGCCGGGACCTCAACAGCATGTATCAGGAAACGGTAGTCGATGATTGGTTTCTCGCATTGTAGTTGCAACTTTTGGCAGTTGTTACAGTTAGGAGCTCCACCGTCACCTAGAATTTGAAGCAATATTAGCTAAACATCAATCTGTCTTCTATCAGTCCTATTATAATTTAGGAGAGCTGCTCACATTTAACCTTTCGTCGCCTGCAAGTGTTGCTATGTAAAAAGTTAGATGTCGTTGTTTATTAAATATAAGGTTAGTGCCTAAGGATCACCATGCTATATTAAACAACCTGGTAAGCCGTGAGCATTTGCATAAGAGGTTAACAACGTACTGTTCGGCAGCTTTCTCGCCATTCTGAAAGATCATGTGATTATTTTATATAAATGGATCACCATTTCTAAACTTTGCTTAGAGTGCCCTTATTGTGTTATATTCCCTCTGTCTAAAATTGGAATATATTGACATGAAAATTATAGACTATGGATGTTGTTGTTGATGAGTGTCGTGGTTTATCGTGGTCACATGAATCTCTACGAGATATTGCCGTACAGGTCGGAAATCTAACCTTTTCTGGAGCACATTGCCGACAGGAATACGGAAACCCCATCTAACCAATTGTGAAACACATGTTATTTATCAGCCACTAACCTATCTCACATTACCGACTCCCTTGAATTCTGACTTCTCATGTTGCAAAATCACTTCAACATACTAATTATAGACTTCAATCACTCAAGTATGGTCTAATATTGATTATCTGCCCCTGTATTTCTACAACTAGAGCTCTACCACCCCTTTTACCTGCGAGGTTTCAATCCTTGCTGTACTCCACTTCCATCCATTTCACTCAGACCTGGAGAATGTGTAGATGCACTGGCCTTTTGTTCGAGCCCTTGCATTTAAGGAGCCGGTGATCTGCAGGCCGAGAGTCTATCTCATCATCCTCAGAAACTATCTGCGGTGACAAACCCAGCATCCCCTGAATCGCAAGACCGGTAAGAATCAGATGTTTCATTTCCTCTCGTGAGTAATTTTCCCTGTCCATCGTCATCGTCATCGTCATCGTTGTCGATACTGACTTCCTTCTGCGTTGAAGATACGGGCATCTGCTTAGTTGCGCCAATGCTGACTCTGGGTTGCATAGACATAGGATTGGGTTGGTCTTCCAACTGCTCGTGCGTTCCCTCGTCTTCATCCTCCCCCTCTTTATCCTCCCCTCATTCTCCGCCTCTTCACCATCCTCTTCTTGAGGCGGAAGGGCATGTTGCTTCAAAACACTAGGTTGGGGAGATGAGAAGGAATCTACTCCATCATCTTCATCTTCTACCTCTCCAATTCCCACCTGTTTATCTTCTGCATCTTGCAGGATTCTTTTATCTCGGTTTCTCTTTCGCAGAGCATACCGCGTTGTCCTGAAATGCCATTCCTTCTTCAACAGCTTCGCCTCCTCGCTATATGAAAGCTCTCCGGCTGGCGCCGCTCCCCTCTTCTTGAGGTTGTGGAGGGCGTTGGCGATAGTTGGAAGTCCGAGGTGTTTTGTCTTTTTCGCCAGGGCATAGGTTTCTCATGCTGAGCTGATAGCTTTCATGTCTCCGAGCGTCACCCCTTCTGGCCTTTTGTTCCTGACCCTTCCCCGTGGAGCTGCTAATTCTCGAGCGGCACAGGCTAGAGCATCGCCATCGACACATTCGAAATGCTGAGGAATATCCTTTCCAAATATCTCAATTGTTGTTTTGAGGATCACCCTGTGGGAGTCATAGCCGATATGACCCTCATAGTACCCCAACTTGGATACTAAATTCCGCTCCAGAGCGGCCAGAAACCTCTCGTTACGGCCCACGTAGGCTTCCTTCTTGGAAGGCTCCTTCGTCCCTAGTCGGATAGCAACAGCCTTTGCAAGACAGTATGTGAGGAACTCTAGCCTACCATCAAAGGCCGGACAGCAGAGCAGATAGTTGAACTCTTGCGCGCTGCTCCCACTCCAATTGACGACCAAAAGATCATCATCGCATGTGTTGTTGTTCGAGGTGTCCATTCCTTCTCCAGGGACAAGGTCCGGCGGCGCCATATCAAACCGTTGCTTTGCTCTTCGCCACGCAGCCAATTTGTTTGCAGATGTATCGTTGAGCGCAGCTGTTTCTTTTTCGGTGCACCAATTCCGTATTACTCTCTCGTCATTGCGTGTCCAATCCTCGTCAAAGATAATATCATCCCAGGAGCTCTCGTCGAGAGGGCTACTGCTGCGTTGAGGGCTCTCGCTTGTCAATGGAGAGCTGCGAGTATTCTGGCGCTTGGCTGCTGGCGGGCTTTCGTCCTCGCCGTCATCAGATTAAAATGACTCCTCCAGACGTTCTGCCACAGATTTTTGTTTTCTCTCTTGGACGTCACTGCGCTTAGCCTTCTGCGTTTTCTTTCCTCCTTATGCCTTTGTGGCCTTCTTCTTTCTATGTTTTCCCACCTTGCTTGCTCTCAAGGAGGGGCTAGGAGCTTCCGTATCATCCGAATCTACGAGATTGCGGAGTTCTTCAATATCACGTCGCTCTTGTTCCTCGTGGGTTGCTGAAGTTCGAGTTAGTTTACCCTCGTTCGTACCCAGTTTCGACTTACTTTGCTTTGTTCCTGGTCTTCTTCGACGACGTTGTACTGGTGATTCGCTGAGTGATTCATTGTCGCTGCGTGCTCTTTTTCTAGCTTTTGGATCCATTGCGCGTGGCATCCAGTTGTATTGTGTTGGTGTTGAGGAGATAAAGTGTGTTCCCGCAGTCTTGTTGACTTCGAGACTCGATCACGTGCCAACACAATATCACTATTTTCTTCAAGCCCCTCTCAGTCTGACCTCAGCCTAAACTGCACGGCCACACCTCGAGGTCTGTAATTATTTAATTTCCTTCAAGGCATGGGCGTATCACTGAGATCATTGTTGATAGATGCTTCACCTGTATGAGCTTCTGAGAATTTCTCTATAAATCAATCACGTAGAGGTGCAGGGGACAGGCAGTGTATTTTGATTATTATCTTCCTGATTCCAATTGCAGAATTTCAATGTTTTGATACAAAAAAACCAGGTCTCTTTCCTGCCTGATCTTTGCAAAGCCAGCCGAATTAGAAGCCCATCTCGGGAATACACGGCTAGGACGAAACGTCAAGCTATTCACTCTGTTGTGATGTCAATGCAACGCAAATCGCAACCCAGAACCTGTCTTGGGAGCCATAGCATAGGGCCTCTTGGCCGGTAACTCTCTCTCTCAGACCTAGCTAAGAACTATGAGTATGGTCCCTATCGTAGGGATGGACCCAACGCATTTTCATGGTAATTCTGGGCAAAGAAGGCATCGACCTCCTTTTGGAAATCTTCCCATTCTTTATATTGCGCTATATTCTTGTCCAGTTGTTCAATGTTAGCATCAAGCTGCTTGGCGACTTTATCCCATTCTCCTTCCCTCGCAATGACGGCCTTCACGCTTGCATCTGCCTCTACAATACGCTTCATTATGCCCTGCACTTCCGCGAGCATTGTCCCATCTGCCATTGCAATCGCATCTTCGAAAATTTCAACCCGCCTAGCCGCCTTTTCGAGAGTTTCCTTCATATTGGCAGTGGCCCATGGCTGGCATACGATCTGCTTCTTGTACTTGGTGTAGTCCTGTTGAGTCGCCTTCTTCCCCCCTGGTGCAGTTGGGTTCATGCCACCCCATTCCACAAGAAACCCGGCCAATATGGTTAACAATATCTCCGTAATCTGAAGCTGGTCGGGTTTCCATATCTTCAAAATGGGGATGCTGACGACTTCTACCTCGATGTCCATCACTGTAAAGCAGCTCAATGTCAATTGCCAAGTGGTCGGCGTGCCCCTGAGTCCACTTCTCAGGTCATAATTGACACTCCGATTGAAGAGGTTATCCGCACATCCGACTTAGATGGGCATCTGCTTTTATCGAATGGTTCCAGTGGGGTCCAGATCAAGTCGCTGCCTCCTGGACATTCTGTCGCAGAATTTCGCGATCCCCTTGGGTCGATACAAGGCCCGCACACCATCCCGAGCTCTTGTCTTCAAGTTCTCGATTGGCTCCTTTTGTTTCACGTAAGCCTTGTCGATCTCGGCTGCCTCGTCCGCGTCGTCGCGTTCCTGTTGTGTCGATTGAGGCGTGAGCCGGCGTTCATTGCCTGCAAGGTATCTGTTCGAGATCAGCACAGTCCACATATTTAGAGCAACCGATGCTTACCTTCGTTCCATATCCTGTAACTTTGCCCACTCATTTGAGTTCAACCCATACCCTTTGTGGGCATTTCCACGCAGAACAAATGTATTTAAGTAGGCTCCTGCGCAGTTATCGAACTCCGTGGTCAATGCCTTGAACTTAGCATCCGTGACATAACTATGCCCGATTGTGCCATCGATAATTGCTTCTAGCACCGGCCTGGCTACAGTTCTCAAGAGCTCTATAGCGTGAGAGTCTTGGTTGTGATCATCGATCATTCTTTCGGAGCAGATTCTAACTAGAGAGACGGGGTTATAATCTTTTGGGAGAGGTTCCGAGGAGTGAAATACCTTCTGGATCGTCTTCTGCACGCTGAGTGCTCACTGAGCGAGCCCTGTCCTCCGTGGCCATCCTGTATATCTCCGCAGCCAAGTCATCTAGGCAGCATACCTCACTGTGAAGGAAGCGAAGCATCCGCACCTGTCTTTCTGGCAGGAATGGCATTTCTGCAGTTTCTTTGTACAGATCGTCATCCATGTCGGTGGGTTGTAAGTCGTAGGTGGTGGTTGTGGTTGACACCACGTTAAACGGATTCCGTGGTACTTCGGAGCAACCGAACGCGTAAAGGCAAAGGCTCAACCTCTTCCTCCACGGTTCACCCACAACTCCACGCAAATAAAATACCTTTTCAGCCCAACCACCCATCATGGCGGATGACGCAGATGGTGCCTTTGCATCATACGAGGCAAACTCCCAAAAAGCCTTTAATGCACTCGGAAAGGCATACGGGCTATGCAATCGTGGGTTCGAAAAGAAGCATTTGGATCTTAAGAGCCTCGATGCATTGGACCGAAAACACGACCAGAATCGAGCTCGAATATCGGCGATTAGAAAAAGGGATGAGGAAGTGTCCAAGTTTACGGATAGGATTCGGAGTTTAGAATCAGGTCTCGCAGAGGCTGCAAACATAGCCGAGAGGGTCGTGGAACTTCCGGAGCCACCGGTTGGCATGTTCCTAAAAGCACAAGCAATTATCCTAGCCTCCTCCGGATCACTCGATGTGTGCCGACAAATGGCGAAGCACCCAGAAATACAAAAGCTCTACCTAGACGCAGAGGCCGAAAAACAGACACGAAAGATAGAGGTTCTCACTACTACATTGGATGGGGAAGAAACCAAAATCTCATAACTCAGAGATGCTATTGCTTCCGGGAAGAAGCTTACACAGAGTCTAGCAAGGGATCTAGGCGCAAAAGAAGAGTCCCTCCTTCGATCAATGGCAAGCGTTAAACAATTGGAGCAGTCTTCAGAGAATGAACGGAAAGTCATCAAGACCCTTCGAGCCAATCTTTCGGAGGCAGGCAGCATGATTTCACTACAAATAGACGGCGCCAAGCAGGCGAGCGAGTATTTGGCTTCTCGAGATCATATAATTTCACAATTGAAACAGGAGATTGAATCGTTAGAGGGTAGCCAACAAAGCGCAAGCATTCGTGTTGAGGTTCTCAAGAAAGAACTCGCAGAAGCAGGCCAAAAGATGGGAACAATGGCTTCACAGCAGAGAGAGGCAGCCAAGAAGGCCGAAGAGGATTTGATATCCCGAAATCGTACAATTTCGCAATTGGAACAGAAGATTGAGTCCTTGAAGGATAGCGAGCAAAACAAAAACACTCGTATCGAGGTCCTCAACAAAGAACTCGCAAAAGCAGACCAAGAGTTAGACAATATAGCTTCACAGCAGAGAGAGGCAGTTGAGAAAGCAGCGGAGTATTTGGATATCACCTCGGAATTTGCACAGGTGATTCAATGGCTAGAGGGAAACGAACAAAACGCAAACAGTCGTGTCGAAATCCTTAACAAAGAGCTCTTAGCGAAACGGCAGATGGTGGCCTATTACAAGAGAAAATGCAACCGCATGAAGAGCTTTCTGATCAGCGCCCAGGAGCATGAAATCAAGGCGGAAAAGAACAACCAGACTTTATATCAACGCCACCATTTCACCACCATGAGGGGTGATTTGTTGGATAGCCTATTGGCCATCAGCAATTCTCGCCTTGCGCAGACGGTGGATGCTAGAATCCAACTCCAAATTCAGTGTGAAAATCTGCAGAAGGAATGTGGTAGTCTCCTCGGGACCATCCGGCAGCAACAGGCTGAGATCAGCGGGATCAGACGTGGGAACCAAACCATCATCAGTGGTCTCTCCCGCAGTGCCAATCACCACAAGGGAGCAAATCGCAAATTGAAGAAGCTCCTGGCATCGGAATGCTCGCGTGCTGATGCGGCCGAAACCGCTGTCGACGAGCTTCGAGGCCAGAACAAACATGCAGTGGAGCGGAACAAGATCAATGCAAAGCTCAACGCCACGTTGCAGAGTAGGCTACAAGTCGCCGTCAGCTCTTTGACTACATGCCTCGCCGCCCAGTGTCCAGACTTATCCCAAGAGGGGAAGTTGTGGGCTGAGTTATGGCCGCAGATGGCAGACTTGGTCCTTGCCGTCCCATCTGACCTATACCTCCCCATGCGTGGGTCCGATAGCTCTAGGTGGAAATTTCAGTTGCGCATTCCGCCAAGTGCCCAAGATGGGCTTCCCAAGTGGTACTGCTCCTCCAGGCCTTTCACTCTGGCGACAAGGTTCTATTGCATGGTGAGCGAGGGAAACTATGATACCTCCTTTGCGACGTGGATAGTTTCTGCGATCATCGAGTTTATCCCCAGATCGAGTGGCTCGATGCCTCTGCTTCTTGTTGCCAAAGCCTGCGAGAGGTTCACTGCCGACCCCGCCTGTAGCCGGATCTGCTCCAGATGGATGGCTATTGCAGTGTTCTATCTCACCACTATCCTCGAGGAGAGATGTAGCTCGATATGGCTCCTTGTGGGCGTGTCAATTAGTGGAGTCAGAGATACTCTGGCTACCATTATACAAGGCCAAGATGGTCAGGTTGACCCCCTCCTAGAGCTCCATTGCTCCCTGTCTAATGGCCGCACTGGCCCTCTGGCAAATGACTTTGCGCATCATGTACTGGATGACCTGGATGATCGACATCGACAAAGAATGGGGCGACTCTGAAGACGACTTATAGGGTGGGCCGCAGTGGCGAGGGCGTAAGATGTGGATGGGCAGTCACAGAGTCGTTTCAAATACCATCATGTATATAAATTCAATCGTAAATGCCCTCTAGGACTAATAGCACAAATAGCACATATGGCAAAAATGGTATGAAAATAGGACGTTAAGCAACAAAAGCTTTTCTTCACATACATGATAACTTTGATCGTGATTAGTGTTCGTTCCCTGCTCTCTGAAGTCAAGGTAGTGCTAATATTCAACTGTAATATCTACGAGTGCGGTCAAGCCTTTATACGCTATGGCCAGACTGCCGTGAAGAGCTATTAGAGTAGTTTTTGGAAGATCCTGGAGGGAGCCATAGGTTTTGTATCATGTTTTAAGAGGTTTTTCAGCGGAAGGGTAGCTGAAAGTAGCTTCACCTTCGATGAAAGAGATGCTATCTATTATGAATAAGAACCTTTGTTAGATGATGTCGTAATACTACAACACGATCCTAATGTCCTCTTCGCTAAATTACTAAGCTCAAAGATCCACTTCTACTCTAGTGCCCAATTATTTAGAAATATTAAGTTGTTCGCAAACTGTAGCTGTCTTATCCTTTGAGTGTCGCACGAACCTCCTCAGTCAGTGAAACACTCTACTCGCTCTTTTAATTGGAATTAGTAATCATTTCATTTCTGATATAATCACTGCGCCACGAATATTTCCCCAGGTTTGCGATGGCCTAGGTCATGGAAGCCTTAACAGCTCGTATCTGCACTGTTTCTAAGTGCCGGACAGCGGCCCCTCGCCTCCCGTCCAGTGCGAGTTGCTCCTATTACAATCTTGTCTTAATAGGCCATAGGCTGAGACCCAATGACCCAGGAACGCCACAGCTGGAAATAGAAATCGGTCCGGTTTATTATGTTTATCTCACGTGGAATTTCATGACCTCCTGTTATACTTTGCACTTCAGTACACGAGGTTGAAACAAGGGACTCTGATATCACCAGTAGAATACTAAGATTGCTTGCCACAAGCATGATTACTTAGGGCTTACCTGTAACCGTGAGGTCAGCTCGTATTCCGGGAAACCCGTATTTATGTATTAGCTTACACCGTTACAACACTTGCCACCAGTCGACCAGATTTATAAATGCGTAAACCTCACCCATTATGAGATATGAAGTACCCATCTATCCAAAGCCTTCAACAGCCACACCACAATCAGACCCACAAATCTTCACAACCAACTCCTCATCAATCGAACCTTAAGACTTCAAAATGTTCAAGCCCACCAGTCTCCTCGTCCTTCTTTCTCTATTCCTCTCCTCCATCGAAGCCGCGCCTGCCACCAACACAATAACTCTCGCCAAAAAGGACAGTGGTCCTTCTATCAATGTGATCTTCTTCTCTGATAATAACTGCACAATCACTGTCCCCCCAACAATCTACACACGAACCGTCTACGGCGACGAACCCTGCTACTTCGATCCAGGCGAAAACTACCAGTCACTTCTCATTGACGAAATCGATGACCAATTCATCGGAACAAACTTTGCTTTACAAGTCGGAACCACGGATGGCGACACGTGCGATTTCACGAACAGCCTCAAGTACAGCATCGCAACGAGAGATACCGTTGGGGAGTGTCAGTTCATTGGGATTCCGTCTGGGGCGGGGAAGCCACTGAGGGGCGGGAATGAATATAGGATTACGAACTTGGAGTAGGAACTTTTGGCGATTGTACCTCGTATTCGACTTGGAACCCAAGACTTATCATCCCAATCCTCTCGATCCTTATTTGTACTCCAAACTCAACGAAACTTAGCCTCGTTGACCTCCCAGCGATTATTACTCGATAAGATAGTATCTCCACAGATTTGTAGCTTTAAAGGTTTAATTAATCTACAAGCCTTCAATGTCTACTACGTTAGCCCGAGTTTGTTCTTTTCTCAATCATTCGAAGGTGTTTTCGTCATTTCAGGCATTCGCGGCGTGGATTAGAGTGAGCATAGTCTATATGAAAGCTCCTTCTGTTGGCTCATTAGGGAAGCGTTCAATTCAAGTTTCTAAAGAAGGACAAATACACAAACAGAGTTGTCTTCGAATATCAATCAATTCTATATTACTGAAATACAGTCTAAAGTTTACCTCTTCTTTTGATGATAAATCGAGGTAGAATTCTCGAAGTGGAAGAACTGTTCAATAGAGTCAGGGATATAAATTCGAAGAAGAGTTGGTATGCGGTGAAAACTCCATATCGCCATATCGTAGATGCGCATATTCGGCTGTTGGAAATTGCTAACTGAATCCCCAAAGCTCTTTTTTTCCCTTTTTTCTTTTTGCCTTTGCTTTTTTGGGGGGGGAAGCTCGGTGAGTATGACGAAGAAAGGAAATATTCTATCTTTCCAGCTCCCACTCAACATTTTCCCCATCACCATGGAGTTTCAACTCATACACGACGTCAGTGGCCCCATTTGCAAAGACAGCTCGTGAAATCCTCCGAACAAGGATTTGACGGAGTTGAGACATGCATCCTTGTTTTGTAGAAAATGCGACGTGAAAAAAAAGCATGAAGAAAATGTGGCAAGTTGCATGAAAGCTCTGATCAGCTGATCCTTGTGCCAATTACAGGTGGCTCTGCAACGTCGTTCTCCTCCGACCCAGTGATTGAGGCTCTTCCTGTCGAAAATGAAACCCTGACGGAGGTATTTGCGATTCGTGCGTCATCAACACGTGAGGAGATGCGATTCAGCCCACTTCCGACGCCTCTCCCGCGTTCTGGCGGAGAAACGAGGCCCGAAAGATGAGTTTATATCTGAAACTGACCTCACTCCACCCCATCTCACCTCCTCAACCTCTAGTGAAAAATCCCATCGTCTTCGCTTGCAGACTCTTCATCGTCATCACGCCCGACGTACAAGTATACAAGTTTCGCCAGGGCGAGGCGGCGAGGCCAATTTGTTGTGGGGATTCGGTGTCGAGGAATCGTCGCATCGTCGAGGCGACAGCCGGAATGAATACGAATAAACAGACATCTGGGGTTGATATTCACCGCACCACCACGGTTCCGTTCCTTCGATATCATCTCATGTACGAAGCATACCACTCGACCTGGCGAGAAACTGCCGACAGCGTTTCCGACCACTCCCTAGGCGCGAAGGAACGAATATCAGGGTCCATATGGAAAACGAGAATCCCTGAAGATCTCTTCCCTTGTTCGCAAAGGCGTATGATGTCACCCAGCCATGCTCGCCCTTTTCCTACACACCGTCGTGCACAGAGATCTTGTCATCGGACTTCTTTTCAAAGGCCGAGCGTCGTTCATTCGTTTCTCGCAGCCAGCTTACGGTTAGAAGGTTGGAATCCCTCCGTATCGGGTCCGATGCGGGTTGGAATGGAGGCCATTTTCTCACGTCAACACCGCTCTAGAATGTGGGGGTGATACGTAACTTCTTCGTTACCCCGAATCTGTTGCATTCGTTCTCGCGTCTTGTTGGCTGGACGTGGATTCGGGGTGGGTATCACGGTATCTCCTCTAAGTCTGATAGTCTAATGCTGTGATGCTGATTCCGAGTGATTTCAAACTAAACATCGACTAGCTTCTTGGTCTGCAAGCCTCTTCCGGAGCGCCGCTAAGCAATCATGGAATCCCTGCATGTGGGGTAGATCCGAGAGAGAAATTGTTTGTTCAAAGTCGCCTCGCTTCCTCGTTGTGAAGAACAAGAGGTGGTCTGTGGAGTAGTCAAGGGGCACCGGTGGAAGACTCGCAAGCCATATACAAGGATCCGCAGCCACCGAAGCTTATTTGCCAAACGCCCTCTCTTGATGGATAGACTCGGATCTCCTGTTCGAATATGGAGGTGGAAGTGGCCAAAGGCAGAGTGTTGTATTGTGGTCCGAGGATGAATAAACACACCCCGGCAGCTCAGGACCTTGCCACTTGCTTACCGTCTGAACAGCCCTGGTTGGGATAAGTCAAGGGTGCCTTTATTCATCCTTGGATCATACAGTAAGTGATAGAATGACGTACCGGAACATCCCAATTTTCCCCATGGGACCTAACTTCTGTGGGTCTCCCACGCCCTGACCGGATCAACCTCTGGTTCAAATACTTTCCTCGTCGCTGTTTGAGACAGCATTAACATCGTCAAGAACGATCTAGTATCAGCCTTGCACAACATTCTTGTTATTTTCTCAAACGTGCCCCCCATTGCACCATCAATCAGCATTGCCTTCAATTAATAGAGCTGTCGCATGCCAACAGCATCGATTGTTGACAACCATGGCGGACGAAAAGCCATTATCTACGGGGAATGAACCCCAGCTAGTAGGAGGAGGAGACTTAGAAAAATCATCAGCACCCAATTCCGGAAACCCAGCTGCAGAAGATGCTGGAAATGCACACCACACTCGCTTTGGTGCAAATCAAGTCTACGATGACCCTTCTGGGGATCTTCCAGAGGTCGAAAAGGTTGAGTCGGAGGACAAAATCGAGATCACCGAGGAGATGTGCTACGAAGAGCTTGGATTTGCCTTTCCTGAGTGGAAGAAATGGTAACCATCCCCAACCTTGATTCTATCCCTATCGCGGTCGCTTCTTCCCTTAATTAAGCAACCGTGGCTGATATCTTTCGAACAGGTCGATTCTCAGCGTCATCTTCATAGTCCAAGTCTCGATGAACTTCAACACCTCACTTTACTCCAACGCCATACCCGGCATCTCGAAGGAATTCGACGTCAGCGAGCAGGCTGCACGATGCGGTGCCATGATCTTCCTCGTGCTCTACGCATTCGGATGCGAACTCTGGGCACCTTGGTCTGAGGAACTCGGCCGATGGCCTATCCTCCAACTCTCCTTGTTCCTCGTCAACATCTGGCAACTCCCCGTTGCACTTGCCCCGAACTTCGCCAGCATCATGGTCGGACGAGCTCTCGGTGGTCTTTCCTCCGCTGGAGGATCGGTCACTCTGGGTATGATTGCCGACATGTGGGAGCCCGACAACCAACAATACGCTGTTGCGTTCGTCGTCTTCTCTTCCGTCGGTGGATCCATCCTGGGACCTATTGTTGGTGGTTTCAGTCAAGCATACCTTCCCTGGAGATGGTCTATTTGGATCCAACTCATTTTTGGAGGCTTCGTGCAACTACTTCATTTCTTCATCGTCCCGGAGACCAGAACTACCATCATGATGGATCGGATCGCGAAGAAAAGACGCGAGTCCGGTCAAGAAAAAAACCTCTGGGGCCCCAATGAACTTGTACCGTTCAGCGAGAGGTTCTCGCCCAAGGAGATTGTGGCAACTTGGATCCGACCTTTCAAGATGTTCCTCACAGAGCCCATTGTGCTTACTCTGTCTCTTCTGTCTGGATTCAGCGATGCCTTGATTTTCATGTTCATCCAATCCTTCTCTCTGGTCTACAAACAATGGGGCTTCAGCACCTACGCTCTAGGATTAGCTTTCATTCCCATCGGGATCGGCTATTTCCTTGCTTGGATGAGCTTCATCCCAGCCATTAAACGCAACATCAAGGAACGAGAAGCTAAGCCAGACGATGAGCGAGCACAGTACGAATCTAGACTGTGGTGGCTTCTGTACACAGTCCCCTGCCTCCCAATCGGCCTCATCGGATTTGCTTGGACCTCAACCGGGCCGCCAATCCACTGGATCGGCTCCATGATCTTCGCCGGTATAGTGGGAATCGCAAATTACAGCATTTATATGGCAACCATCGATTACATGGTCTGTGCCTACGGCCCTTATTCCGCCTCTGCAACGGGTGGAAATGGATGGAGTAGAGATTTCCTCGCCGGTGTACTCACTATTCCTGCGACACCGTTTTTCAGCAGTAAGTTTTCCTCCCCTTCTACTTGAGAGTCGATATGAAATTGGAATGCTAATCCCAAATAGATATTGGCGGTCAGCCCCTAGCATATCCATCTACCATCCTGGCTTGTATTGCCTTCCTACTTGTCCTTGCCGTATACGCCATATACTGGAAAGGACCCATGCTCCGCAAACGCTCACCCTTCGCCCAGCAGCTCTCTGAAGCTCGTGCTGAAGGCACTCTCGAGAGACGATTGAGTAGACAGAGATCTCCGGTCTTGGAGAAGAAGGTTCATGCTAGAGAGAAGCCAACAGTACCAGCCATGGCCAGGCCCAGTATGGGATCCAGGGCCCATAGCCAGGCGAGAAGTCTTCAGGAGAAGAGTGTTAGACAGGCAACGGGAAGCAGACAACATACGGATACCATGAAGCATATGGATGAGATAAAGAGGGTCAAGAGTGCTGGTGCTCTTGCGGAGAATCCGGCCGGTTCGGCTAGGCCCGGGATGGGATCTCGGACGCATAGCCAGGCGAGGAGTTTGCAGGAGAAGAGTGTCAGGCAAGCGACTGGCAGCAGACAGCATAGCCAGGCCAGTACGGATAGAGTGAAGAGGACCCCGGTGGCCAGTCGAGCGCATAGCCCTAGTGGTGGGACGCCCGTGAGGACCCCGGGAGTGAGGACGCCAGCGGCGTTGAGCCGAAGGGGCAGTTTGGCGGAGGAGGACGATTCGGAGTAGGGTCATTCTGGAATGCATGCATGAAATTTTACATAATACCTAGAGTTCATTTTGATGCGGGATGCACTATACCTGTGTGAGGGTATAGATACGCGAGGCGTAGTGTAGTCACTGGATAGAACTGATTACATTTGAAGTTAGAGCTAAATTATAATCAAATCACACTGGAGAATGCAACGGTCCATTTCGCGAAAACGAATGTTCGGATGAAAAGAGTTGTTTAAAGATCAAAACGGGTGAAAACGGGATCTGAACAACCACGACCTGAACATGGGGTCTGGGGAAGAGTGAGGGGAAGTCAATATCGCTTCCCCCGGATAATTTCCCCCACCAAATGAAAGATGTCTTGCGGAGTATAAAGACAGGGCTGGATGGGTGCCATACAAAACTTCCACCAACTAAAACATAGAACAAGTTGGATCCTTTAAGTGGAATATGAAATGCTCCCACCTCCACTAATAAGATGAGAAATTCATAGTATCTTCCCTCAGAATTCCTACTACCGTGAGGGGGGCCGGACGTGGGATTCCTCTCAGTGGGGCTCGGATGGAGTCCTCTCCTTATACCTCCGAAGTATACCTATGTTGACCTGGATGAATGAACTACCGATTGGGCATCTAGTGCACAGCCTCTCCAGTAGACACGTAAGAGAAGAAAGACATCAGCGCTAAGCCATGCAACTCATCCAAGTCGATCCCATTGGTGTTTTCTCTCGATTGTTCAGCGTGATAGGGGATAGAATAGTGATAGGATAGGATGCTTATCACCGAGTATGAGGGTGCTGCGGCTGTTGCGCTACTCCCCTCAGATGGCCAGGTTGCAATACAATACGAGTTGGATCATTGCCCGAATGCATTGGAATGTTGGACACCTTGAGATATCTTTGACGTTGATATTTAGATGGTTGTACTGTATTGGTATAAGAGTAGCCGCCCGACGCCATCCCGACATCTCGGTGGAGCTCCGCTCCTGGTACTCCGCCGGTCCCATACATGGACATGGATCTCGATAAGAAATTGAACCGCAAAAGCGCCTTTAGATACCCCGCCATTGATGCCAAAGGACAAGTTCGACTACTGAGACTGAGACTCCCTTGTGACGAAGCACGCGAGCATGGCGAGCTCTCCTACGACCTGGAGACCGTCCCCCTCGAGGATCTCCCCGGCACGCATTATAAAGCGCTCTCCTACATCTGGGGTCATGCGCAGGACCCTCGCGAGATCCGCGAGATCCATCTGGACGGCCAACCCTTCTGGATCCGAGCGAACCTCTTTGACTTCCTCACCACGGCGGCGGTGAGGGGGGAATGTGGACTGTTCTTCATCGATGCCGTCTGCATCAACCAACTCCATCATGGCGAGCGCCAGGCCCAGGTCCAGGAGATGGCGCGTGTGTACCGGAATGCGGACGAGGTCGTCGCCTGGCTCGGGGTCCCTGATGGGAGCCAGCTTGGCAACGTGCGAGCGTTGAGTCAAACACGGAGCAGCTCGCGGAGGGATTGTGCCAGTTGGAGTATCTCGCAGTGGGCGGGCTTCCGGTATCTCACGTACCATAGCTTTTGGAGCCGGATCTGGATAGTGCAAGAGGTATTGCTCGCATCGAGCATGGTAATCTGGTGCGGTTCTTTCACCTTTCCTCCTACGCTCTTCGGAGGAGGCATATCAGGCATCACATCGGACACCGACATAAAGTACGCTGCCGATGGTAGACCAAGTACTGTTGTAAGCGCCTCGTTGCGTCTGCGTAGTCCTGCAGCAAAAATTATAACACACCGGCTACGCCATGTTCCTCGGCCGCTCACAGATCCCATGGCCCAGGGGACCAAAATCGGAACGCTGGAGGAAATGGAGAGGGATTTGAGGCGGCCTTTTGAGGCCATGGAGACTTATCAGTCGAAGATTCCGGACTTGCTCTATCAAGCTATGCGCAAGTTTGGTGGACTGGAGTGCTCCGATCCCAGGGACAGGTTGTACGGGTTGATGGGCATTCTGGAGGAGAGCAGTCGGGCGAGGGTCCAGGCGGATTATATGAGAGATGTGAACTATGCGTATTATCAAGCGTTGAAGATCGGGTATGAAGAGCTCTCCACCCAGCGTGGGTTTGCGTCTCTTCACGGGAGGGACATGGATGATTCGTATGTAATGTACTACTGCGATGTTCGTGATGCGTTTGGCATCGAGGACGGGCATAGCTTGTCGATTTTAAAGCGAGTGTTAGGCGAGCTTGATTTCAAGTCGAGGTTGCAAGACGCTGTTTCGGAGGCGCAATGGTCGCAGCAGTTTGAATGGGGTGATGGGGAGGTCAAGCTCCATCCTGACTTTGAGCTGCTGCGCTTGCATGCGGAGCAGGAGGACCCCGAGGCGGAGGCGTTCTTATTCAAGTTCCATGTGAGACAGCGTCGCTGGGTGCAGAATCTGTGAGTATAGCTTTTCTCGAGTGATGTCTTTTGGTATTAGAAAGATGATGGTAGCTGATGTTGATGTAGGCTGGGGTGGCACCGAAGTCGGTTACAAAGGCGTAAACGCTGTCGTCGGATTGGGGAAGCGGGGGATCGGGGTTTGGATGAGAAGAAGCTTCTGTTGGAGGAAGAGAGGTATAAATAACTTGCTAAACAAAAAAGATGTAAAGCAAAGGGTATGTTTGTTTATACCGTCCTTATTCATCTGCCTATCAAGGTACTTACAGTTAAGTGCCTTTTTCTATCCGATATTCCATTCGTTTCCTCCTGTTATAATCATATATCTCTGTTTCTGTTTCTGTTACTCGGATTTCCTCTCGTACCAGACCAGCATATCTTCTGTTGCTGTATTCGATGAATTGTTTCGAAGGGTAGATAGTTAATATTAGTTGGAGAGGCAGGCTTGAGTTGATGAGAATCGGGTAAGTCGATTTGGATCCATCTCCGTCCTCAAAACCTCGCCTGTGGGGGAAGTCATACCTGGTACGAGTACATCCAAATCCATGGCGTTTGAATCTCCCTCGATCTCATGAACTTCGTTTATAAGTTCATCTTCTTAGCTGCTGGGCCATCATGTAGTTGGCGGTATTTGTGCGACCTGACGTATGGCGTGGCCATTCTACACCTCCACCTCCGGCTTAAGGTGACTACCCTCACTGGTCATGTTTCTTTCTCTGGCTTGGACTGGGGCACAGGCAGTAGCTTTACTTGTGAACTGGAAAGAATGTGTAGACGTTAACGATACAAGGGTGTGCTTCACGTGACCTTCGCATTGTTCTCGAGATAGCCACATGTCTCACCTCAGGGAACTTAAAGCCATTTAAAGTATTAGCTTAATCTCTATAAGGCTCAATTTAGGTTCCTATCATCAAATTCGGATTCGCCTCGAGGAATGCGAATGAGACAGACACGCCCATACGCTAACCATCGGCTCCCGCTAACGCCGCCCGCCTACGGCCGTATACTGCGTTCGGCGGGAAACATGTCATCGTCAACCACTAAATATCAAGACGTAGAGAGAGACATGAAGATGCGCCGTACTTGAGAACTACCGGTTCTCTAGAACGTGCGTAAGCTTTAGTTCTAGAGAATAAGTACTGTTTATTGATATGTTTTTCTGTGGCAACTTCGGATTCGCTTGGAGTTTCGTGAAGGGTCAACCCGAAAGCTACTCGTGTTGAGATACTACAAATAGTAGCAATTAATGCCCATCTTTGTAGAGATTCTTGATCATTATAAATCACCATACCAGATTCCTTCAAGCTATCTCAACTACCGATGAAACACGCGGAAATATTTCGACATATCAATTCCTTCAATTATCATCATGTCTGGCACCAAACTAGTTCGTCTCACGATCCTCATTCAAAAGCTCGATTCTATCACATACGAAGAGTTCCACAACTACTGGAAGAATGAGCACCCCAAGGCTTGGCTGAGCGTAGCCATCGTGCAAGAGAACGTAGTGAATTATTCCCAAGTATGCATGCCACCTCCACCCCACATGGACTTCAAGATTCTCCAATGCTACTAAAATTTTTTTAAAATGGGTAAATAAAAATTTCTAACTCGTCGATAGTTTCATGTGGATGAGAACGTCTCCGAGGGGTTAAAGGCCGCTGGGCTCCCCGTCGCGGGATATGATGGCGGGGTCAATATCTGGGCTAGAAATACGGATGAACTTATGGCTGTGTGTCCCTCTCCGTCTAAGTAAGCGGCCAAAAGACTAATCGGGAATAGATCTTCCACGATGAAGAGTATCTCCGGGTGGTCGTCCCTGATGAGGAGCATTTCCTCAGGAGGAGTGAGGCTAAGATGATGTTTGGGTGGGATGAGGATATTTGGGTTGGTGGGAAGATTAATGATGGTGTGCCGTTGTGAGATTGCTTTGGGGGAAATGGTATATGGGATGAGTTTGATGGGCTATATTGAAGGTGGTTGGCGCATGTGAAGAGGTGTGAATTCTTTAAGAATACCTTTATTTAAGGCTTTTTCGGTATACTTAATAATATTCTCTTGTTCTTCCTCGTTAAGACTGTATGGTGGTTGTTGTTTAGCATTTCTAACGTTCTTCTGTGAAGTTTGGGCTTAGGTTTGGAGTGGTTCTCTTTTCGCGGATGTCGAATCAGGCGAGTTAGTGATCTTTAGTTTGTAACCTATATATGAGCTGCCAGAAGTACTTCTTCAACGCTTACATAATGATTTTAAGCTTGAATACACTTCATTTCATACTTTACTTGTCAAGTGTTCTGGAGAATGGGTGGGCAGAACGAGCGAGACGAGTTATCAAGCGAATTACCCCGCACATGTCAAAATGATGCGCGGGGTAATTTGGAACAACGAAAACAAAACGCTTATTTGAGACCGACAAACGACTACTAATCTTGCGAAGAGTAACTAAGACTTCTCATCACAATATCCTCAAGGCCTTCTCTGCTCTCTCTTCCATTCCCTCACAACACCTCTCAACCTCGCCATCCTCATCAAACCTCTTTACATCTTCCGCCGCCACACCCCAACCCCGCAGATCTGCTTCCTCGTTATCTGACAATTCAAATATAAGCCTAAGAACCTATATCTACCCCCGTCCTTCACAGCATCATAACACAGCACGCAGCACGCAAACATCTTCCCATGCATATTCGTGATAACATTCCATTTGCTATCCGGGCCTAGATATTTGCTACATCCGTCCGGCGGCAGTTATATATGCACAGGAGATGCCTCCAAAACTCAGTGTGCTCTCATACGAGAACGAGATCTGCGAGGATGTTTCCGCTGCAAGTTATTATAATGGAGTAGAATATCTAAAGCCACCTAGCAAATTTTGGAAAGCACCCTAGGAAAATGAATTAGCGAGTTATGCGACACTTGCACCTAAAAGCCCGAGGATGAAACCATAAGCATAGAGCCCTGACCATTAGATAATTTTAATGTCTAGCATTAATTTAATGATTGACTTTTGATTACAAATGCTAAAGAAGCCTGCTTCTTTTGTTTCTCGTTTAGTGCTTTCAGCATCGAAAATTGCTACCAATCAAGCAAAACCCAATTTTCTCAGCCAGAAATACCCCTCGTCTCTGCCTTTCCTCGTGTCTACCTAATTGATGGCTTTTCAAGGATTCTTCTAAATGGGAGTTAGGAGCGTTTCTCCCCTTTCTGGATTCACAGCAAGATGAGAGAAGACGGGGTTCAATATCTCCCCTGATGGCCAACAATCCCCAATGAGCTTATCTCGTTCATGTTCTTGTGCTGCCCACGTAAACAGTTCTCTAGATGACACTTCTTTTTGTGTGTGCTTATGTTTTAGTGCTCGCACGACCCCGCAAGTCCAAGAATACCAGGTAGGCTCATTTGTATGGTCAGAATCGTGGGCGCACACAGCCAGGACATCCACATTTCCAAACCCGTGGAGGGCACGATCCTGGAGGATGGACTTGGGGATCTCAGAAAGGTTGCAAACTGCTCCAGCGTAACAACAATCCAATATCATTATGATATTGGAGCGCAGGCACAGGAGTGTGGGCATCACCATGGACCAATTCAGAAGATGCTCCATATTTTCATGTGTACTATAATTATATCATCAGTATAACCTTTTTAACTTAGACTTAGGTCTACCTGCAACTTACTCTTGAAAAGAGAATACCAAATCGCCATGACTGTTTACATCTGCATGCCCGCCGTAAAAGATTACCAACGTCGTTTGTTCGGAGTCGTGGTCATGAATGATCTTCTCGAAAGCCTTCCTAACCATGTCGTTTAGATTTTCCCTCCGTAAGGGAAGGATACTACCCATATGTAGGCTATATTGATTGGCAAGTGTTTTGTGGAGGCTGTCTAACTCCCCCTTGAAGTGTTCACTCGCTTCATCGTCTTCACAGTACATAAAGATTCCAAGGACTTCTGTATTTGACGTCGAGGAAGCAGATGAAGGCGATCTTTGTCCTGATGGCGAGGGGGAGGGAGTTCGGTCCATTGCGTTTAAGCTGGTTTTTTGGTATCCGACTGTCAAATTTCTAGAACGGTATCGCTACGTGAAATTATATGGCCTAGCAATTATAGTTCTGGAGCAATCAGTGCGCTTAGCTAGAGATCGGAGGTTGAAAATGTGCCTTGTTTGTGGGTTTCGATGTCTGAAAGAGGAGCTTGACGATGTAGTTGAAATGCCTCTAAAATGATCTATTTATCTACAGCTACAACTTCCAATGTAAGGGATCATCACAATACCAGCCATGATGTGTGGCTGCAAAACTATTGTGCACGAAGAAGAGAGGTAAGAATAGCAAGGACAATACTTTCAGAGTATATTCTTATGCGTGCGAGAATCATTTTATCTCTGCTCTTGATTTCTAAATTGAGATCTAATAAATTCATTGTAAACGCTGCTTTGCTATTGTCTCATGCTCTTGATGACGAAAACAGTGCAGTGGGGATGGGAATTCAAATCGCTTATATATCCATTGAGTGAAGGAGCCTGGCCCAAGGCGGGGCCAATGAGCCCCTCAAACATCAGCTACAAAGGTCCACAAACTCATCTTTGCATCTTCATCGAGTTCTCTTTGCCTGCCTCCTTTCAATAGACCTCAGTCAGCGCCAAGACGATCTCCAAAGATGCACGTGGGACACTTAAGCCTTCTCAGGCCACACGACCTCATTACCTTTTTTCACACAAACCCGATCTTGAAGCTGAACTCCTCAATTGATTTCTGACCCAACCTCAATTGATAGCATTGGAGTTGTGCGTAATTGGTAAGTGGGCTCGTTCAAAAGGTTCTTGTTGTTTTGATGCTGACCGAGCTAATAGCAAACAATCTCGTTGTTCATCTGATTAGCCGAGCACCATCTCCTGTATCCACCCTGGGACTCTAGTTGCGACAGCAAACATTCAAGGTTAGTTCCTTTTAAACTAATGTCGGAGCATACATGATAGAATTATGAATTTAATGCTTCAGTGCGGTGTTTAAAACTCTGACGTCATTTGATAATTTGTGTCATTGGGAGAGACTTTTGGACTTGAATAAACTTTGTTGACATGTGAACATAAAACATTGGACAGCAGGACAAATAAAGAACTTGAGTTTAGTCGTACGCCTAATTGCAAGCCTTTTATGCTCAAGGCTGTGAGGATCTATAAAATTTATCTTCATCCTTTGGGAAGTCTGGAAGGTGCAGACATGTGAAGCATGAGAAATAGTAGATCTGCGAAAGAGTCAGTGGAAAGATGTGTTTGAATAGGCCATATAAAAGGGCTGAGGGTATTAATTCACACGAACATATTTTGGCATTGTTATATTGGATTGTATTGACTTTCGTCAACACAAAGGTCTTCATATCGTGTGCTGAGGTTGAGATCGCTACCGTCTAGTTCGTTTTGAGGGATTGGGGCACTTTTGTTAACAGTGATATTATTTGTTGATCTACATATCCTACATATTGATCTCACTTTTCATCCACAAGAACTAGCCGTTATCTCACACCATGTCTTCCTGACCACTCCTCGGCTCTCTATTCCCAATCGATATAAGATGCGTCTCCCTCATCTCCAACCGCCACTACATTCCAATTTTTGTACCATGACCCTGCGAAAGGGAACCCCCTGTAACTGATCAAATGTGTGCATTTCAATTCTGTGATTTTGTCTTGCGAGGTCTCTCCTTTCTCAATCTTCTTTTCTAAGGCCTCTTCCGCACCAGCCAACAAAGTATCCGCCACCCCACCCGGCGGATCATTCTTGCGGATGAAGGTTATGGTTTTCAAGGATTGAAATTCCAGTAGTTGCACGATGGTTGTTAGGCTAACATGCCGGGCGCAGAATGACATATGTTGTACGCCCTGTTGTATCAGGTGAAAGGCTAGCTGGAGGCCTGCACAGTTGTGCGTATTCGTGTTGAGTCATTGTTGATGAAACTGAAGTAGATGGTATCAGTGCTACTGACATAGAAAGGCGTGAAATACTTTTCCTCTCCTCGAGTGACCAAGGAGAATTGTTTCAATGCATGCTTGCGGGTTTCGTGGTCGATGTGGAGGTGTGGTAGAATTGGCGTTCGATCGGAGAATATAGCTTTGAAACTGAGATCTCCATGGCTTGCCAGGCGTACCAAATGGAAGTCGATAATGCGATGGCTAGCATTAGGTAGAATCAGGTTCCAGATCATCCATCGGAGTTCAATTGGCAATCTTGCAAATTGTGGAAAAAACCGAGGAGAAGTCCGAAGAGAACGTGAGGGTGAATCAGTAGTTGGGACTGGGCATGCTGGATTCTTGAGCTTGCCTCTTTTGCTAGTAACCTTAGACAAGGCCTTGGTCTGAGACTTTAGCCCTACCTTACTAGAAGATGTCTGTTTACCCTTCCTCGTTCGTGATATTCGTGCCATTTGTTGGTTAGTGACCTTTCGTAATGATTTCTTCTTTGACTGAACAATGTTGAAGGCTTGTTTTTGTTGTCTTTTTCTCTGCTGTTGTTCACTTTATGAAGAAGTGAAGAGGATTTGGCGAGATATCTCATAATATCTGCTCCCCACAAGCGCAAACAGTCAGCCTCCGCACCAACGCTAATAGCACAGAGATGGTTTAGCTATTTAGCTGTATACTTACTATATATTTATACTCACTCAAAAGTTTTATAACTACTTGTGACTCGAAAAATAGGTTTCGCTAAACAAGAGGAATTTTGCGCCGGATTCAACGGTACAGGATAAGCTTAAATGATCCAATTGTGTCATGCCTTTTCTCCCATCGAACTCTCCTCACTTATACCAGCATACACGAAACCACAAGACTTCAGTTCACAGCCCACCTCCTCCCGTTTTTCCACTGCCGAAAAGACATGAGTGCCATTTCCGTCCTTTACAGCTTCAAGAGGCGCTAACTCGAAATTGTGCTTTTCGCTGAGAATTCTGTATAGGCTTGATCTACTTCAATTTTCTTGCTGGCAATATCTGCTCGTTCTTGATTGTTGTTATTTACACCATAATGTTTCATAGTTAGTGAACGGGTGCCAAGAAGAGCAGAGGTGGTAACTTATGACTTGCGGTAAGTGTTCTCGTCCAGCTAAAATTAGGACTCTGAAGTGAAATTTCTAAATCCAAATGATTGTTTCACGTACCTCTCTTGCCGCTTGCCAACACAGTTTCAAGAACCCACCTCCAAAACGTTGTGCAATGGGAAAGGCACTATAACACGTGATCTTGTCGTTGTGATCTTGCATGCTCTAAAGTACGCAAGCAGATGTTTTTATGTGAACTTCTCAGAATGTCACGCTGTCATCATCTTATTTCCATCAACTCCCGATTACTGGTCGCCATCACCAACGCCGCAACCTCAACCTCAACCTCAACCTGAACACCTCAGATCCTTGGCCAATATTCACATCATGTTACGTCTCTCATAGGATTTGAGAAAGGCACCTCTACTCCCTGCTCTTCCCGACTACTATAAAATTACCCGACCAAAGCTCTACTTTATACAACGTTCCCCCCTATACTGCTAGCTGGCGCCTGTGAGGCGTGTATTCTCTCATAATGTTTGATACTTGTATTGTAGTATTATCCATCCATTAAGTTTTCCACTGCTCTGAAACTCCTTCCTGTTAGCCGGCGTTAGAATGAGGTGATATATCGTCAGCCCAATTTATCTGCCATTTTGAAGACGTATGCTCTGTCCTGGCGGCTTGTTCTTTTGTTTTGAAAAAATGCTTGTTTTAGAGAACTTTTTATCAAAAGAAGTTTTCTATTTACTCCTTATTGCTTTGAACAGTCGAGACAAGTAAAATTAGCTTCACAACATGGCGGTAAAAGCAGTCACAATCTTCAATCTCTTCAATCTACACCCTGAGCCGCGGCGGGCACGGCGGCTCATCCAGCTCTTCACGGTTTTCTTACTCCTGGTAGCCTGGCACGTTTACTACTCTAAATCTTCGAATGGGGGAGCACAATCAATGGCAGAAAACCCACCGGGAATGATTGATCCTGTAACCAACCAGCAAATCCTCGACCTTTCCCACTTGAAATGGCATGTTCGAACACCTGTTTTCACGTATGCGCACCGCACAATCAAAACAAAAAAGATTTCTAGCCAGCGACCAGAATTAACTACGGTCAAAGACACCCTATACAATAATCCCCTCACCCTCGAGAAAGCTGGGCTTGGAAATATAACCATCACGGCAGATCAACCCCTGACACTTGAAGTCCCATCGTCACCCCGCCTTGATACCTCCATAATTTCCTTCGGAATCGCAACCCAGACCCCTCGTCTTGCAGATTCGCTCCCTAACCTGGCGCACTGGCTCCCCAACTCTGGTGCCCAGCTCCACGTCCACTCGGAAAAACATGACCGAGACAACGAAGTCCAAGCCGCTTTTTCTGCCCTTGATATCAGCCTCACAGTTCACCCTACGACCCTCGGGTTTGCCTTGGCATACTTCAGCCTCATAAAAACATTATACGATGCACGTACCCCCCAGACAAGATGGCTAGCCCTGATTGACGACGACACATTCATCCCCTCGCTCCCATACCTTGTCTCTCACCTCACTGATAACTACAATCCCATGGAGGAAGTAATGGTGGCACCTATGTCGGACGATATAGAGCAAATTGGCTTATTTGGCATGATCCCATTCGGCGGTGGTGGGATTTTCATTTCGATACCATTGGCAGCTCACCTTACAGAAGACCACATCTGGCAGAATTGCATGCAGTCGACTTTGAGCCAAGGCGACCAAGTCGTCAACGCGTGCTTGAATGCACATACACGAGTCAGACCAGTGTTTGATAGAGGATTGAACCAGATGGACATCGAAGGAGACGCAAGCGGATATTTCGAGTCGGGGCGAAGGATGCTCACACTACACCATTGGCACTCATGGTTCCATGTCAACGTTCCCGCAGGTGCGATTGTGAGCCATGCCTGTGGCGACGAAGGAGTCTTCCAGCGATGGAGGTTCGATCAAAACACAGTCCTCTCTAACGGGTACAGTATCGCGGAATACCCTCTGGGCATGAGTGGCGAGAATGGGGAGGAGGAAGTCAATCTGTCGAATGTGGAGAAGACATGGGCATCGGACGCGAGGAACTTTGAGCATTTCATTGGTCCGTTGAGGGAGCCGCTAGGGAGGGATAGGAAGAGGCAGTTGAAGCTTGTACAGAGTGTTGTGCTGGACGGGTTGGGAGTTAGGCAAACATATACGGATTTGAAAGGTATGGAGTCTGCCGTGGATGATATAGATAGGGTCGTTGAAGTGTTGTGGCTGTTTTGAGGAATATAGGGAAGGAGATGTAAATAGCTTACGTGATGGTATATTTTTAGTGAGGGGCATTTACGTATATGAAAAATATAAACTATAGTAGGAATTCAGGATACCCGGGGTTAAAAACGTCGATATTTGATGAAGCATGCACATCGGGAAATGCGGCGTTTGAGAGTATTATATACGATTCGTTTAGATACATAGGATATATGAGAAGTTAATTATCTCTGTTAAGGTTCAAAGTGAAGCTGTTTTTGTTATGTTTCGTTTCCTGATGATATATCTCAGGTCTCAAGATAGCGAATTAGAGCAGAGCAAATTCTTTGAAAGAAAGCCTAGATTCTTTTACGGAGCTACGATGTCCTAATAAACGACGGAAGTCGGAGCCGTGCGAATCTGACAAGCGAAATTAAATAAATCGAAAACTTCCGGTGTGTAATACTTTCTCCCGCACAGCAGGATAAAGTTCTTATGTACTTTTAGCTAGGTAATGTAGTTAAACACTGGTGAGTGTACGAGATGAACAGCTATTGAATAATTAAGTAGAGTATTTGAGGGATGCTATTATGATTTTTTAGATATGACGAGCTACTTGAGGAACGACGTTAATAAGTTCATGTTGTAAAGAGACATGAAGGATGTAGACTCGGTTAAATCTGTAATTGACCCCGCACTTATGTATCGTATCCTAGTAGACAGCATCCTTGAATTAAATCAGAATAAAACCTTTCGGGTCTGTTAAGAGAGTTGACTGAAAAATATCTCTCTCCTTCGATTTCTCTAAGCTATCACACTACCGCCTGTATTTATCTCGCATATTTTCCTTTTTCTCACTCCCGCTTTTGCTGTCGCATAGTCAGTTTAATATCTAGCGAAGCTATTTCTTCAGACAGCTGTGTAGCACAAAATTAAAATACCCGCGCGGGCACTTTCAGCTGTTCACCACAGTCTTTTTAGAGCCATATTAATATAATCCGATAACTTTTATTTCATAAAGCAGATTGTTATAAACAGCGAAATATAATACTAAAACATTAAGCTGAGTTACTCAACAAAAACACGAGCCTTCGTCTGCGTTGCCTTTTTGCACACTTCTTCAAACCTGAACCCTCGTTGCTGCACCCACTTTACTTTCATATCCACTTTCATGTTTTCACTCTTGCGAGGATTTAGTTCGTCGTCAACGTTCTCGCAAGTCATTGCATCAAATGCCTCTCCAATGGTAGGATCGATCATATCCAACGTCCCTTGTGCGACATCCAGGTAGCTCCACAGGTCGTGAGTATACTTGATAATGTTCGCCCTAGATTCCGACCGAGGATGGATATGCCCTATTTTCTTGGTCATGGGCGCAAGAAATCCCTCAAGACGGCGAATCAACTCGCCTTGCCAGCCGACTTTCTCGATCACTTCTTCACGGTACTGGGTTTTGTGCCAGGCCCGTAGTTTGACTTCTCGAAGAACATCTTTTCCGTTGCCTTTCCATCCTAGAATGTGTTAGCTCTGAGGGTCAAAGGAATGGGAAAGGTAAAAATAGAAGATTATCCGTACTTGCATCGCCAAAACTCGCCACAGCTGCATGTGTTGCCCGCAGAGGTCTCATAGCAGGAAGGCTATATATGTTCAGTTTATCGTTGAGGATGTCAAATATAAACCAGTTGATCAACGCTATATGAACTTGAGAGAAAGTCAGGTCATGTAGATCAGGGCCGATTTGAAGTGGTTTGTCGTCATATGTTTTGAGCATTCGACGTAGCGCTGCTGTGATAGGCAGGTGGCTTTCTGAAAGATTATCCATTGTACCGTCAACATTGAACCATTCTTTCCCTGACATGGAATCCCAATGTGGGTCAATTTGGTCCCAGACCTTTAAAGGGTTGTGTTTGAGAACCTCCCTTCCATCAAGAACGAGGTCGTTGGTATAGGTTATTTCTTGATCATAATTGTAGACAGCTTGTTCAACGCTGGCAAGGAGAGATTCCACAATTTCCACTTGAAACCCCTGATATTTCTCTTCTTTCGCCGGCTCGAAATCTGTTGTAAGAGTTGCGTTCTCTTGCGGCAGACTCGGCGTCAACAGTTTTGGCCACCCCTTCTTCTCGGCGGTTATAACCTGCTGGATTCTTTCCATGGCCATTTTAAAGTCTGATTCAGCCCGTGCAACGGCATTGACGAGGTCGGTTCGATTAGGATCAAAGCAGTCCATGCAGAAGAACATGCTCTCCTTAGTTCCTGTTTTATGGGACTGAAATATCTGATTCCCGTCACTTTTGAACTGAATACAAGACAAGTGATACCATCTTGAGCAGCTATCAATGTCACATTTGAGCATCAAATCATCTGCCTTTTCCTCTCCCGAAGAGATGTGTTTTCTCAAACATATGCCACAAACACCGGAAGATATATTCTGTCGTCTTTCGGGAGGTGAGCGATTGCGATTAAGAGTTGCTGGTTGTTTTAATTTGGTTTGTAGAGCTTTCGGCTTTTTTATTGGCTCTCTAATATATGAGTTAAGGCTGAAAGATAATTTAGTCTGATGAAGGATGTATAAGAAAAGCCTTTACTTATTCAGTGTATCCCCGATCTTCGTAGCAGGCTTAGGGCCTGTAGGCGGTGTTGTTTTGGAGTCGGACTGAAGGCACTCTATCTTATCTTCGTGGCATAGAACACAGGTTTGAGGATCAAATTCAGATTCAACGCACTTCCTTCTTTTCTTTCGGCAGTGCCCACAAGCCTTACGATGGGCACGCTTCAGCGAAGCGTCGTTGGACGGCATGGATACGATATGGATGTAGTTTGGGCTCTATAACTTTGCTATAGGCGAAATTGAAGAGACTGAAGATTGTTGAAGTGAAATTTTCGATTGCGGAAGAGATGGGCTGGCACTTTGACCCCGTTAGTTATGATCTCGTCGACAGGGATATGTTTTTGTGTAACCACTCCTATCAACCCCCCTCCCAACGGCATGAATCCGTCTCGACGCCACAGCAATGAGCCAGCCAAAGTGAAGGCAGGCATCGCCTTTTCTGTATAGGGGGTGGTTCGCAAAAGATGGTTCGCCAATGGCCAAGAGCTCCCGCGGGTACTCTGTGATGTCCCCTCTTGCTATTTCTCTAATCCTCTTCTTTCTTTCCATCTATTTGACCTCCTGCAAGTATCTCGAATTTCAAATCTCTTACTTCCGACAAATTGTCATCCAAACACAGCCTATGAACACATGTTGAAGTGATCCGTCGATAACTCCAACTCCCAAGGATGGTCCAACCTAGTCTGATCGTGGCCTTCGATTTAGGTACAAGCACGGCAACTTCAAATCACGTCCTTACTCGCGACTATCTAGACAACCAGGGGAAAATGCATCGAGAGAAATTGGGAACCGTAACTGAGGTGAAAGACTGGCCCGAAGTTGCTGACAGCGCAACGGGAAATTGTGTGCCGACATTTTTAATTTACCGCATATCTACCTGCGAACTGATATTTTGGGGCTTTGAAGCTAAGAATTACCTCGAGGATCCTTTTCACGAACTTCCACGTAGCGATGTGTTTGTTGTTGAGACAATCAAGCTATTGCTTCCGGACCCCGAAGAAACACAACTGCGCTCTGCGGCGGCTTCGGAGAGGTACCGGGCCTTGCGAGGGGATCTGATGACCACATTGAACAAGCACCCAGATGAAGTTTTCGAAGATCTTTTGAATAGCTTGACTGCACACGTGTTGGGTAATGCTAGGCGAAAATACTCAATTGGTTTACACAACCACCAGATCGAGCTCGTTCTTGCGTTTCCTTCGGGTTGGCCTCATCACATACACACTACTGTTGCCAAAATCGGCGCAAGAGCTTTGCAGAAGGCAATCACAGCGCATAATCTCAGAAACATGGCTTTTGGAATCGAAAATGTTTATACGGTGTCCGAGACGATTTGTGGTGTCAAAGAATGGCTTCGTGAGGAGGTAGAGGAGGCTTCGATAAAATTCGAACCACAGGCGGCACACTTGGACGAATTGAATGTGAGTATACTGGATCGCCATCAGTCACATCATCAGCCTGCATCTGATACATGAAGTAGGAAGGAGATAGTTTCTTAACTATTGACATTGGTGCCGGCACTGGGTGCCTAACGCCTTTAAAATTGGTAAGTAAACATCCATTGGGAGTTGAACAGTTAGACAAAACCCTATGTAAGAACACCATCTCGAGTTATATTGTCGCATCTTCTGATTCAATTCAGCACTCGAGGTGTCTGGTGAGGCAGTTCAAGCCGAATTCGAACGCATGCTCCGAGCCAAAATTACGAAAAAGGACTACCCTGAGGATCTAGAGCAAGCAATATATCAGATCTGTCGCAAGTTCGAGGGAGAGAAGAGGAAATGCGCTGAATCTAATTCCAAAACTTGGAACTGTCCTGTGACTGATCTCAAGGCAAATCCCCGTAAAGGATTTGAGAAGAATTGCATGAAATTTAATCGGTAAGACTAAAGTAGCAATTAGGAACTCAAGATATTAGATGGATAACAGACCATCTAGGAAGCATCTCAATGAATGTTTTGATCCTGTGATCGATATCCTAGATCGAGCTATTGAAGACGCTATGCGCAAGTTTCCTTCGACCAAGGTTTGTCAGCTATTCTGCGGCTAGCTTCGCCCTATCAACTGACGCTCAATTCAGGTTATTGTTTTCTTAGGGCAGTTCGGTGGTAGTTCCAAATACCTCCAGGACCGAATGGCCAGAAATCCCATCAGTAGAAAGGTCAAAATTCGGCATAGCCAATCTGGAAAGCTGGATGTCGTTAGGGGAGCAATCTCTGAAAGAGTGAACCTAGAGGAGACCTTCGTCCGAAAGTTCAAAACACTCAAAAGTTATGGGACCCTTGTCACACTTCTTTATGATGACATGGTGGCAAGAATTTTCCCAAGCCCACAAGCACATGGTGCGCTGCCTTTTCAGGATGCGGAAGATGGCCTCAGGCTCTTCGCTATTGAATGGGCAATTCCAAAAGTAAGTGACACAGAGATTCGGCGAAATAGAACTGACTTAGCCGAATCATTAGGAGACAGTTATCCAAGACGGCCGAGCCGGTGACATAGGCAAAGACGGCCTTAAGCATCACATCTGGCCCTTTTCTGAGGATGGACTGGGATTTTATGATCTCATTATTGTCTCTGACGAAGATGTTCCTACACCTCAACTTGGCGGAAAGTCTTTCACCATGTGGACAGAAGCTCACGAGAAGAATCAATTGTATATATCGGGCAAGAAAAGTAAGCTATTCTTTGATTTAGCACCACAATAATGACTAACATCATAGTAGTGCACGTCCAGAAACTCTTCTTCCACTGGGATCTCATCATGTCACAGAAACTCGACGCGCAAAGAAACGTTGTTGGCCCCTACGAAAGAGATAACTTGAAGACTCTAATGATTCCTGAAAAGAAGATCAAGGGGCACAGAAGAAGAAAGTTCAGAAAGCTAAACTATAAGCTGATATGGGAGATCACTGAAATGCAAGTCAAGGTATATGTGCAGGCGATCTTTCCAAACCAAGTGGGTCCTCCTTTATCTCAAATTGCGAAGGAAGAAACGCTTGGCCCAGACGAGACAGCAATCACGGGAGAATCGAGATCGAAAGCTTTGGACAAAGACATTGAGATTTCGTACGGCAAAAAGGAGGAGCTAGATGAGAGCGACGGCAAAGATGATGATACGTCTGAAGATGGCAGAAACGATATGCCACACAAAGTCTGCGGGCTTGTTAGGTCTAAACTATCGGATGGGCATGACAAGGAAAATCAACAATTTGGAGCAGAGACTCCAAGCTCAGCTTTTGTAGCGCATCAACAAAATTTTCAGATAGGGGACCCTCGCATCACAACTAGGCAAGGACAACTCCAGCCACCGTTGAATTCGGTACCAGGTGAGATTCTGAAACAACCTACGACCCCGCCGCCAGGGGCTAGAGCTTTACCACTAAGCAGTCCTAAAACAGATGGCAGACGTCGCGAAGGTAAGATATAAAGACCACAGCATACTGCTCGCAACACTAACTCTCTTCTCCCAGGTTGCTACACATGCAAATATCGCAAGAAAAAGTGCGACTGCGCATATGCATTCGATGAAACAAGCGGCACCCAGAAATGCAGCACCTGCCTCCGTGTCGGTATTCGCTGCGATACAACTGAACCTGACTGGACACGAGATTCAGTACAGAGAGAAACCCAACAACACGAACGAGAGAGATCGAAGCTAGGGAAGAGGAAATCGAGGGATGAGTCGGAATCTTCGGGAAGCGCGGCGCAAGGTCGGTCAACGACAATTGTGGTAGCTGACTATGGGCATCAACCAGCCTCCCCTCACTCGATGGAGAAGTCCATCGAGCAGATAACACAAGCTCCAGTACCGGTAAGAAGAGGGCCATTCAAAGCGATTCGGGGCGGGAAGGGAGGAATGCATATGAGATCGTAATGGTTTGGTCGCTTGTCCTATTCAGTCGGCAGCCTGGTATCCTTTCATCAAGTATCTTGGGTCCTGATGTACGTCTTAAAGTTAGCTTCCTTGGAGATTTTGCCAGTGTTGAGATCAAACTGTCGAGTATCATTGTCGTTGTCGTCGCCTGCGTGATATGCGCAAACTGAAATCATTGTGTTGGATATGTTAGATATGCCTGTGCGTCTTAGTCATCCTAGATAATGCCCACGTGCACCCAACAATGCACCTGTTGCACACTGTTGCACAAGGTTGCACAAGAGACTAAAGATACTTAACATCTAGTTAGAAACACACTGCAATAGAATTGCGAAATCCTTTTGGTAAGTCTTGTACAAGATAACTGAGCGAGGTATATAAGCTTTACGTCCCGGCTGCCGGGACTAAACACCGCGATCCTCGAGTGGTACAAGCCGTTATGGCAATAGTAAGTGGTAATAGTAAAGTGTAGTAGAGTGAGAAAGACTTTCCAAAGCAATATTGTAACAGTTCTAAAGTTCTAAATTTATATTTCTTCTTACAATTCGTTAAATCTTATATAAAACTTACAATTTAATAGTTAAGTATTTTGTAGGTAGTAAATTACGAGTAATATCTAATTAGAACATCAGTGTAACAAGCCATCTTTTAGTTGAACCTCTTCATCACCTCCTCTTCATCCCTAACGACGTTTGACCTGCTCTAAGCCCCGTTCCGAGTTGATCAACTTATCAACTACCCACGTGGGGAAAGCCCAAGTTATGAATCGCACAAGTGGAGCAAACGCCCCATGCCAGACCTGGCCCCTGGCCCCGCCGAGGATATCCTTAACCAGCTTTTCAGCAAGCACTTCGACTTTCATAGACTTGCTCTGGTGGTCCATCCGTTCCTTATATGCCGTATCCCGAACGTTGTAATAGTACGACGACTCGGGTAGCTTCATCTGCCCGCCGGGCTTGCCGAACATGGGCGTGTCGGCGGATCCGCACATCACCGTCACAACACGCACGTCCAGCGGCTCCAGCTCGAGCCGCAAGGTTTCTGATATGCGTGCTTCGGCTGCCTTGGAACTAGAGTAGATGCCTAGTCGCCGGGTCAGCTTGCTACCGACTTATCTGGGTGAGTTGGAGCTATTGCCGACTTACCCGCCCACACCATAGATAGGACTGCGTCAATAGAGCTTTGGTTGGAGATGATGCCCTTGGCTTCGATAAGCAGGGGGGCGAATGCCTGGACCATGGCGAGAGGGCCCCAGACGTTGACGTCGTAAAGTCTCTTCGCATCGACGATGTCAACTTCTAGCAATGGCGAGAGGAACTCGACCCCAGCGTTGTTGATTAGGACATCGAGCTTCCCACCCGTACGCTTCGCAACCGTGTCCTTGCACTGTGAAATAGTCTTCGGAATGGTAACGTCCAACTCGAGTATCTCGACGTCGCTAAGCTCCGAGAGGTCCCCTACCTTGGAGGGATCGCGAGCAGTAGCGAAGACATAGAAACCTCGCTCGTGAAAGGTCTTCGCCATTGCCCAGCCAATGCCGCCGGTGCTGCAGCCAGTAATCAGGACTGTCTTCTTCTGTAGAGTTGTCATAGCGTTGTTGTTAGTAGAAGAGACTAATATGCGACTAGATTAATACGCATTTAACAATGACCCTCCTGTTATAGACTATTCCCTCCTAACAGATGCTTGCTTAATAATTCCAAACTAGGCATCCATCATTAGTAAAAGTCAATTTCTTTCAGCCACATGGACATACTCGTCACTGTATATGAAAATCATCGACTTGACTTTTTGTTCATAGTGGTGGTAGTAGTTGGTGGAGGTATTATGGACTTGCGCGGCTACCTAAACTTGCTTGGCTACCTAAACTTGCGTCATACCATGTACCCCACATTCTTTACGCGTCGTATTCTCGACATTTTAGGCAAACAACAAACCCTTTTATTTATTTTCAGCAAAACAGCTCGGCGAGGAAATGCTTTTCTACCACTTTAAAAATATTTTAAAGATCTCTTTTGATTCTCAATCGAGTATATTAAGATTACTGTTCCAGTTGTCCTGGATAATATATTGTATCGATCTAGGAGACTAGATATGCTCATACTCCTCTAGCCCAACATCGCTTGAATCGATTTAAAAGAATTACTCTTTTAATAAAACCTCGATGTTTACTGTTGAGACTTCAACATTCACGGTAACGTTGGCCTAGAGTAGCAGAATTCGAGTGAATAGTGGTGGTCAAATGAATGGGGGTTTGATGTGGTCATGTAGACACTAGTCTTGGTTAGGTTAGCATGACCTTAGCGAGAGGGTCGTTTTGTCTATATACAAAACGACCCCTCCAATCCTATGAAGGTATCAATTTTTAGAACAGTTGATTCGTGTCTTAAACTCTAACAAAGCCATAACTAGGGCTACGACATGGGATTAAGATCGACTCTCCCCACTATTGTCATTCTTCCAGCTGCCAGCAAAGTGATGTGTGACCAGCGCCGGACCCGGATGCTCATGATCTTTGTAGTGTTGAAGCGATGCCGAAAACGAATACCCTGGTAAAATAAGAACATCATCAAACAATTGGGGCTTGAAGACGTAGGGCGTTGTCCCATAATCAATGTTGTCCTTCTCGACTTGAGCCCAAGGGGACTGTCCCGGTCCGTTAGATGGATTGACATAAGTCTAATATCGGAGATGAAGTTTGGTCACTCTGGTTGTACCAGGCCGGAACTGAAAGAGCTCAATATGATCTGCAGCAAGCCCTTTTTCCATTTCCAAGCCTCCACATGATCATATCTAGGCTTTCTTTAGATTTTGGGGGTGACGGCTTAGTCGGGGTCTGCACCGGTTTCGAAGCAGAGTTATTTAATGATTGCCATCTGTTGTTGTTGGTTAGATCTGATCTCTAATGTACGTACTCCGTCTCTATACCACATTTGTCTTGTGGGGCTAGCAACATATCCATCCCACCACGTCTCTTTGCTTCTAAGCTGCTATCGTGTCCTCTATGATAGCTACGATCTCAGAATCACACTCAAATCTCCATCCTAGAAGAGACATTAGGTCTTTAGAGGCATCGCACAATCTTCAATAATTGGTTATCTGTTAGTGCGTCCGTTATTTTCCCCCTTCCTAAGTCATTGTTAATCATTCTTAAGGTTATACAGATTCTAATCGGAAAAATTCCAACGGATACTTTTTTTTTTCTTCTACTATGAAGTTGCTCTGCATAATCCTACATCGATGCTAACCAAAGAACAACCTAATACTGTATCATGAAATCCAAGTCTGCAACTCTATATTTCTTCTGTGTTCGCTCCATAACCTCCACCACACGCTTCTCCCATTCGGACAGCTTCCTATCCTCTGCAACCTCAGTAAACTCGTGGCTTTTATCAAGCCGAGCAACGGCAATGCGAGGAACCAGTGCTCTGCTCTCCTTAATTTCCTTCTCAAAATTCCTAATCATGCCTTTCCAGGTACCACCCGTCACATCCCACCATATTTTAGCCATACCAGCCGGTAGAAGTCCTTGATCAAGCTTGATCGTAACAGTCTTCAGCTGGCTAAAAAAAAGACAGGTGTCAATGGCAGGCATATGGCCACCGTCTAGCGGCTCGTCAAAGGCTACATGCTGCACACTTGCTTGCAGGGCTTGCTGCATGGCTTTACGTTCGGCTCTTCGTTCGGGGGCACGACAATGGCAGGCTGAGGGAGTCGCACGGCATTGCAGCTCTCCGTATAGCAGTAGAATCGCACATGGTGTTTGGAAGTGCAAAACATCGCTGTTGAAATTGAAGTATCTTGGCTGTTTGTTGAGGGAAATAAGTGTGTATTGGTTCAGTGCTTGTTTTCGCGCGGTGCGGTCGATGTGTAGAATCGGAGGAGCGGACCCGAGAATACTGAGATGATCGCTCACACATATGACCTCGGCATCGGGGGAAAGGTGTTTGCAATATATGGTGAGCAGCTGCGGTGATACAACCATATACCAGTCCCATATCTTCAATTTGAGTTCGACTGGCAAGTCGTTGAAGAGACGGAACGAGTCGAGGCAATGGGTATGTGTATCACTGTCTGGTCCCGGTTTTGGCATAGTCTTGCCCACTAACGGAGTTCCCTCCTTGAAATCTTGACAACATTTGAGGGTTGTGGGTTGTGCGTAGGGTGGTTCTGATACGTCTTGCGATGACATGTTGGTGATGTATGAACTTCTTGATGGAGTGATTTTATGTTTGCTTGTTGGTATTTTGTGTTGTAGAAGTCTGTTGGTGTTTTAATTTGCGAGGAACTGGAATCAGCTTGTTAAATAGAGAAATCTGTAGACTACTAATTCGCTAAACATTTACCGCCAGTGCCCGAGGATACACCCAAGCTCCAAGGACTTTCGTGGTCATGCTATAACAGTTCTGAAGCAACTACTATAGTAAAAAGACCTAATATCTAGAATCATGGTTTCTAAACCTTTTCTGCTTCTAGTTTTAGGGCATTCGAAATACTGGAGGTGAAAGGCATAGAGATAGGAATGAGGAAGCGAGAGTAGGAGGGGCCAAATACGTGTATCGCCGGACAAATACCTCCAACTACACCTTCCCACCCCTTCAATCCTTAATAATTAGTAATCGGTCCTCTTGCTGGCCTCGCCCACTATCCTTGAGTTGAGGAAAAGAGGAGGGTTGTAGCGCATAATCAGGTGATCGTTGAACCCACAGGATACTTGCTCCCAATTCAATGAACTTTCGGAAAACAGCAAGTTGTACTTCACTTTTCAAATCATGCAAACCCCCGAAGCTCAAGACAATACGAACGACATAAATTTCAATTGCATAACGCCCCGGTAGAGCTTTATAGCCATCAAGCTGTAATTGGAATTCTAACTGTGTTTATGCTAAAGTGACGGCGCAGAGCTGACTGAAGCCGACACAAACACTCCATCCAAAGTCGGATTTTGAATCACAAAAGGGAGATGAAATTTACAAGGGTCTCACTCTGTACCTCATCCCGCACTGTCCCATCTCCAAATCTTCGGCTCTGCTATTTCCAAGCCTCCCCTAACCTATATCTCGCAACATTTGAATTCACTTCACAGTCGTAGAGTGAAATAACGATTAATGTTATTATACTAACCCGAGACTTCGAAGAAAAAGGGTCTCGCAGGCGAGAGAATAGAATAAAGCTACGGAGAAAGCCATGCAATATCATCTCTATAAGAAGGATTGGGAGTAGAACCTTTCAAATCTAAAAATATCGAACAGAGCTCGATTTAAATGAAAATAAAATTACTCTACCAGCTTCCAAATGTAATAAAATTGAAAGCATCTAGTCTCAGGCAAGAACCAAGGTCATAACCGTCTCGCAAACTTGACAATTACAGTTAGACATCATAACTAACTGAATGTTATGGAACTGGAACTGTTCGCGGACCCTATTTCAGGTATGGTCTGCGATGACGTACGCCAAGGGTTTGGATTGTTGGTTTACTTCTTTTGAGACGGTTTTGCTACGAGGGTATACGGAGGAGGGGCTGAGTTGAGCCGAGGCGAGAGGGATGTATTAACTTGGGCAGAAAGAGGACCCACCTCTCTTTCAACGAAGAATATAACAAAATATAGTGAAGTGAGAAGAGGCACTTCCCAAATTGGGGCATTTGAACTGTACCGATGAGTAGGGCTTCACAGCAAAGATGGAAGAGAGCCCCAAGAAGAATTCTTTGATAGTCATGATTTAAAACTGCGCTCCGTATTTTACATACAGTACATCTGCCTTGGCATATATCGTATACTCAAGCTCCCTAACCCTACATCCCTTTTCAATTCATACAAGGTATTCCCAAACCATCCTGTCCATTTTTTCGCCAGTGAAGCCTCATTCCAAGTTTAAACGCAGTCAAGTTCCCATCCATCCACCTTCCTATGTCCTCGTGTGTGTTCAAGTCCTATGCCAATCCGGTATCCGTTCCCAACCAGCCCATGCTTATCTCGTACACCAGCCTCAAGTAGTTTCATTCCCATCACCCTTCCTACCCAGCAACCCCACCCCGGAATCCCTATTCCTCCTCTCTACGTCCAGACTCCCAGCTCTACTCCCGTAGGGAGAAATCCCACTCGACTTACTCCACGTCCTATCGCACATTCCATTCGTCTCTCCGAACTTCATCTCAAACCCTCCCAAAATTTCTCTATAATTCCTTCCCTTCCCGCCCTTTCTTTCAGTAAACTCCCTCCACTGCAACTTGTCCATCCTCTCCCATTCCTCATTCCTTCTTCTCCATTCTTCCTCCTTCTTTAGTTTACTCTTGTCACCCCTTCCACTTCTCCAGGTCAATGCCTTGTTTAGCCTGAGTCCTGACTTTGTTTTCGTGAGTGTGGGTGAGAGAATAACGTTATTGGATGTGCCGTCGGGGTTGGGAGTTTGGATGGGGGTCTGGTCCTTGGACGTGCTCGCGGATTGGATCGCACTATTCGTGAAGTCGGAATCATAGTCGGACGAGGAGCGCTTAGTGAGACGGCGGATCCTGTCCTTTAGCGCCATGTCTGCGGCTTGTAGTTGGCGGACTAAAACTTTAGTCAATCGACGGATGGGTAGAAGGTTGGCGACTCGCTTTTGCTGATTTCCAGATCGAAAAATGAATGGTAATAGTATTTGAGTTCGAGCCTGCAGTTTGAACCAGAGGATGGAAAATTGCCGGGTTCGCGACGAGCTGAAGTATGTCTTATACACGTTTAGCCAAGCTCATAGCTATCTTCTATCTTCCTTACTGACCTATCAATCGCTGTAGCTCTTTGGGTCCGGTTCGACGCCAATTCAACATCAATCCTGAGTAACAGTCAAAGCACTCCTCAAAATCAGGATATTCCTGACTCTTATACGTCAATGACGTCTCTCTCGTTATCTCGCAAACTCCCAATCACCCCATAAAGGCGTTTGTAGAAAGACGCCGACATCGCTACACCAGCAAATCAAATGGCTGGAGGGCAGCGATCTGAGTTTTCGCCCAGGACGATTTCGGGCTGTACTGTGGCGATCTCCCTTCGCTGAAATCTTGCTTGAGTGCGGGGTATTGTAGTCACGTGATGCATTTTCAAACCTCACTAATTCTATAGGTAGGTGCGCGGCAGCATGGCTGTTGCCTGATTACGTAATTCATACCTAAGGCCTCAATTCAGGATCTAGGAACCCCTCTCTCTCTCTCTCCCGTGGTTCTTATCATACTACCTCCAACAGCCATACCAGCAATCCTTCTTGTACTTAGGACGACATGAGTCAGGCTATTCCGGTACGAATAATCCTACAGTATCGCGAACGAGCTTTTCAGAGCATTAAAGCAATCATCAACGCTTTCTTAAAATGGCGAGATATTCAACCTCTAGAAGACTACTGTGTACATATATGTAGTAATCCTCCTTCTTCTCGCTTATATCTCGTTCTCGATCTCTACTGCAAAACATATCCAAATGTCGATCTCATCAATCTAGATCTCGAAGTCTTTAAAGTCTTAGGAATTTACCCATTGTGCATTACCTCTTCTACGACCTAACTAAACTAACTACATCTAGTAAATTCCAGGATCTCGGAGAGGTAGCTCGCAAGCAGGTTTACCAGCGATCAATTTCTCAGGATTGGGGGGAAGGCAACCGGTTTTCATATGTGTAGAGAAAAGGCTACAAGGCACGACTCTTACCTTCGCTCATCATAATACTGGGCCTGTTCATACCTAACAGGTCTATTTTTGGCTACGGTTGTTGCAAATATCTATCCTAGTTTCCTTTAGGGATCATCAGCCGCGAAGATTAAGCTGAGGCCAGAGTTCTATCAAAGACGGTGTTTCCGAATTAATACTTTTCATGTTTACCACATCACCTTAATACCAAAGTCAAAATCTAAATCGCTTGTTATTGTAAAGAAATCTTCCGTTCATAAGCTACCTAATATACACCCCAGATAAATGTCACAAACTGGCTTTTCATTGGAACGCACCAGGCGTTTGGCTCGCTGTGTTGTGACAATACATGGCGTCCACGAGATACTCGCAAGCTCAGATGATGTTTTTCCTTGCCCTGTAACAAGAGGAGCTAGCTAGGGACCGAAAAATACTCTCGCTCTCAGGCCCTTATGTTAAACTCTGTGTATTCAGTTAGCTGCAGCACAGGAGTAAACTTGCCGTTGAATCCTATCCTAACCCGCAAGTCTCGCCGGCAGCATAAACCTATTCCCAACGGTTCTCTCTACTTCCTCGGGCAAATCATAAGCAACCCAAAATTGATCTGTCCCGGCGATGAATTCAACCGGTAGCCTCACACGGTGTGGCACCTCCCCGTCTACCTCATCCCAAGGTGTATCCCAAAATTCGACTTGGGCTGTGTTGTTGGGGACAAAGACTTGACGAAGATGTGTGCTATGTTCGGAGTACAGAAAAAAGAAAGCCGAACGGCTGAGGGGGATGACGGTACGAGTGTACGAAAAATGGAGGAAGTAGATGGGCTCTAGGCTAACCGAGGCGGGCGTGGGAGAGGGACGGCGGATACGCTTGGATGTAAACCCCATTTTGTAGATGGACGAAGATTGAGCGGTTGAAATTGAATGGTATCACCACAGTAGTAGTCGAGAAAAGCAGTTTCGAGAAGTAGTTGTTGGGAGAAGTTGTTGAGAAAAATAATCAAGAGAAGGGATAATGAGACTGTAGACCATATAATTATGTGGAGCTCAGAGCAGTGACGCTTACTGTCCGTCTGTCTCTGCAGCGCTATTGAACAAAAATACACTTGTTTTTTTTCAAATAGTATTGCTGAAAGTACTCTTACACAGCCGAGCCAAGAGTCAACTCTTTGAAAACAATAACAAATGCGTTTTTCATTGTTTCCAAATAAGATAAACAGCGATACAATGGCTTTGCTCATTCCTAAACAGTGATCATAAGCGAGACACCATAGATATCTATTTCAAGGTTCGTAAAACAAAGAAATAAAGGGGTAGAAGGTTGAGTAAGTTCAAGTCCAAAGGCAGGCTAACGGCCCTCACGTCTAGGGTTGTTGTAAGTATTCATCATATGAGTCTCAACTATGATGAGCCAGCTATACGTGCGACAAAATTACAATCTGAGATACTCTCAAACTCAACGACAAAGAGGAATTGGCTCCCCGAACCGGTTCTCCCTATATAAAAAAGTGGCAGAGAAGTGCTCAACAGTGCCTGGTTTTATAAATCTACCTTATTAACTTTCTAGAGTCCCAGCCGTTAATATAACGTGCTTCGTTGTATCCCTGTGAAACTCAATAACTTAAATTAATCTACTAAAAAGCTTCTAATCCATAACTAATGTATTATCGAAATTGAGTGTAATCGGCTCATAGCCGACCGAGGTCCCTCGGAGAACATTAGCATGCTATGATAATATCGCCCCTTACCCTTTTTAAGACCTGAGGCAAGAACATCTCAAAGAATCCCATCTCAGTGCTTTGAGACAATAGCACATCATTACGCCCCAAAGTTCAAGTCAAAGTTAACCTTAAACGAAAATCACCCGAACTCCCACGTCTCAGATAATCGGTCCAACAGGCACCCGAAACTCCGAAACTAGTCTAAAAGCTTGTCATCCGACCCTCCCTTTTCCGCCAAAACCACTAAGCATTACCTACTTCGTTTCATATCGAAAACCAAGCCATGAGACGAACAGACCACCCTTCTCTCACCCCCTACCCAACTGAAGCTTTAGCTAAGAATTCTCAAAACGCATTGACCACTCTTTCTGCTTATGCTTATATTGACCTTCCTCACTGATCGGATATTTCAACCCAGACATTTCCTCCCGACGTCTAGTCGCAATCACGAGCAGCAAGGTAAGGCAATAACCGGAAAGGTGAAGTTCGACAAAAGAAAGATAGTAGAACCCAAATTGACTGCTTCGTTATGGTATCTTTTATCTATCTCTCCAACATCCCACAAGTCGACTCCATCCTGAGCGTTTCCAGCACTGTGCTTGCTATTCATATCACGGCTCTACCATGTCCAACCAATTCCCCCCCCCCACCGCACCCAACACCATTTCACCCATCCCTCCAGCAAGCAGAGTAGTTTACACAACCCTTACCTTAAAAAAGGAATGTACAAATTACGCAATGCAATTCAATAGAATTCTTAGCAAAATGTAAGCCCCCCGTAACTAACTAAGCCAACTGCACCGCCAAGTTCAACCAACCCAAGTTCGAACTCAGACCTCTAGTTAACAATGGTCGTCTGCACAATAGTAGTCGACGTGCTGGTCACAAACTCATTCGAGTTAGCGCCGAAAGACACAAACGCCTGTTGATTTTGCTGTACAATCAATGCCGGATCCGAGAAAGTCTGCGCATTGCTGAATTGGGGAACTCCTTGTCCGCTGGGTAGAAGGTAAATCCCCTGCTGCTGAAGCGATAGAGTGCCGTTAGGTGTGAACGACCCTATTTGTGGTGTTGCTGCTACAGTCGAATTGTCTTGCCTGGATTGGACAGAGGCCGAGATTCCAGTGTCAATTGTCAAGACGGACTGCTCTTGGATCTGGACGAAGACCTGTTCGGTGGCTTGGCTGTTGGATTGGATTTGCCGGTAGAAGTAACGGGAGTTCTGGTTGTTCTGGACCCGATTATCGATAACCTGCGTGACAATGACCACCACAGTGTTCTAGCGCCATGTTAGCTAAAAAAAAATTGGGTTGGCAGATAAGACAAGAGATCTTACGAGATTCTGGTTAATGTTATTGAAAGTGTTTATTCTGATATTATCCAAAGCAAACTGTAACTGGAGATTGGCACGTATTCTTTCTTGAATGGCAAGTTGCAATTCAATCTCTTGTTGCAAAATGGCTTGTTCAAGTTGCTGTTGTTGGAGGGTGAGAATTATAATTTGTTCCTCTTGGATGAGTTGAACTTCGGAAAATGAGGAATCAAAGTTGTTCCAGCTGTTGCCGTTGCTGTCGGCGCGGGCGTCCAGCGAGCGTGGGGCCAAAATGAGACCCCTCTCCGCAGCTCGGGTAACATCTCGTTTGGCATACCCCTTCTCGAATCTTGAATGGATTGTTGGTACTACGATAGTGTTAGATTTACGGGTGCGTAGAATGGAGAGGATGCTTTACCCGCCGTGGCAACAGCAACAAGGCCAAAAACAGTGAGGGCGTCGAAGAGCATGATGATGATGATAGTATAGTATAAAGTAATAAAAATAAACTAAAGACTGTTATTAAAAACGTAAAGGATAGTGGCGGCCTCTAGGGCGCTCGTGAAAGGAATGAGGGACGGTGGAGAGGGTATTGGACACTGTTGTGAGTAGAAACCGGTGCTGATCAGCAATGAAGAAGTAGCAGCGACCAAGTTATATACGACCTGAAGCGTTCGCGCCAAGAAAACACACTCAAGAGGAACTCGGATCTTGAATTGTCCGTTCGTGACCCGTGAACTACCCCAGAGTCTTGGTAAGGTTAACTCTAAACAACTTAGGCTTACCATAGCCAGGATAAGCCCCCCTCAGAGGCGACTCGCCTACCCATTGCCTTCAATGCGTTTGTAACAACTACTAAAGAACGAGATCGGTGCCATTTTGGTGTAATTCCGACCACTCAAAAGTCGAAATCAGAAGTGAAGTGATGACAAGCATGAAGGCCAAGCCGGGAAAAAACCTTTCGCAGATCTGATGTCGGAAGATATCTATGCATGAAGTGGAAATGGAATGGCGGAAGCAGGCAAAATATCAAACTCGAAGACAGATGAACGAATAAAGGAGCGCCAATACAACGAAACGTTGATGCAAAAAAAAAATGAGAGTAATTATCCCTGCTATTTCGACGACTGTGCGAAACTCATCCGGTATGATCGGACGAGATCCTCAGATATCATGGAACAAAGGCGGTACGAGGTGGCCCGATTTGGGCACGCACTGAAATATTTGGATTGATTGATATAATAAGATGGAGGCAGCAGACATTGGGCTCCCAGAAAGGCTAGGCAAAAAAAAGCTTAAGATATCTATTCTGCTGGAGTTTTAAAAGAAGGGGTACCCAAAAGAAGCTTATACAGCACCCCTCTCCCCTCCTAGATAGATGTTACCACGACGGGGTTTGCACGAGCCAATGCAAAGAAGGAAGAAGTTTGTGTCAACATTGACAGGTTAAAATATGCCTAAGAGGATGGTAAATAAGGGCGACACAGGAGGAGCCAATGAAGAACGAATTGGGAATCTGCTAGTCATCCGTTACATCTGGAACCCTAACCACTTATCCAACATATGGGCCTCGTGAGTTGGCACGACTTTCGTACCAAACCCAGGACTCGAACTCAAGGAGTCTATCAACTTGAGATTGTAAGTCAGCCTGTCTTCCACATGGGATGACATTTGAGGCTGTGCATTCATCGACAACAGGGGTTCGCCATGGTCTGTCTAAGTGCGAGTGAATTTCGTTCGATACTTCGAAAAGATACTGCCGTGCAGAGATATCTCGTACAAGTCCACGTGACATTGAACGGGAAGCAGTGCGGCATTTTATCTAGGTCGCAGAGATGGCTCTCATGGTAGGTAGGTAAAGAGAGGTTCCGAAGGACAAAAAAGGAATTCAAGAATAGGCAGGTTCCATATCGCAGATGATTCATATGCTTTTTTCTTTTTTTCTTTCCAACTAAAGATGCATCCTACGCTTTGACACCACCTCCGTACGCCTTCTTGTCGCACCTCGGTGATCCGCGATGAGCTCGGCATCGTCAAAGCCGTAAAGGATGATATATATCTCAGGTAGTATTGATGAGGTGATATATGGATTCTAACATACGACAATATGAGCGATGGTCTGGAAAGATCGAAATTATCTCAAGTATGCAAGATAATGAAGATATACTCATATGTATCCTTCATCCAGTCCGCGTTGTATTGGCCAAATGATTTTTTCCCGCTTGTGCTGAGGCCCGATCCTGAAAGAGTACTAGCTCGTCATGTGATCCACCATTTTTCGCTTCGCCAATTGGCTGAAGCTTTGGGGCGGCTGGACGCCGAAAAATAAAAATTTCCAAACTTTGGTTTCTCACTGTCAAGCTCATTAACCACGAAACGATTCAACATCTCAATTGTTTCGCCCCCCCACACAACGAGATGGCATACACACCAAGAGGCGGCCGTGGCGGTGGAGATCGTGGCGGTCGAGGGGGATTTGGCGGTGGACGCGGTGGTGACAGAGGCGGGCGAGGAGGGTTTTCAAGAGGAGGAGGCAGAGGTCAGTTCTACATCCAGCGTTGCCCAATTCTCAAGAAATTGAGGATTTGAGATCGCATAATCCCTTCCTTGCCATTGTGCAAAATTTATGAGACCAAGGGTAGCTGACCGAAGGGTATTGAGGTCGAGGCGATAGCAGAGGCGGTCGTGGAGGCAGAGGCGCACCAAGAGGAGGCCGAGGAGCACCAAGAGGACGTGGAGGTGCTGGAGCAAGAGGCGGTGCTAAGACGGTTGTTGTAAGTTTCCTTGCGCCTGACTCTCATGGAAGTTTTTTCTGATTCCACTAGGAACCCCATCGCCATGCTGGTATTTTCGTCGCTCGTGGAAAGGAAGACATGTTGGTCACCAAGAACATGGCACCTGGAGAATCTGTCTACGGTGAAAAGCGCATCAGTGTTGAGAACTCGGGTCCCGCCAACGCAGATGGCACACCCAGCACGACCAAGACCGAGTATCGTGTGTGGAATCCTTTCAGATCCAAGTTGGCAGCTGGTGTGTTAGGTGGTTTGGATGAAATTTTTATCAAGCCCGGAGCGAAGGTTCTATATCTTGGTGCTGCTTCTGGTACATCAGTGTCTCACGTCGCTGATATCGTTGGCCCAACTGGAAACGTTTACGCCGTCGAGTTTTCGCATAGATCTGGTCGCGATTTGATTAACATGGCTACTCACCGCACAAACGTCATTCCAATCATTGAAGACGCCCGTCAACCTCTCAGATATAGAATGCTGGTCCCAATGGTTGATGTTATCTTTGCCGATGTCGCTCAGCCAGATCAAGCGCGTATTGTTGGTATCAATGCTCATCAGTTCCTGAAGGTTGGAGGAGGTGTCGTGGTTTCCATCAAGGCCAATTGTATTGATAGTACTGCCGCGCCCGAAGCCGTTTTCGCACGCGAGGTCCAGAAAATGAGGGATGAGAGAATTAAGCCCATGGAGCAGTTAACTTTAGGTAAGTTTTCTTGTTGTGCATGTTGAATCGGGGCCTGCTAACAGCGTTCCAGAACCCTTCGAGAGAGATCATTGTATCGTTGTCGGTCGCTATGTTCGCTCTGTCCAATAGATACTCTGGGGTAATTTGGTTTTCTTGCTTGATGGCACAATATGTCGCAATGGATGGCATGGCTCCGTGCTATGGAGGTTTCTGTTGGTTTACAGGTTGTCTTTTTGGTGTACTTATCCGGGTCCTGGCGTCCAGGTCTCATTCGGTATCATAAAAGAAATAAGCTTTATCTTACATCAATTGTTGTCTTCACACTTAACTTTCGCTCCGGGATAGTTTCCTTGGTGATGCCCTCGTTCCAAGAGACTAGATACTAACCGTCTGTCAGTCGCCTGTTTGCGTGAAGGGTTCTACTCTCAACACAAGTCAGCAGTGCATTGTTTTCTTCTCCATATCCCGTGTATCTTAAGCGTTTCTGGTTCGCCAGGAGTTTCGTGATATGCCGAGAAACGTAGGATGGTATAGGAGGATAGGATGTAGTCAAAGATAAGTATAAAGCTCCAAGATATGGGTAGAATGATAAACAAGTGAAGGGTAACAAATATACAAGAGGCTGGGTTTCTTTAAAAAAAAAGAAGGAATGATACGTCGTCCTATCCGGGTTAAAGATAGAGGAGAAAGGTAAAGAATGTTGCGCCACGAAGGACAAATGTAGAGAGATACAATGGAATGAAGAAGAGAAGGCCGTGCCTATCATTATAGCCCGGTCGAAGTTATCGCAGTTCGCAGGTGTACTTCAGCTAAATAGTGTAGGATACAAGCTGGGAAACAGAGCAGGAGCAGGAGAAGGAGCTTGTCCTCCAGGAAGGGAAGGCCTTCGGGCATCCCCTGACATAGCTTGAGCCACCAACATGGTGTTACTGCGAGCAAGTGCTAGTTGGGATCCAGTTGAGGCACAGTTAACCAATGTAATACAGGTTCAAGTGCTCTGGGCTAAGCACGAGGTCCTTATCCTAAAGCAGGTGTGGTAGCACGTGTATAGTCACGTGTTTGTTTCCATTTTCACACAACTCAATCGTATTAAGTCTTGAGGTTCTTTTTCTCTTTCTTTCAACTCTATGGTTAATAGCCTCGAGGCCGCCTAATTAGAATGTCATTCAAAATGAGTCGTCATGGCTAGAGATTGAATGTTTTATCATCCTTCTTCCTAAAGGAGCGAAGTGTGTGGCGCAAGACCAGCCACATCCCTCTCACTTCCTCAACCTCCAACTCCATCCTTCCTCTCCATTTTCACATCTCTCAACATCAACATCCTCATTCCTTTCTAGTTGTTCTCAATCCTTTGTTCTTGTTTTCGTTCCTTTCTGCTTGCTCTCGTTCCTTTCTCCTCGTTCCCAATCCTTTCTGTTGCTTTGATGATGGCTATGAGCTATTCTCCTACCAAGTCCTTTGTCGCCGTGCCAGCCATGCCATGGAAAATGCGGCTCTCGATCTCTATTGTTGGTTCTATTTCTCTTTTGGCACCAGTAGACCTCCTCCCCCATTGCTGCGGATTCTCTCCTGGAGTATTTTTCCATGACGATTTAAGCCTGAAGAGGTAAAACCAATCTTAAAAAGTTAGCGCCATCATCTCAACTTCGCTCCAAGTGTGCCCAAGCCAAAGCGACATCAAGGGATGAGGGATTGTAACCCATACAATCATCATCAACCAGATGTTAGTTTTCCAATCCCTGTTGCCAATCCCTCCCAGGAAGCAGTCTGGTTTCATCCTTCACAGACAATACGATGTTCGCACGAGTATATACACAAGCCAGCGCCCTGTAACTTCCTCTTTACTACCCTTCTTTAGCATCAATTCAATATCACCTTCTTTCGATACTGACTACTTACGATATGAAGTTCTCCTCGTTTGCTCTCATTGCCCTCGCTAGTTTAGCTCTTGCCCAAGATCCCCCAGCAGATGGAGATTCCAGTGCAGTAGCTCCAGCAGGAGATGCCCCTCCTGCAGACGGAGCAACACCACCTGCAGCGGAAGCAGCGGTAGCACCTCCTGCCGGTGATGGAGCCACTCCCGCCGACGCTGCCGCTACGACTTCCGCCAGTGCGACAGAAGAGACTGCTGCCCCTAGTGCAGATAAAAAACCAGCAGATGGAGCACCTCCAGCCGACGATGCGGCCTCTACCCCAGCTACAGGTTCCTCTCCGCCCGCAAGTGATACAGCCGCTTCTCCTGCCGCTGATGCTTCATCTTCAGCTCCTTCAAGCACAGCATCTAGCACACCACCTGCACCTTCGGCCGGTACCTACCAAGTCATCCCCTCTTCCGGATCTTCTACCAAGTCAACCTATCTTATTAGCGTTGGACGAGACAATAAACCAACTTTTGAGCCAACTGCTATCCGCCCCAAGGATGGAGACACAGTCCGGTTCAACTTCCTGAGTAACCACACAATAGTCAGCGCAAACTGGGGGTTTCCATGCCAAGACAATGGAGTTTGGAGCTCGGCGTCGCATCCAGTGCAGAACAGTAACGGGGTCTCGTACGTTGATTTCCATGTTGTGAGTGAGAAGCCCATATGGTTGTTTAGGTATGTGGATCATAGCGTCCGGTCTTTGTTCTTTCTCCTTATACGAGCAAAATTTTCGACAGCTTTGAAAAAGTGTAAAGCTAATGATTGAATAGCACGGGAAAGGATGAATGCAAAGAGGGTATGGTGTTCGCTATAAATCCAAACGATGATAAGCAACTCGAAAGCTACATATCCCGATCAAAGAAGTTTAATGGGAAAAAGGGGTTCAAGGGGAAGCGAGAGGAGAGAGTGAGAAGAGGAGAAGTTGATTGGGAATAAGCGTTAGGTGCATATGTAAATTGTCGTTTTGGGCTTTTCATTTATCATTGCCAAAGGAGGAGTTCGAGTATTAAAAAGTTATAGACTCAGCATATAGGAAGCGAGCGAGGGGTTGAGGTGGGAAATTATGATACATTCAGGTGGCATGGCGTGGTGTGCTTAATGGGTTCCTGGCATTTTTGTTTTTGTTCGTGAAAGCTTGAATATAAAAGAAAACTTTTAAAAAGCTACTATCCTTGTTTGTGTTGTTTCTTGAGTTTCTTGTATATGTATGCATTCTTTTGAATGATGAGAGCGTGTGAGAACTCCACCTTGAGACACAAACTCCAGGCGTGGGTTGAAGATCTAAAGGTTATGCTTTAATATATTGAATGCTATAAGTTCAATAACATGGAGCAATCAAAGCGCCATCTCTGTGATTGGAATAAATGAAATAATGTATACTAATAGAAAGATCTAATGAGATGAAGCCTAAAATTAGTGGATGGCCCAACAAGCAAATCGCTTGACTCACTCACTTTCAACTTCGGCCCAACCGACTCGAAAATCAAATATCCCAATAGCAGATCGCTAACCACAAATCAGAAAATAAACCCCTGGTGGTCTAGCTGGTATGATGTCGGGCTGTAATTGTTTAATTGTAAACCTGAAGGTCGCGGGCTCGATTCCCGCCCGGGGGATGTCAAATATTTTAGTATTTTCTTTCTACACGCCTCGGAAGTATATATAGGTGGGTTTTGCCAAAGAGAGTCGGATTGAGTGGGTATAAATATTGCATGAGGTGTAGAAGTTGTCCTCTGGTTGAGGTGAAGTAGCTGAATTTATAGCTATAGTAGTTAGTATAGTTTTGACTTGGGGAGCTAGGAAAGCTTTATATAAAATGCTATTTCTATATCCTATTCATCTGTACTTTAAAAAGGTTTGGTAAAAGAAATCATTTCTGTACTTATTCTTAGCTTGAAATAGTTTGCCTGCATAGTTTCATTGCGCTTTTAGGGAATAGACAATAGCGAGATGTATCAGGTATGGATTTGCTGCTCAACAAACAATTTCAATAACAATCTGTGAAACTTTGAAGCCGCATGAAAGAATTCAAATGAAGGCCATGAGCACTGACTTTTGTCAATTACTTGAATTGGATGTGCAACTGGCTTCAAATAAGCCAATGAAGTCTCAACTTGAAAGACAGTTACACAAACTTGGAGAGATATATTCAAGGCATGTCATACCGTAACATGGCCGAACGAATACTTAGCAGGTAAGCTAGATTTCAATTATACATGTACGTTTGCCGATCTTCAATATCCCAAGTTCCACATCCAACCCAATATCCAACAGTATTAGTTTCCCTTCATCCTTTCTGAAAAGAAAGAGAGTAAAAAACCAGACAAAGCATCCAAAAAACATTAGCCCCCTTCAAACGAAAGAGGATCATGTCCATTATCCATTAGAAAGTTTAATTTGCCAGGACCTAGGCCATACCCTCCCTTTCCGCACCCATCTCTGATCCTCATATTTTTTCCTTTTCTCTCGCAAGCCCACCTTCTTTCTCCCGCCGCTTATTAACATTCATCCCATCTTCTCCTGCAACCCCTCGGACCTACTTCCACATCGTCCTTCTTGCCTTCACACGGCTCAACCCCGGCCAGACTGTCGAAGCAATCAACCTGCAACAGTATGTGGCACTTCGCTTTATAGCCGATTTGTGCCCCAGGCCAAAGTCAATTACTCTTCCATTCCCCGCGCCCTCCAAAGCCTCACCACTCCATTCATTGCAGTTAGTACTCTCCACTCTCATACTTTCTCCTTCCCGTCCCATCAACCACTATATCCCAACCATTAGCATTCTTCACATCAAAATAGAGTCAAAAGAAAATGCTCACCAAGTGGCGTCCCCTTGGCCTCCCTCAACTGCCTCTCCTTCCGAACCGACTCCGCCATCTCCCTCCCCATCTTGCTGTCCCTTCCATCTCCATTCTCTCCACGCTTATCCCCATCCCTCTCCTTTCCCTTCCACCCCCTGTTCCCCTCATCCCGCGACACCGCCAACTGCAAAGTCTCCACCCCCTGTCCCACCCCCTCCACCTGTCGATCCGCAACATGGGTCCCGGGCCCCGGCCCCGCCACAGCCGGATACCCGCCTCTCTCCATCCTCTCGCCTTCTTTTGCCAACCTCGCCTTGAAGCTCTGTCCCGCTTTCGTGGTGATACGCTCAAACCCAGCCACCACCTTCTTCGCCACGCTATGGCTCTCCATCACCGCGAATGCATGGCCCTTCGGACTCCCATCCGAGTGTCTTGCGAGCTCAACGGCGAACCTCCTCCGGTCCAGGGGCACGTTCTGGTCCTTCCCGGCCCGGAGGACTAGGTCCTTGATCTTGGACTCGGAGTATGAGTACGGGAGATGCGTGATAATGATCTTCCTCGCTTCGGTCTTGACCACGGGATGCGAATGCGGGCTCGACAGGGTGTGCCGGGACTGTAATGAGGATGTTGATGAGGCGGGGTGGTGCGAGAGTTGGGGAGTGGTTGTGTATTGGATTTCTGGGTATTGCTGAGGGGAGACGGGCACCATGTAGGTGTAAGTGGCTGGCTGAACGTATACTGGGGTTGTAGGTGACATAGCGCCAGCGAGGACCATGCTGGGGGCTGCGGTGGTGGCAGTGTAGTATCCTGATGTGTCTGTGCCATAAGATGTGGTGGGATACACGCTTTCGTAAATTGGGGTTGGTGCCGGTTGGAAATACGAAACCGGTGAAAATGTGGGAGGAAGCTGGGTTGTGTAGGATGTGGTTGTTGAGGGCCACTGATGTTGAGTTATTTAAAGTCAGCCAAGTGATTCTTTCATATTGATTCATAATTTTGGGTTTGAGGGGATGGATAATCAAGCGGCTTATCGCTTTGAAGCTTGAAGGGTCCGCATGCGTGGCTGGGTTAGGTTTGGTTACCTCTTGTTGGCCGTTCGAGTGTGCCAAAGATGCATTGCTTTCACGTCGGGAAAAGGTGGGAGAAAGAGGTTCTCCCATGGAGGTAATGCTCTCGTGTCGAGATCTTGTGGCGAGCATCTCCGGCGAGTGTGAACTCGGGACATGAGGTAGCATATCCCTCAAATTGATCTCCTCATTCTCGTTGCGGCCAAAGGCTATGAGGCACTTTCCATCCATGACACCGCCACTTAAGTGTTCTGAACGATTGCGGTTACTATATATAAAAATGACATATTGTGAAGGGAAAATCCCTACTCAACGCTTTTCTGAATTCGGATTTCCCTTTGACCCGGACCCATCCATCCGTGGTGTTGGGGAAAACAACAGCATGGTCTATACCGATGCAAGTTCCGTCTGATTGTTGATTTCTAGCAAAATCTTTGAGACGCTGCCATGAGCATTTCCATGGCAGTCCGGAAACGGGAATATGATAAACGCCCGTCTCCGAACCAGCTGGGACTTTGGTCATATTGATTTGGGTTTCTTCGAGGCTCCTGTAATAGACAGAGGTCTTGGAGTAAGAGAAGAGGGCTTAGAAGTCGGAGAAAGAATTGGATGGGCATTGAAAACTAGAGAAACATAGAAGGATATAAGTCTAGATCTTATACTTAGACAAAATCCCAGACTTGACGTTCATGGATAGGGTTGATAGATGAGCGTGCGGTGGCGAAGGGAACTTTGAGATCAGAGTGGAAAAAAATATGATAGGTCAAAAAACGAACGTGAGAATGAGATGCATAGGTTTGCTGGACGATTAGATAGATATGGTGTTGTGCGACCTCGAATGAAATGCAAATGCACTACTGAGCAGCTGTCAAAAGAAAGAAGCAGATATTACCACATAATTGCCCTTCCCCCCGCGTATGCTTTAGGTATAGACACGGGTACGAGTCAAGGAAACTTGGCTAAGTTGACCGAGAGCCACTGCCAGGGCAGTAAGCCTCCTTAAGCCTTCTACAGTACAGGGACCCTTGATTTGATACACGGGCCAACTTTTGGGCTGTGTTCCTTCGTAAAAGGCTACCTATGTCCTGGACCCACTTAGAAAGTGCCTAGGGCGGTAGAGGCAACCCCTCGTTACTCAAAAGGAAATAGAAAGTGGAGTCCCAACTGATTCAGAGTGACAGAAGTTGCGTTTGTGACGATCCTGACCTAGTTGTCCGGAGAAAGGTATCATCCCTAGTTAAGTCACATGTGGTGCTTTGGAGATATATAGACGTAGCGGCTCCAAGGGTCACCAAGGGTCACACAGAGCTCCAGAAGCTCTACCCCCGCGTTTGGTCTTATATTCCACGGGGCGAATCGAGACGTGGCGGTCAGTGTTGGGCATCGGCTCGCACGCGATGCTCCCCGAGTGGTAGTAAGGTTAAGGAAGGGCTAGCCCGCTTTGATTGGTTTGTGTAACAGATGGCTCGGATTGGATTTGCTGAGCATGAGTATGCTCGGGGGTCTAGTAGCAGGGCTGCCCTTATCTGGCACGGTGTCTGGCAATGATAGTGCATGCAAGCTGTTCTACAAACGGTTGGGCTTCTACGGCGGCGGCAGGGCGGATTGGGGGCGTTGTATCTCGCTTGGTCAGAGGGGAGCTTTTAGATTCCTGGAGAATGTAAACTACTTAATAGCAGATGAGCACTCAAGAATGTTTTTAACAGGCTATTATTAAAAATGATTTCACTGCGGTTGAGAGACGTTTTATTAACTTTAAGGGTAAGCTTCGGAAGCCTAGCGGCATCCACGAGTCGGGGAAGATCTCGCTAAAGTGAACGCTACCGTCATGTCGACGGATACTTAAAGGGTACTTGAGGATCCATCTGCATGCAGTAGAATAGATACCATTTGAAAAGGAAACCCGCTTTTGTGCCTGATGAAAGGGTTTACTGCTTGCAAAGATCTCCCTGTGGATAGATTGACGCAGGCTCTTAAATCTCCGTTTGTGTTTCCCCACCTCGTCATCCATTTTGCCCTGCTGACTGGATACTATTAAGTATTGGTAATGATGTCACGTAGAATCACTCTTTAATTCTGCAGCTCAACGCAATTCCTAGGTCGATGACAACTTGGAAAACTTCGGCCCGAGCAACGCTAGGTTGCCTCATCCGATATGTCGGTGTGCTTCAACGTAAATCTCAGATCAAGGCGCCAACCATTTTTTACCTACCTTCTTCTGTTGATTTTGCTATAGAGCAACATGGCTTATTGCAATATTAGCTAGTATGTTCAATTGCTGCGCTGGAGCCCTGGGTATGGTATGTTAATAAGTGCTTAATCTTTATTTCTCTACATCCTTTCCTCGTAGAAAATAAATCTAGCAATGGATTTCGTAAAAGGTCAAGCTGCGTTAGAGACACCTGCCGATAGCAGTGTGACCTGGCGATTATGTGAATCTCCCAAGTCCCCTTCTGGATTTTGATTTGAGAATGAAGGACCGCGGAGTCGGGCAGCTCTCCGACATGCAGACATGAGCCTGGAGTCTGGGAGGATCCTTATGCGGGCCTCAGCTGTTTTTCGGTAGCACTAGCGAAAGATATGAGATGCATCCAGCGTCAATTTCCCGCTGCATAACACCGGTCTTAAGGTGAACATGAGATTTACCTCAGCCAAAGTCGTCTCGGTAGTGAACTTTTTAAATATACTTGAAGTTTACTTGAAGCCATACCCTCTTTAACCAGCAGTTAAAAATCCGAGTACTCTAACAAGTAAAGTAAAAAGGCTTCATCTCTACGCGAAGTCTCTAATAGTTGATTCACTTGATTAAAAGTATTTAATTATGTTAAAATATCTCACGACACGGCTCTTGCACGTGGAAATTTCCGCCGCTAATGTTAGCGCTCGATTAATGCATACCTCGCCTTAATCCAGCTACCGTGCTAGGTTTACCAGCTAGGTCTTTTCCTCTGCCCGCCCAGTTTGTGTCAGCCTCTCTACGAAATAGAGACTCGTTAACACGTGGTCGACGCTATAACCAGTCTCTCCAGTCCACCCACAGGGTAACATGGAGCTCAAATACTAAGAGCGATTAATAGGCTTTTTTCTAGCAACCAAAACACATCCCACACTTCACAAGCTTCTACATTACATCAAGAGCAAATCTCGAAGCTAGCATATAAAATGAAGAGAGTGAAATATTTTTGTAAGGCTCTTTAAACGCTGCACTCACTTCATCCGTTTACATAACCTCAGCATCAAAGCTGTCTGTGCGATGACTCGTCACAACCCGAGTGAATAACAAGATCTACTGCGGGGTCGGCAAGCTATTCGAGTCTGTGTCTTAGGATCCTTGACCGACAACACCCAAAGCATCCAGGGATCCTACCGACTCCCGGGTTACATAGGGAACTCATCCTATGATTCCTGTTACCTGGTTCATACGCATCCTTTTCTGCACCAACCTTGCTAAACATCCTCACTCGAAGCCTTACCCTGCAGCATCCTTAACATAACCCTGTGCTAAACCGCATGAAGAGGCAATCCAACACACAAGGCAAACCCAAGACCGAGAGCCTACCTCCCCTGCATCCCGACTCGGCTTTCCAAGCCACAGTATTCCGACCTACGCAGAATTCAAGAACTTTAGTAGCGCTTTCGCCAAGCTTCCGCAAGCTGATAAAGAAAATACATCTGCAAGAAATCTGGAACTGCCCCGCGAAAAATGCGCCACAGCCCTTGCCTTGCAACATTACGGACGTAGGTCTCGGAATACCGCTTCCTCCTTCGCTTTTTCAAGGACCTGTGCCATTTGGGGGAATAAGTGGCTGGCAAGTGTGTTGAGGTACTGGCGCCAACCACAGAAAGCTTCTGTGGCTAAGTATCTTTTTTATCGGTACTTGCTAATTAGCAGTAAGCTCATAAACAACATGCCACATTCCGGAGCACTAAAAACTGTCAATATAAATCGGCTAGTTATTTAAATATTATTCTTTTGCGGTGGTTTATTGGAATGAATTGCTAATTGGCCGCTTACTTCTCCACTGTTGTGTAACGGAGGGTGTTCCACCTCCGCTTCTTCTTGCTTTTTCCATCCCCTCTATTCCGCATCCAGACCCGTAGTTATTAGGCTTGAACCGCTTGAGCCTTCAGAGTGAGCAGAGGAAGAATATACCCTGGTTCGGGGAGATCGAATCCGGGCTCCACTAGACCCATGGGCTGTATTTGATCAAATTAAATCCTGTTCTTTATAGCCTCATATCATATGCTTCAAGCCTTTCTTCGTCCCCTTATCCATGAATGACTCGGGTGATAGAGCCGTCGGAACCGAACCTCGTCCCAAAAATAGATGTATTCGTCTTCTGCCGAGCCGCTCCAGTTCGGCAAAGGACTCTATTCATGTCCGCCCTTGCTTCCACCTCGCAGCCCTAAGTCTCTAACTGCATATACCGTCGGTATATTTTCACCAACCTCCTTTCCCTCTGCCATCCTGTCAAGCGAGACTTGAATGTCGCCAAATCCTACTATTTAACCACCCACCTGCTGCATCTCAGCTCAAAATTCCCTGAGCGACATATAGACTCTAAGGACCAGGTCCTTGCTTGGTCTCCTGTGCTTCCCATTCAACTCTCTCGGTGCTCTGCTGCTACCTACTCAATAGCCCCACCTACAGCAACGGCTCAGAAACCAACTACGGTATAGGGAGCCGGCTGACGCTTCCGTGCGTTTTTCCAAAGGAACAAACAATATTCCATAACCGCTTTTGTGCAACATCGCATGTATGTACTATACCTTGATTCACTCCTACCTTTCATCATTCGGAAGTCCTTCGGCATCTCAAGTCTCGGGTCAAGCTCCACATACCGTCCAGATCCCGGGCTCTAAGTCGGCTTGTTCTCTTCTCTTATGTACAAAACATCGAAGAATCTAGCGCAGTAAAAAGCAAACTATAATGAGATTATCATTTTCTCTCAAAAAATCTTGGCTTTTAAAACTCCCATCCATCTTCAGAACATCACATGGATACGCATGTGCAACCCAGGTGAATCACCTGAGCCATATAACAAAGGTTATCTGACCTGTATACGATATACGTGCAAAGCCTGGCCCAAATTTCTCACCGCATCGAGATCGTCCCATAACCCCAAGTTTGTTAAATCCTTAAACTTCGATCTCACCTTCAACCTTTTCGTCGTTTTTTCCCGGAGCCCCTGATCCGATTTTTTCTAAAATATCTCTCGCCATCCCTTCGAAGCAGATCATACTTATCCTTACCTATCAAAATATCAACCATAACTGTGGATCCTTCCTTCATCTCCCTAAGAAACTCTGCCAAGAACCCAACGCCTATTTCCCTTGTCGACAATTATCATCTTCCCAATATTGCTCTGAAATCCAACGAAATATGCCGCTCTCCTCTTCGAAGTGTCACATTTAAGCACAAAATTAGACAACCGACCAACCAAACTCCAAAGGATGATCTGCCGTCACCCATCCAAAGGCAAGTCCCCGAACCCCTCAATCGGAGGCTCTCCTTCCCTCCGAAATTTGCCTGTAAACTATATGTACTGTATATGTCCCCATTTACATGTAGGACAACTCACCATGATTATCCTTCCCCGAGATTGTCTATCTCTCTGTCGGTATCGGCATCCATGAATTCAGGACGGCTATTCAGGGAGCGGTGGAAGACGGCGTGTTAGGGGTGGGTTGCAGTTTTGGAGAACGTGGAGGAGGGTGGAGCAATCCACGTGGATGACAGGGTGGGTGACACGGCAGCGAAGGTTCGGAGGGGAGACTCCGGTTATGAACACTCTTTATTTGATTTGACGGAAGGCCCTTGAGAAAGGTTGTAATACGTGCGGTGGCTGCGATGTGATCATCTCAGATGCATTATCGGGCGTCGATCCGGGAGCTATGTAGAGAAAAAGAATGAGCCGAACTTGACTCGGTCTTCCGCAGGATGATCGGAGCAAGGAGGGCAGTTATAGCTGTGTCTGTGGTGGTTGAGTCGGGGAGTGGAGAAACTATTGATGTGATTAGCGGTTGATGCAGGAAAATGCAAGGACTTCAAGTGAATTTTGCGGTACTTGGAGTGGTCAGTGATACTGTATCCTAGTCTAAATTTGCTCCTGTGCATAGTAGAAACATTTTCGAGGGGTGGAGTGAGTGTTGAATCCAGCAATGGAATGTTGGGTTTGCAGTGCTCAGGAGAATCGAGGCATTCTAGGGTCGTAATATTGAAAGCCCTGCAGATCCATGAAAATATTTCAGCTTTGCCTCTCAAGATTCTTTAATTTTCTTCATTGAAAACGACGTCGAGGCCAGGCCGGGTTTTCATATGTCGGGTTTAAGGGGCAAATGGCTAGTTATTGTCTGGCATTAAATCGCCGTGTAGGAAAGTGCGCTTAGTTCAGTTAGTAGGCTGCAAAATTTAACTTAGGAAGTCTTCGAGAATTAGGAGATCAGATCGGCACTTCGCTGCCATCTTCCATTTCTCCAATCTCGCCAATCTGTTTTTGTACATAGTAACTCGAGGACAGTGGAAGATATGACAAGGGATAGGACTACAAAGGTATCATAAGGTTTGAAGTAGGCTCGATAGAGACAAAGCAGCAAGGTGTCGTTTCACCTCTCTGTCCAAAGTTCAGAGGTAAGTCAAGGGTCAAGACATCACTTGATACAGAAAAATTACTTCTTCCTGCCTCGGGTATCTAAACTACGCTCGCCTTCCTCTCTCTTATGTACGCCATTGGGTTCTCCAATAACAACTTCTTTTTTAAATATTTAAGTAGTTTTATTATCAAATTTCAAATATAGATACATGTTCCGCTTCAGCTAGCCTTCACCCTACCTCAGCAATCCTCCTCATCCTCAACAACGCTATATGCTGTGCATTCCGCAATACAAGTGCGACATGGAATGGTTACTGCGATAGGAAATCCCCCATAATCAGGATCCTCGTTCGGCATGATCATAAACTCGCCACTTCTCGTCTCATCACCATTCATCACCCTCCCTGTCTCGAACTTCCCATCCTTGCCCACCACCTTTTCTTCGGAGTATAGAATACCCGTGAACGTCGACTTGGGATCTATACTCTTGAATGTAATATGGAACCCCCACCCCACCAACAAGAACTTCCCCTTTCCCTGGTGTATGATCAACCCGGCTCCGGGTCCCGGTTTCCCAAACACAAATGCACGGCTAATGGTGACCTCAAACTCACCAAAGACCTTCACCCACGGCTTCTCAGGTGAACCCGTGAGCTCATCGAAGAAGAAACCCATCATATCCTCCGGTCTCTCAGCCTGCACCTCTAACACCAACTCACTGATCTGACTCAAGAGCCCATAGTGTTTGCGAATCGGACTTTCCTCCCACCCCAGACTATCAATCCCAAACGGACTGCACCCAATAGCTTGATAACTCCCATACGCAAGCCACACCCTCCTCGCGCCTCTCTCGTCCCTCCTCTGCTCCGGGATAAAGAGTGGCTGCCCCCCATGAACGTAATCCCTACATACCCCCTCATAATCATGAAAGTACAAATCCGGACTCACGAAATCCAGACTCTTTGCATTAAACCTCCAAATATCAAAACAATGCGGAACGGCTCCTCCTGAGGGATATGCCCCAGCGGCCGCACCGCCACCGACCGTCAATGGGAAATCGGCAACATCGAGCAAGGTGGGATCGTCAAAGTTGAGCCAGATGTTGGTGTAGAATGGGATATCGTACATAGCTTTTCCAGCTGCTGCAACGTGAGAGATATAGCTCGAGAAAGCGTTTGCCATGAACGCCTCTTCTGAATCAACGCCCTTTCCAAAGGTATCCTCCCAAGTACTGACTCCCGGTACCTTCTCCATCAAGTTCCCAAAGCGCTCTCGAAATCTAGGATGTGCCGATGTGTTGAAAGTGCTCTGCAGATGCTGTAAAAGCTCTTTGGGAACGGGTTCAGCGAACTTTTGGTTCGCGATCTTTGAGCGATCGCGCGAGTCGCCGAGGAGGCCGGTTTCGTTCTCGACTTGGATCATGAGGACGGTATTTTCAACGCTGTCAAATTCTTTCAGATGTTCCATTAATTTTGCAAATGCTTTTGCATCTGCTTTCCACCCTTCCTCGCAAAACGGACTGATCAACTCTAATGTCTTTCTCTTTCCGCCGGCCTCCAAAATATGCACACGGTTGAACCTCTTGGTATCGCACTTCACCCAACCAGGTACATATGTGCTCATGGCATTCTTGAAACTCCCAAACCAGAGCAATACCAGATGCATATCTGATTTTCGAGCTTCCAAAATAACTTTGTCGAGCTCGGAGAAGGAGAACTGGTTCTCGACGGGTTCGATCATCTCCCAGGATACGGATCCGAGGAGGGTGTTGATATTCATGGCTTTCATGGCGGGGAAGACGGTGGACATGTAGGCAGCAGAGCTGAGGGAGGAGTTGTGAAGTTCGCTGGCGAGCATGAGGAAGGGCTTGCCGTGAACGACTAGCTGGCTTGAGGTTTTGGTTTTGCGGAGGTGGGGGAGTTGCTGGGAAGAGAGTTGAGAGACCTCTAGGACGGGGAATTGAGGGATGGAGGAGGAGGAGGTATCCCGTATGAAATCTTGGTTAGACGCCATACTGAAAGTAGCAGGGACAGTATTTCTCGAGCTCAGTTAGGTAGATTACTTGGAGAGACGCCTAAGAGTATTCCGACAGAGAAATGAAAAGGAGTAAGTACTATGGCAAAGAAGAAATTAAATAGACAAGAGGAAAAGAGTTATGACTTGCTTGCTGGGAGGAACATTTTATCTCGCTGACCTTTTTGTGGATTACAAAAAATACATTGGAAACGTGAGATAACAACGTCATGGGGTGTTAGGAAGTGGAACATTGTACGAGTTTAACAGCGGAAAACGAGAATGATGGGGCGGCTGAAAGTTGCCGTCGCCTATACTTTGCAACCACCCTCATGTGCTGGTGCAAAGTATGTCTTAGCCCCGCCTATCTTCGCATATACTTCGCATAAAATGGCACAGGTGGTGGGGCGGAGCGGGGAAGCGGGGGTTCATAAAAATGTAAGTGGCGTGGCGTGGTTTGGGCCTGGTCCTTAACTTCAAGTGAGGCGAGTGCCTGAGAGTTCTGTGAAGCGCTCAAGTCATGTTGAACAGATGTTTATGGCTCGCATGATATGGATTGTAAAGATTGAGGCCATAGTTGAACCGATTGCCCTCGAGAGAAAAGCAAGCGAGAATTAGCTCTTTCGATTTACCGTACAAACAGCACTAGTTTTGATCAAGTTAAGTGTCTATTGTGGCATATTGAAACGTCAGGAGCCGCAAAAGTAAACAGGTGACCCCAAAGAATAAAGAAAACGAGGCAAGAGAACTTGAAATGTGTTGAATGTAGACCTGAAGTAAACTGTTAAACTTCATCCCATATGAATCGCATCGTCCGAAAATTAAGATCCTTGTAATTCATTGCAGAAACATATGTTAAGTTTGCTGAACTGTCTCAGAGTAAGTAGTAGCCGAGACTCAAGCAAGACAATAACCCTATCTAAACAACCTGATTGTCCCTACTTATCATGGAGACGGAACTCCGCCTCCAGCCGCCTGCCTTTGAAATTCCGACTGAAAATCCAGCTTCTCCATTCGATCTAACAACCTGGCTAGATCCCCCTTTGCCTTTTCGCTTACAGTTCCTATCCCCAACCCCTCCCCCTCTTCTAAAAGAGCACTCCCGATGTCTCTAGCCTTCGGCACCAAGCTTCTCCCATTTGATTCCAGTGTTTCCCTTGGCATATGAAAGAGAATTTCAAGGAGGTCTTCCACGATACTCTGACGCTCTCTTATAATCTGCTGGGCTGTATATTGTTGCTTGGAACAGTCCGCCTTGAGTAAGCGATGAATTTGCTCCAATAGATTAGAACGAATGTGAAGTTGAGTAATGTAAAGATTGACAATTTGTACATCTGTGCCAAAGTTTGAGTATGGTGGTCGGGAAAGGCCACCGCGCCAGCGGAGAGGAGCTGGTAGCTTCTCGAGAAAGCTTTGGACGAGATGGATGTGATGTTGTAATTTTGCGATAGTAGTGTTATTGTTGCATTGCTGAGAAGCATGCCATAACAAAAAGAGATCAGAGAGGTAGTTCAGACCCGGTATGTAGGTGACTTTATCAGCTTGCCAAGTGAGGTCCTGCATGGTGGAAGTGAGGTCAAGTTCCGCGTCTGTAATATCTAGAGGACGGAGAGTTTCGATGTTGTCGAGGGGAGATAGTAAGCCAACGCTAGGGCGAACTAACATCTCGCTGCTGCTAAGAAATGTGAGCTTGGTATTCTGAAGGGAGAATAGAGTTGGTACCAGTTTCCGGCGAAAAGTAACCAATAAAGTCGTTTTAATAGTTGCTGTGTGGCGAAAGACATGTTGTGCATCTCATAATAAATGAGATATTTCACACTCATGACGGAATCACTGAAATATTGAAATCCCATCACATCTTCCATGCCAATCTCTGAATAACGGGCGACTCCAAGGTTATAATTTGCCTGAGCCCACTCAAGTGTAAATTTTGCTTTTCGTTCCAACAGCCTGTTTTTGTTGATAACTTCACAGCATCTCTCAACAGTAACAAAATCATAACTTGTTGAAGCCTTTCTTCGAAGACTTGTGACCGTTGCTGCACATATCGAGATGACCAATGCACAAAACTCTAGATCATGGGCCGTATCGCCATTTTCTAGACGACGCAAAAACTGGCCTCGGTGCAAAAGGGGTGCAACACAATGGAGTCGCTCGAAGAAATCATCGATCATTGCCCTGATCACTAAAGGACTGGCAAGCTGGCTGAGAACATCGGCATTTGGTTGGTTGGGTGAAGCAGAAGTGATGGAGGGAGAAGTAGTAGTGATAGAATCTGGACTCTCTTCGTTGTCCGCAGCCTGGATGTCCCGCCTCAACGCTACAGCATAGCTTCAATATACATCAGAACGGGTCTCCACAGGATTCTACATGACAAACCTGTTAGCTGGCCCTCTGCGCTTCCTCGGCCGGTTACGAGTGCATAACACTTGTAACTCTATGCAAGCTCGACAAACTGGGCCATCGTAAAAACACTACAAAATTGGTGTCAGAGGCCATTCGCAATTTTCTTTTCGAAGCTTAAACGACTTACCTTGATCTTTCTAGACCGACAAGCGTCACAAGCATTTTGATTCCTCCTCCGGATTGGTTTCTTGTCCAGCTCGGTATCCGCTTGTTGATCCATTCATACACCCTACTCGTACCAAATGCATTATCTAGTCATAAGTGTCTCTGATACCTGGAAGGAGTTCGGATGTCGTCGCATATGCTACGGATTAAAGGAGGAAGTGGAAGGGGTGCCTGCTGCATGCAACTCAATCTCTTGGAGACATGCGACCTGGAGCGAGATGCCGATTTGGTTCTGGATTCGGGAGATCGCTTCCAGTACTATAAGAGAAATGTCATGACAGCAGAGCAGAAACATGGGGTTAGTCACATGGCGGGGTTTGCCGACCATGGGATAAACCAGTTAGTGTCCCCTACTTGGCTACTTGGGGGTGATATCCCACTTTGGATCGTAAAAGCGGATGGAATGTGGGGAATATACTCTTCGCTTAGCCTCATCTAAGACCCCTTTTCGACAATTATACCCCGCATACTAACCCCATCTCCTGGGAAAAGCTCGGTATACACTTCGCAGTAGATCCGATCATCTGCCGACACATGCGGAGCTTTCCAGTCAGTGAAATAGAGCTGTTCCTATCCTATTTCCTTCAGCCATTTGTTCACTACGAGAGTTACGAAAATTCCTGACTCGTGTTCCATCCCAGGGGCGTCCACTTGCCGATTATCACGAAATGCTGGCTTGAAGTCGCTCCACTCCACGTTTCCCCAGAGGCGGCGTCGAATGTGGACCAAAAATGCTACCAAACTGTCACCCCACAACCTCAATCGGACAATCTCCCATCCCCAGCTTGCAAGTTAATCTTGGGATAAACTTCGCATAAATGGCATCGCCCGTGACCCCAGATTTCCACATCCCCAGAAACTTCCAACCTTGCCAGGCACCATCCGACCTTGTGGTTTTCCCCAGATTATTGAGATTTCCAAAGCATGCAGGCGTCTAAACCCCCAGGGAGTATATATGTAGCCTTTCCCATCGCACGAGCAGTTTTTTTGTTCGGCACCATCCCTTTGCGAAGTTGACAATTACTAGCTTCACTCTATTACTCTTAAGTCAAGATGTTGGACAATGGGGAGACAAACGATACGGCAATTGCAGCCAGTGAGAAGAACGATATGGAAATGGCAACCGACGATGTCAAAGTAAAAAAAGTCGGTGCCGACTTGGGCTCAGATGTCCCCTGGTGGAAGCAACAGTATCTTCGACAACTGTATTTCATGATGCCGTTTCTATTTCTTGGCTCCACTACCCTTGGATATGATGGAAGTTTACTCAATGGATTGCAAACCATGGGTTCGTGGCAAGATTGTAAGTGTTTGCTATCTTCCTATTCAAACCACTCTCTACAGTCGCTTCTTCCCTCTTCAATTAGACTAACCAATCTCTTAGACTTTGACCATCCAGTTGGAGGACGTTTAGGTTTGATTGGAGCCATTCCTGGCTTTGGTGGCCTCGCTGTCTTGATCTTCGTGCCCTACCTCGCAGATGGCCTTGGCCGTAAATGGGGTACTGCCATTGGGTGCCTCATCGTCATTCTAGGGGCACTCATCCAATCATTCCCTCCCGCCAACAACCCAAACCCAATGTATCTTGCCGGCCGTTTCCTCATTGGCTTTGGAGCCACCATTTCGAATGGGACTTGTCCGCTCCTCATTACCGAAGTCTCACATCCCAGACATAGAGCAAGAGTCACTACCATATATAATACCCTTTGGTACGTGGGATCGATCATTGCTGCTTGGTGTACCTTTGGGACACTCGTCAACTTGACTGGAGATGCGGAGTGGAAAATCCCTACTGGAATTCAATGCCTTATGCCTGGCATTCAACTCCTGGGCCTGTACTTCATCCCCGAGTCCCCGCGTTGGCTCATCAGTAAAGGGAGGGACGATGAAGCTTTGGCAATCTTGACAAAATACCACGCCAATGGAAACGCAAATGATGAATGGGTCAACTTCGAGTTCGCAGAAATCCGAGAAACTCTCCACCAAGAGCAGGCAGCAGCTTCGGAGAGTGGTTGGCACGATCTTGTCAAGACACCCGGCAATAGAAAGCGGTGCGCCTTGATCATTTTGACGGCCATATTCTCACAGTGTTCTGGAAATGGTCTGGTGTCTTACTACCTGTCGTCGATTTTGAAGACTATTGGAATTACTGAGTAAGTCATCTGTCCCATCTAGCTAGCTCGTATGTGAAGAATGAATGCTGACAATTTCTGCAGCTCTACGAAGCAAGCCGAGATCAACGGTGGCCTCACAATCTGGTGCTTTGTCGTCTCTCTCGGTGCCGCTTTCCTTGTTGACAAGGTCGGCCGCCGTATCCTGTTCCTCACCTCCGCCATCGGCATGCTCATTACCTTCACGGTCTGGACAGCTTGTTCAGCGGTCTACGCCAAAACATCGTCAGCCTCGGCAGGATCGGCGGTTCTAGCCATGATATTCTTGTTCTACGGCGTTGCAGGAGCAGCCTGGCCCGGCTTAACTGTTTCCTATACGGTGGAAATTCTCCCTTACCATATTCGTGCTAAAGGCTTAACTTTGTGCTTTGTGTTTACGAACGCGGCTGGAGTCTTCAACCAGTATGTCAACCCTATTGGACTGGAGAAGGCCGAATGGAAATTTTATTTCTTGTATATTGGTATTTTGGTGTTTGAAGTTGTCATCATGTACTTCTACTATGTCGAGACCATGGGGCCGACGTTGGAGGAGATTGCGATCTTGTTCGATGGGGATGATGCGGGTGTGCCGGATCAGGAGAGGATCTCGGAGAAGATGGCAGTCAATTCTGCGAAGGATGCTCATAAGGAAAATGCATAAATAGCGGGTGGATTCAAGTGGCAAGCAAGTAACCTGAGATATTCAACCCTTCGAGGCATTCGCGATTTGTATTAGCACTAAAAATCAATCGCTTTAAGTAATAGATAATTAAACATACTGTGGGGGTATTCATATTTCTTACCCTCTCCTGTTATATAACCGAAATTGTAGATATTGGCGAAAAGCTCGAGTTGAGCAATTATGGTACCAAGTGCTTCCAAAACGCAGACCAGAGGAAAGCTAAGGGAAAGACAGTTAATAGCAGTCTCATTATTAAAGTATAATGATCGCGGATGTATAACCTCCCTCTTTCCCTTGTTAGCTTAGCTACCTATGATAAGAAGCCAGATCAAACAGAGGAAAGAGAGCTAAACCACCTGCCAAAAGAGAATTAATAATATTGTTTTGAACGCCAAGATTTAATCTCTATAGAAAACCTCTGGCACAGAGTTGAACCAAACCATACTCTCAATCGGTCGTAGTACTGGAAATGGAGTAAACTAATACTAAGCAAAAACAGTACAGAGCATTACTTCATCCGCGCGGTTACTACTCACTTTCCACTACAGCATGGCTACTAATCATCTCTACTGCCATCTTAACCAAGAAAATTACTTACCCCAGGATTCTTCAGGAGGGATGGCACGCCTTAAGTGGGTAAATTTTAAGTTCATTTGGATTACATCGGAATTCCATGCCAGCATAAGGGTTATCCGTCTTAAATGCCGCGCCAATAATACCACACCATCGATCATACATCCATATGATTACTATCCCAATATCCCCAACCCCAGCCCAAATGCACCGTCCCTTCCTATATCCATACACCCAATGCACCATGCACCATGCACCGCGCTCAATCCAATCAAAATGCCCCAGCCAACCAACCCAGCTAAAAGCTCCAGCAATGCCACCAAATGAAAAATCATACTCCTCCCCCCACCTTTCTTCCTTTTCCTCACTCTACCTCCCAACACAGACAAGACTCCAAATCCACTCCCTCTCACCCCCACTCCCAGCATGTAACAACCACTTCCTTACCCTCCCGCCGGTCACACCTCCTTCCCTCCCCACTCTCCCCACTACCCCATCCTCCCCCACCACCTCCTCCCAAACATTCATCACGATCCCCGTCGTACCCATCCGACTGAAGCACCCCGCCCCTAACACCACATCCAGAACCGTTACGGTTCTTCCCTCGCTCCTCTCCAAGACATAGCGGGCCCCCTCCCACCGCCCCACCTCGGGTTTTAGGTCCTTCGTGATCACTAACCTCCTCTCGACCCCATTGTTCAAGCTGCTCGCTTGTCGCATTCCTATCGGTGGCGCCGAGATGCTGAGCTTGGTGTACCCAAACTGGTGCCAATCCCCCTTCCCGCCATTCTCCTGGCAATAGAGTCTCACTACTAAGTCCTCGCTCCCAAGGTCCTTCGGCACTCCTGAACCACTGTAATTGCTTGTTCCTGCCAGTGACGGACTCATGCCTGGCGTCGTATTTCCACTACTTCCTCCACTTCCGCTTCCCCCACTATAGTTACTTTGGCCCCCAGCCCCTTGTTCAACGCTACTCCTCCCGATATTAAATATCCCACCAGCACTAAGTCTCTTCAGCGCCGAAAAAGCAGTAGATGAGGTCTGCCCGCTCTTCGTGGATACCTGATCACTCACGGATGGAGCACGAGCGCTGGCCCTGTACGAGCGTTTACGGCCAAGCCAGCTACGACGACGGTTAGACTTGACTGCATCCTCATACGCATGTCCCCCATAGGCATTAACCGTCCTCTCCATCTCCAACTTCTTATAGATAGGGTTATTCAACCTTGCTCTATGAATCGCTGCATAGAGCACCACGCAATCTTCGCTCCTCATTGTCCTGTACCGAACATGCCCCTGCGCGCTACACAGATGCTTCAGGACACTCTGGCTAGTCGCCGGACTCGTGATTTCGATGTCAATCGCATTGCTCTGTCTAAGACTGATCACCGGTGTGAGGATCTGTTGAATTAATGGTTGAGGCAGCTCTTCTTCTTGCTCCTCCACCTTTATGTCTCGATCTAAGGTCATGGAAGCGGGACGAGAAGGCGAAAGGTTTTTATAGTTGAGTTCATAGGCAGAAATGACACCCGGGCCCACGACTATAGAACATGGGTCATTAAGCAGATCTTCCCATTTCCCGTGCTTGTTTGACCAGGTTGATATCATAGCAATCATTTTCTTCGCCCCAGACTCTGAGCGTGGAACGACGGGCACGCTTCGATAGGGACCTTGGGATGCGGAGTTGGAGGGCGCGAGACTGGTGTTTGGGTGGCTGTATATCGAACCTGGAGGCGTGACTCTCCTGACGGGAGCAGTTGGAAGTGGACTAGGCACATCCTCGAGTTCATGCTCCTCGCTGTCGTCGTCTTCGTCGTCAGAATGTGAGTCGGAAGATGACCCTGACGACGATGAAGAATCCGAGTCGGAAGCAGATTCCTCAGATTGTTCGGCAGAGGAAGTCCCAGATGCATCTTCAGAAGGTTGATATTCATGCTTCAGCGGAGACGAAGTCCGTCTCTTTATTCTTGGGGTAGGTATATCCAGAACTGGTGTTCTCAAGGGTGATGGCGTAGTTGGAACACGATGAGCTGGAGGAGGAGGTGCACCGTCGTCTCGAGGCAAGGCCTTGAGCTGCTTCTTTATAGGGTCAACCTCTGGTCGCATCGATTCCTTCAATGGTATAGTCTCCGACTTAGGAGTAGTAGGAGTCGGCGGGCTGCCCTCGCGTTTTGGAGAAGGAGGCTCGTCTATCTCATCATCAAAATCAGCACTGTATTCAGCCATTCTTGCTCTCTCATTGTCAGCATCAACTTCCTCGGGATATGGCTCAAGACCGCCAACCATCACAAACTCTATTTTTTCTTCCGCATCCTTGCCACGGCGATATTTGGTGGCAAGTCTACTCAGCCGACTAGATGGTATCTCCCCAAGCTTCATCACGGCATCATTGAGCTCCACGGCATCAACAACACAAAGCTCACTGAGTTTTTTTATGAGCTCCTGTCCATATGGATAATAATCAAGATCGGTAAGTATTTGATGTCGCTGTGAGGAGTGTCGGCGATGAAGCGAGGGTGTGTCGTCGCTAAATGATTGTTGTCCCTCCTTACTTCGCGTCTCCCCACTCGCTTTATGATATCGCTCCCTGCTAAGATTACCCGACGACCCGGAAGCCTTTCCTTCCTCGGAAATATTTTTCTCAATAGTCGGTCGTCGTTGTACTCCAATTGGCATTCCAGTGGCTGGTGCGGATCGAAGTGCGCCAACAATACTTTTCGTATCAGCTTGGGGATTTTCCACAACAGAAGCAAGCTCAGGGTCGAGCTTCATATCTTTTCGAACGATAGGTGGCGGGATGGGTGAGGTTCCCAGCATCTTAAGCCACTCATCTGCCGCTTTTCGTTCTTCTGCCTCAATGGTAAATAGTTCCGACCATTCTTCGTCATCTATCACGCCTCTAATCATGACCACAAGTTGATATCCTGATTCTCCCACCCTAGCCGATACAAGGTTTTTAGGAATTGGAGGGAATAAGAGGAAGGTATGTGTGCCGTCGAACTCGCAAATAAGCACATCACCATCGTTAGAATCTAACGGTTTGTCTCGTAGAATCATTTCGACTTTGCAGGCGACCTGTTGTCCAGAAGAGTGTGGCATCTCGAACGAGAACATATCCGAGGCCCCAACTTGATAAGTTTGGTTGATCTCAACGCCTTCAACATGAAATAGAGTCCTGATGTCTCGAGCTCGAGTGTTGTCCATGTTGCTCGCCCTCAAATCCTGTATGCGAGCATTTTCCTGTTGGACACGGCGAGAGCGGCGTTCGTCGAGCTGAGTATATAGCTGCTCAACTTCTTGCGCCTCCTTGCTCGGCTTGGCCTTGTTCAGTTGCTTTGTAATGTTAATATTTATAGCATTAGTAGGTGGCAGGACACAACTTACTATAGTGAGCTTAGAGAACTTTTTGACTCGCGCAAGAGGTCTCTTTAGAAGGAAGGCAACATCTACCCGCTCCCCATTATCCCGCACAACATCCCCATCTTTGTTGCGTTCCATCTCTTCTGGTTCCGTAGATGATGTAGTGCCAGCTTCTGAGGCCGGAGCAAGATTGATAACAACATCCCGAAAGCCAGCCTTCCAAACTGTAAGATAATTATTATACGTCGAGTGAGCAGATCTGGCCCACTGTAGAAACGCATCGGCCTCCGCTAATGGAATGCGTTTGTGTAAGCTCTTGAGGCGTTCTAAGGCTACGCCCATATCAACGATTGGCTTGCTGCAGGAAGAGTCTGCTGCAGTGCTAGATTGTGGGTTGAAGAGGCCAGCTGCAATGGCCGATTGCTTTTTAGAAAGAACGCAAGTTAAGAGAACTGGAATAACTCCATCGACAAGCGTATTCAATTCTCGCATATATTTTGTCTCATCTTGACTAAGTTCTCTCATGAGATCCTCGACAATTGGTGTCTCGAGGCGTTCGGCGCTCTTCTTGAGACTACGAACTGATCTGATGCTACCTGGCTTTCCTCTTTGGACAGCATCGGGTAGTGATAAAACAGATACCAAGTCCGAGTGCTTGGTTAATCTCCTTTTGAGACCAGAGCCTGAACGTTTGCTATGACGTGAGAGGCTAGAGGAAGTTGTTCCCGTGAGTATTGTGTTTTGCGTAATTGTTGTATGGGAAAGTTCTGAACCAGTTACTGAGGTTCCTGTATGAGAAGCTCCTGTATAGGAGCTTCCTGTCAATGATGTCTCCGTCAATGAGGTTCCTGTCAATGAGGTTTCTGTCAATGAGGTTCCTGTCAATGAGGTCTCTGTCAATGATACGCCAGATAATGCGCTAAAAGTCTCCACAGAGGCAATAGTGGACAGCCTATGCGAACCTGTCGTCGGGCCTGGCCTTCTAGGGAAGGTAGGAAGTGGTTTCGGTTGATCATATTCGTGAGGTTTTGACTGGCTTGGCACCTGGGGACGATCTATGGGTTGACTCTGGGCAGGTGGCTTTGATTCATGATCTTTGGGAGACTCTGGTTCATTATGATTAACGTCTCGTTCTCGAAGGCCGATGAAATCAAATGGGCTTGGAGAATCTTTCTTTCCCTTCATGCCAGATTCTCCTTTGAATGCATCAAATATAGCTTCTTTGAAAGGCATCTTTCTTCCTGCCTTCGGTGAGGAAGTGTTCCTAGTGGCTGGGGTTCTTTTGAGCCCGGTTGGGGACATGAGCGGAGATATAAGGGGGGAGGGTTCCATTTTTGGCAGACTACTTCGCTTGTTGGCCTTGGGGGTCCTACTCTCGTCTGGCTCCTGGTCATCTATGGGTTTCTTAGTGGCCTTTCGTCCGCTATCCCGCTTGACATTATGTTCAGCAGTCAGTGCTATTTCAGATTGGTCGTCCTCCTTGTAACTCTTCCTTCTGGAGGGTGTTGATTGGGGTACCTCAAGAGATTCTTCTGAAATGACGGTGGCTGCTGGTTGCTCGACAAATGGATCAGTTGTGCCACTCAACCATGTCTCGATACTGGGAGGTTGGTTTGGGCCTCCTCTGGGCGGTTCTGCTGTATCATGAACAATTTTCAAGCCTTCGTTGTAGACCCTCTTCAAGACCTTTGGCACAGCAGCGAAACTGGGATTTCGCTTTGGGGGAGGCTGTCTTTTCATAGTACCAGCCTCAGCACCAACGGGCAGATCCAAAACACTAAATGCTGAGTTTCCAAATGGGATATCATCCAGCGATTTCTGGGATGTATCTGATTTCCTCCTTCGACGCTTTGGGTTCTCAGTAGGACTTGGGGTAATATTTGAGATGCTGTCATCCTCTTCTTTGTGGTTTCTGCCATTGGAACTACTTCTAGACTTAATCTTGAATTCTGCAGGTGGTTTGAGTCGTCTTTCGCTACTCTTTCTTGGGGTTTCGGCGTCTTTGTGTTGTTTGGGGGCGTTCCTATCAGCATTTCTTTGAATGTGTATGTCACTGTTAGGGCCTTCTGGTTTGGTATTTGTCTTCTGGTCCTTGGGGTTTTTGATGCGAACGCCACCGTCCGGTAAGCTGTCATTCGAGAGAGTAACACGTATTCCATCGTTATATGGAGAGGCCTTGGAGTGGGTAGTCGAAGCGCTAGCATCTTGTATTATGTCCTTCGAGGCTTCACGACGAAGCTTGCTATTATCAGAAGAGACCTTAGAGGAAGGAGAGGCAACCCTAATGCCGTTATCAGAAGCTTTATCATTAGAAGGCTTGATGTGGATTCCATCGTTGAAATGTTCCTGCCGGCTAGCTTTTCTGTTCTTGTGGTTTTTCATTGGTATTTCATCCACCGAAGGTGACTTTGATGCTCGCACACGAATTCCATCATCATAAGAGCTGACTTTAGAGGGTGTGACTCGAATCCCATCATCATACGAAGCAGCATAAGACGGGGTAGGTGTCACCCGGATCCCATCATCGTATGGCCTATCCTTCGAAGGCTTTATGCGTATCCCATCATCTCCAAGTTCTTGCCTACTGGCCTTCCTACTCGCCGGTTTCTTTTCTGGAGTGTCCTCCTCCTCCGGGTCTCTCTTCTTGGGCGTATTCCTAGGCTTCTCTTTAATATCCGGCGGTTCCGTCCGATTTACCCAATCCTTAATCTTTGTCTCGAGTGGGGGATTCCTCGCTGTGGCCTGCAAGAAATTCTTGGGAATCTTCTGAGGGGCAGACCTAGGAGGGCTCTTCTTCTTCCCCTTCATCCAATGGTCGTCACTGATCACCCTCTTCCTTGGCGTTGTTGGTTTAAGCGTTGCTTTCGTAGTCGGGGTGCCTTTCGCGTTCGGTGTCTCCTTGTTTTTCGCAGGTATATCGTCTAGCTTGACACCTCCGTCTTCGTTGTCGTCCAGGTCTTTCCGCCGTCCAGGACGCTTCCCACCACGCATCCTAACTCCCTCCTCCCCGCTCTCCTTTTCGACTTCCACCACAATCACCTCGTCCTTTGGAATTCCATCATCTGCTGCTTTCGCATTCTCCCTTTGCCACTGCATGACCCGAACTTGCACCTTCCCGGGCTGCTTAACCCTCCTCATGTTATCCTCATTCATGCCCTGCCTCAATCCTCTCTTAACATCCTCCAAACTTTTCCTCCTCCCCAATCCAAGCCCCGGGATCTGCAGATTCGGCACCACATTCTTTGGTCTATTCGGGCTCGGTCTTCCCAACAAGAAATCTCCCAGCAGCGTCGGCTCAGGCCTCTTCTTGTGCCCTGTGGTCGCAGCTCTGTTCCTCCCAGGTGCTCGTGGTCCAGCTGGTGTATTCGGCGCACCGGGTTTTCGTTTGGTGTTTGTTATGCCGGGAGGTGTCGCATCTTCCCCTCCTTCGTCGTCAGACATGTTAAATTTCTAAGGCGGAAGAATTGGTATTAGTTTACATTCTAGAAGCCTCGTGGCAGAGACAAGGGGCTAATGGGCCTGTGCTACATGCCTACTTCAGCAGCCTCCTTCCCACCAAATCAACACGTCGGCGATTCGCTCATCAGTTCGCGGCGTTGAAGGAAGCACAAATGAGAGTATGAAGATTTAGAAATAGTACTTTCGAGGTCTTGAAGTCTGACTGTCAACAGCTGTTCGTGGTGTCGATGCGCAATTGGTTGGGAACCTCAACCCTACTTCGCGATGTTGGTGGAGCAACGGAGCTGTCGGTCGGTTTGCGCGCTTCAAGGTCTGTTGATGGTGTCTTCAATTATCTTCAATAATCATCGACCAAAAATACTCATAGAGTAGGAAGTGATAATGAAGCTCCGGGTTACACAGCAGCGGCCATGCGAACAATAAGCATCGTTTTCGTTTGTTTGTATATCAAACTTTCGCATCTATATCACAATTCCCTGTTTGTTTACACCAGCTCGGTAGAAAACACCCTCTCCCTCCGATTGGTTGCACGGTGCCTCTCTGTTCCGATCATACGTATCTTGTTGCTCGGAATCGCATGTTTCTGTTTTCGTCTTCTTCTCCTCGATCTGCCTCTTCACACATTTATATCTTCATTATCAACATCGATTTGCAGCTCTAAAGTCTAGAACAGCCACCAGAACGATCAACACTCATCCAGATTTCAGACAACGAGAATCGTTTCTCGATTCAGCTCCAAGGATTGTCATCCATGGCACTGTCCAAATCTTGATTTGATGCCAATTTAATTCCCGCGCTCGGGCACGAAACTGGGAAACTTGGTCCATGCCACGGCCACCAGATCTCTTTTCGACGATTCGCAGATGCTCGAGCTTCGTTCCATGCCCTATTGCCCCGCTCGTAGGTATTGCATTGGACCCTGTTGATCGAGATAGGATGTGGGTCTTTCTTACTTCTATTTCATTTGACCACCTCAATGTTGTCTACGGAAAAGCAGAGCGTATTCGATTGCAATTAAAATGGAGGCGTCTATTCAAGCTACCCATTAACAGACATTAAGGGATTTTTCCTGTTCTGTCCTATCTTTCTCTCTTTTCCTAATCTTACGACGACATGCCATTGTCACATCATTATGTACTAAATTAGCTGAAGCTAAAGCAGTTCTTAGAGCGATATTGTGTATTTCATTGTAAAACTAGACTTGCAGCCAGTACCATGTCGTTGCGGCAAAAAGTGGAAAGAAGTCAAGTGAAGCAATTGTTCTGTCGAGGACTTAAATAAATACATCTCCAAATTTCACTATCTAGCTCCCCCGTCCCTAAATAAAGTACTGTGAGAGATCCTCTCCTCCTAAGGAAACTCGGCGGGAATCTCGAGCATTCATAGTAAATGATCCAGAACTATACTAAGGCTAAGACGTATCTCACTCTTGCGCCGCAGTTATTCTCGAATTACTACTTAGAAGTACAGCATAGAATGAATTATACAACTCTTCAAGCTTAAGCCAGCCAACCCACCACCTTCAGGTACCTCAACTGGACACTTGGCCCCTCTCCAAAATAGCCAGAATCTTTTACCGTCAACTCACACCCCGCTACCAAATATTAATTCCCTCGTTTCCCATTTTTCTTCCGCCCTAGATTCAACAATCCATTCAAGATATATTTTCAACCATCCCTTCTTAGACCCACCACTTATCTAGGCCCTTATAAACGAGGGTTTATAGAATCGAACCACTTTTCAAGAAGTAAGCATTCCACCATATCTCATGTCTTGATCCGACTTTCCAAGCACTTCAATTAATCCATTTTGGGCCCTCTAAATCCACCTCTTCTTGGCCTTCTATACCCTTCTCAACCCACTCTCATCTATACAAACTCCTTCGTCCACTCCACTATGGCATTCCAACTGCAAGCCTGAAAAAACCTAAACGACAATTAAAACTCTCTTTTTAAACTGGGGCTATATAAACCCTACTGCTTTCTACCAAAAATTGGTACCACCCTGTTTAAAGACCGTTAACCAAAAACCCACTGCTCTTCGAGGTAGGGGAGGCGAGAAAAAGCTATCACCAAACGACGAAGTCGTGCCTTCGTTTATCCTACGTTGAACGCATGACTTCATCGGTGCGTATCATACAAGGGAAGCCGAATTCCATCGAACCCTTAGGAACTTTAATTCCTGTACAACTTTTTATTGCCAAGTTTTGTTTTCGCCGTCATCCTTATTTTCCTTTCCCATCACGCCATGAAAGCCCATACCTCCCTAAACTCTGAAATATCAACCCTCACTATCTCATTCCTAACTCCTCTATTACCATATACAGCACGCACATGCACCACCGCGACTTCAAGTGTTCTATCCCGTATCCTATTCTGTGCTTCATCCCTCCTCACCCACCCTCTCGCCCTTAATCCACATACCACTCTTCCCTCCCTCCTTCCTCACGACCCTCAACCCCTCAATCCACATCCCCCTATCCACCGCCTTGCACATATCGTACACCGTCAACCCTGCCACACTGGCCGCCGTCAGAGCCTCCATCTCCACTCCCGTCTTCCCATCACACCTCACCTCAGCCCTGATCTCTACTCCCCCAAAAGCTTTCTTTGTTCCAGCAGTTCCAGCAGTAGTTACCGAGTCCATGCCAGTCTGGTGATTGATTGGAGGTCCTACGTCATCATCTTTGACTTCCACATCCACCGACACATGAGTAATAGCAATCGGATGACAAAGCGGGATCAAATCGCTACATCTTTTGGCTGCCATAATTCCAGCTATCCTAGCCACGCCGAGCACATCCCCTTTCTTCATCCTATTCTCTTTGATCAACTGTACCGCAGCATCGTTCGAGAAATGCAACGTGCAGACCGCGATGGCCCGGCGATGTGTAGGGTCTTTATGGGAGATGGGGACCATGTGGGCGGTGCCGGAGGGGGTAAAGTGCGTTAATTTTGGATGCTCTGAGGCTGATTCTTGCAATGGCTGTTTGGAGGTAGGTTCTGGCAATGGCCAAGGCGACTTTGTAGAATGTACTCTTACACGTATGTGGGAAGGAGTACTAGGCCGATGATAGAATGGAAGATTATGCCATTTGGAGAAAGGAATTATATCCCTCGTTGATCTTGACGAGAAAGCTGTTGCATTGATGTCTTGTTGAATAGCGGGAGATAGGGAATACTTTGAAGTTGGTAATCTCCTACTTAATGTTTTGGGTAAGGAGGGTTTTAAACGGATATGGTGAGCGGGGCTTGACTGGTGATAAAATTTGAATTGACTACAACGTGGTGAAGGAAACGGCATCCGAAATTCAGCTGTGTAAACCTTTTCGGCTGAGGAAGATGGGCTACCTGACAACAAATCAGCCAAATTCACGGCTGTGAGCTCTACACTCTTACAGCAAGTCCAGGAGAAGTTCCACATTACGTGCAACGCCTAGGTATGTATGCCGGTATATCCAAGTATTGTACAGATTGCCACTGATGCAAATGCCTATGATAATCCAAGAGAAAAAGGAGTATTCTACCCACCTATTAAAATCATCGGTCTATTCTTCATATTTTCCAACTCCCCTATTCCAGCATGCTTTTCTTTCTTCCGACTGACTGCTAGTCCAATAATCTCTAGCAATTGTTTCTCGTGCTCTGTATTACCGAGTTGTCCTTGAGCGCCGGCTGCCCCTTCTCGTCTATCCAATTCGATTTGCTTCATAGCCTTGAATGCTTCTTCATCGATTGGGAGACCATTGTTGGTTTTCCGTAGAATATCTCGCAAGGATACTTCGGCATTTCCAAAAAGGCACACTTTGAGATTTCCATCACTTGTAATTCTCAGCCTATTGCAAGTTCCGCAGAAATTATGTGTCATGCTGGTAATGAAACCCATCTTGCCCACAAAGCCAGGAATCTCGTATGTCTTGCTTGTATCATTCTTCTGATCTTGGACTTTTCTCAAGGTTGGGTATTTCGCGCGTATCATATCAAGCATCTCTTGGTAACTCAACATCTTACCCTGACTCCATTTGTTCCCATCAAATGGCATATATTCTATAAAACGAACCTCAAGGTCTTGCTCTCGTCCTAGCTCCACAAAGGGTATAATTTCTCGCTCATTTATACCCCGCATAACCACACAATTGATTTTCAGCTTAATGTTTGCGCCTAGCCGGTTCATTTCGAGGATTTGTTCAATGGACTTTATAACGGCTTCAAACCCCTTTCGGCGGGTCATGATCTGGAATTGCCATGGGTCCAAAGTGTCAAGACTAAGGTTTATTCCAGTCAATCCAGCTTCAACCATACTATCCAGCTTTCGATGAAGGGAGATGCCATTGGTTGTCAAACACAACTCACGGAGACCTTGCGAGCGCAGAGAGCCAATTTGGTGCATCAGTGGCAGGATATCTCGGCGTATAGTTGGCTCTCCTCCTGTCAAGCGGATCTTGGTGACTCCTTGAGATACAAAGACGGATGAAAGCATGTATATTTCGGGAGTTGTGAGGAGATCTGGGGGAGGTGACTGAGGTACGCCTTCTTCTGGCATACAGTATAGACATCGTAGATTGCATTTTTCGGTAATGGAGATTCGAAGGTAGTTATGCTGACGCTGGAAGGAGTCCGTGAGGAAGGCGGAGAAGGGTTTAGCCTTTTTAATGGCTTCTCGCCGATTCGTAACCGTGTTAACTTCATGATGTAACACAGGAATGTCATTGTCCGGGTATTCCTGAACTGCTGGTGCGATGGAAGAAATCGCTCTTGTCGTATGAGCCACGAGGGGGGGTTTGAATGCCAGCCGGCCAGCTTTGCTTAGGAAGATCATTTTAGTGAGGTAGTGATTGGTGTGTATCACACCATAGATGTTATATCATGTAGGATCCCATATCATCCTGCTCAATAGTGAACAATTGAAGTCTTGAATTGAAGGCGAAGCCATAGCAGGTTGTCTAGCGCAGGTCATTGAAGTAAGTGGGGGAGTTTTACCCAGCGATCGGCAGAGGCAAAAGCTCGGAGAAAGCGGAGAAACCGATTTTCTTATCGCAACCCGAAGTAAACAAACCTCAAGCAAATTTATCATCTGAAAATCTCTCTCAACCCGATTATCCAAGATGCGGTTTTCCCGGACCCTAAAGTGTAAGTAATGCTATGAAGTGTAGAAGATCTCTGCTAATGATTTGGCAATATATAGCTTCGCCTCAATCGCTTCCAAGCCTAGATGGCTCCTACATTGCGACCATCTTTCCCTCGAAACTCAGCATTAGAGACACGCGCTCTCTCTCTATCCAACGCGCCATTTCGCTCCCTCCAGACTTAGCAGCATCTATATCATGGTTTCTTTGGTCTCCGTCCTCAACCAGAGTTCTTGTTGCATCTGCAGATCAGATCCGGGTTTATTCGGTGACTGACCACAAATTCTCTGCGACTATCAAGAACCCCGCATGTGGATTGTCGAAGGTTGCACATATAGCCTTTGGATATTCCGACAATGAGGTCTGCGTATTCCTGGACTTTGGTATGAAGCTATCCATGTACAACCTTTCGACCTCGAAAACCGTAGACATTAACAACCCAAAGAACTACCATCCTGGTTCTGCGAGTAAAGGATTCTCATACCGACCAAGGACTTCGAATCTTACGCTCCTAACAAGAACTGGTGGGAAAGACATCATCAGCATTCATGAAAAGGGCACGCTTGAGGTGGTGAGATCATGGTGGCCCGATACTATTGATGCCCAAGGCTTTTACTGGACTTCGGACGGAAACAGGCTCCTGGTAATGGAATCGGCAGCATACGGCCATAGGATCTGCATATATACCGCAGATGGCCACTTGTTCAAGACCTGGGAAGGTCCCAAACCGCTTTCGAAAGACGACATTCATCTTTCCCTAGGGCCAGGACTTAAACTAGTGGAATGGAGTCGAGATGGCACTCTAGCAGCTATTGCTGATCACAGCGAGCGAGTTGTCATTCTCTCTACACGAACATTTACAGAAACAGTCAGTTTGCTACATAAGACCTCAGTTAAGCCGGCCGATACACTCCAGGTAGGTCTAATTGTTTCTACAGCTTCTGACAGCTCAACTAACACAATCAGATCTGGCAGGAACAAATCACACTGTCTCCAAGCAGCCGTACTCGAGAATTTGTCCAAGCATCACAGCCGATTTGCCCACCTATCCTCGAATTATCCCCAGCAGAGAAGCAAGACGCAAAGACAGGCACAAGTCTCTTGTCATTCGACAATTCTAGCACCCTCTTGGCTACACGCACCGAAGAACAGCCAACCACGATCTGGATCTGGGACCTCAATACTCGCACGCTTCGCTCAGTCCTAATCCTCCATGCACCAATTGCGAAAGCCACTTGGCATCCTACAATCAACGAACTGCTCATGATACGCTGTGAAGGGCACGATGCACGTGGCTTGGTGCACATATGGGAGCCATCTTGGGAAAGACCTAGGATAATTGATTTTGGAGCATACATACCCGGTGGGAAGATTATTGGCAAAACCATAGTGCGATGGCTTAATGTTGACTCTGCGTTTCCTACCATGTTTTTCAGCGATTCAAAGGATTATCTTCTTTGTTCGCTTTCTACAGAGGAGGATGGAGATCTGCCGTGGCAGGCTGCAGAATCTAAAGGGGTGTCGATACACAGCGAACGGGGGGAGTCACCACTGGAACTCATACCAACGCCGGAGAAAAGACAGTTCCGAAAAGTTGCTGTGGAGGAAACAATCGAAGATTACAAGATCGAGGACATGAGTAGCGGCAGCGAAGAGATGGATGATACGTTCTTGTTCAAGAAAATTGTTGAGCCGAAGGGAAGCTCGAATTCTTCGAATCCCAACGTGCCTTGGGGCCGCAATCCTCTGGACCTGAATCCCTGGACCTGAAGAAGATAAAGTGTTTATTCCTGAGGGACGCATCCAGACCCATTTTTGGTCCATCGATTGGATAGAATCGAGGTGAATGAGGTAAGGGTTGAGTCAGGGTTTTCCTGCAAGCTGACTGTCGTGACTGAGAAGTGCGTTATCCGATCAAGGTTCATACTTCGTGTAAAGCTGTAATTATGACGAGCTTATTGGAAGGAGGCAGAACTGCGGAAGAGGGGACAAGGCCGGTGAGGGCGGACGCCACGCTGAAGACGTACACAATTGAAGGCATAGCGGAGCAGAAACAGGGAAGCTGTTGTTGTCTATCCCCAACACACTCTAATCCTAACAACGAGGCGAACTGAGAAGCCGCCTCCACGACCGGTTCATCTCGTATCAAATGCCAAGTATGAATTGATGGGCTGGCTGGATTGGATCAGCGTCAAATTGAAGGAGTGGCAGAAAGAATTAAATGTAAAGATAAGCCTTTATCAAGGTTATCCTGAAGCTGCCCTAAGATGTAAGGGTGAGCTCTTAGTTCTAAATAAAAGTTCGCTATAAGCCAATCAAGTACAACGCCTACCTCGGTTAGCCCCTGGATTGTGGGAGCATTGGTGCAGGAAGGGTCCACACTAACTGGAGCTCTCCCAAACAACAGCTTGTGAGACACTTGGCTGGTTGGCATCAAGGTACTTACCCAGCTCTCTCCCATTTGTCTTTTCCTATTCCTTTTCCTCTACTCTTATCTATTATATGCTTTTGTTGTTCTTTTGCATTGTTTGCTTTCCGCCTCCACCAATTGGGATTTTTAAACGTGAATCGATTCCTTGAGGCGCTCTAGATTCACTGTCAGCTAGCTTGCTGACACCTTAAAGTACCCCTCCATTCACCTTATCCTTATTACGCCTCGTTCCAACCAACACTGGATTCCTGGATTTCTTCCTCATCATGGAAGCCCTGAACAAGCAAATGCTCTCGATGACGATGAATTCCTCCACGAGACCAATGATGGTCACTGACCACGCTTACTACCCCTTACAAGTCGAGATTGCTGCCTACCTAGCTAATGAGTGGGACGTGTATCTGCTTCTGGTGACGTTCTTTGGTGGGCTGGCGGCGATAGTGGCGGGCACGAAGATGTTTGTGGAAAGATACTATGGAAGGTTGAGGGGATGGGATAAGGAAGCTATTTGGTGGTTTGTTGTTTGTGAGTTTCCCTCTCTACTCACTTTGTTGGGATTTGTTGGTGCAGAAAGCGGTGATGAGAGAAAAGGCATGGCCTTGGGCAAGAAGGCTAGGAAGGGGAAAATGGGATAAAATAGGAGCTAATGATGAGATAGCGGGGACGATTCATTTGTTTTTCGAGGGCTTCTTTTCGTTGAATCATGCTACGATGGGGCCTTCTCAGCATCTTTTTGGACAGCTGTGGAAGGAGTATGCGTTCAGCGATAGTCGGTATTTGACGAGTGATCCTTTCGTGCTCTGCATGGAGACTGTTACTGCCGTAGGTTGTCCCCCCCCTCTTCCCTCCACTCTCTATTTCTTCCTGCGACGAAGAGGGCATCGGGGTCCCAGGAAATCCACAGAGAAAGGAAAAGAAGACTAATTTATCGATGATGGTTCTAGTTCACATGGGGTCCTCTCTGCTTCCTGATCGCGCGCTTCATCGCCAAAGACCACCCCCTCCGCCATCCGCTCCAGATCATCGTCTGCGTGGGACAAATCTACGGGTTGATATTGTACTATGCAACAAGCATGTTTGATCACTTCTACAGCGGAGTTACGTATTCGAGGCCAGAGGCGTGGTATTTCTGGGGGTACTACTTTGCGACCAACTTCGTGTGGATGGTGATACCTGGTGGTGAGTTATCCTTGGCTGTGGCCTAGACGGTGTCAGGAATGGAGTCAAACTAATGGGTTTGAAATAGCATTGCTGGTTGATAGCGTGGCAACAATTGCAAAGGCGATGGAGAAGGTGAGGGAATTGAAGGTAGGCAAGAAGGAGACGTGAGGTGTGTACGAGGTGCCACATCGGTGGTAAAGTGGATCCCTAGGTCATGCATGGGTTGAGTGGGTGGGTGGGCGTGGGGGTTTGAGGATACGACATTTACATGAGTTAGATTTGGTTATACCCTGAGAGCATGCGCGGTGGTTGTTTGCTTCGATATGCGCTATCCAAAAAAAGAAAATAGATATAGATATTTGGAAAAACAGAAAATGCGAGATTTTAAATAGAGCTTGGGTATGGATGATGGGTGATTTGAAAAAGGGGAGCAGCATGGCTGGTTGTACCTGTGATGACAAGCAGTGCCTTTGGTACATGTTTGAGTGGTGGACGGTAACGGTTATGCAGGTTACCGGGACCTGGTGATCCTATATCCATCGCGTCTGAACACTAGGTGGCATCTCGTGGATCCGTTGACACTGGAGTAGAAGAGAGGGAGCACCTTTGCGGTAACGCAAGCCCGACTTGACCTTGACCTTTCGTTTTGCTGACATACTTTCGTTTGCAGTCCGTCTTTTGATGCTGTGCTGCGGTAGCGTACCTCGCTGGTCTATTTTTTGAATGGAAGTTGGTGAGTACAAAGTCAGCTGCCTTGTCTTCTTGAGCTTTACGTTCAGATGCTTGCTCTTGCACTTCCACAGGAGACTGCCTTGTGCCATTTTATCACGATTTGTTATTGCCAGATCTATCCTTCTGTATCAGGTTGACCCAGAGAATAATCTTCAAAGTTAGTATTCTGCTGTAACTTTCGGTTCTACCTTGTGATATTCAACGGCGAGCGTTGGGGTTCCTGATTTGTCTCTTTTACTCTAACGAATTAGCATCTAGCTTCAAGGTTTAACTCTCAAATTGCTGTTTATGTATCACATGAGCATGGGGATAGTTTTACACGATATTTCATCTAGTCTCAGATACGATTTCTTTTCTCCCTCCTTGGACTCAAAATATAGACGAAAATATCAAAGCAGTGAAAACAAGTATTACTGTCAATATCTTTTGCACTATAAATTCGCCTCCTTTTGAAAAGTAGACACACTTCTTTTAGATGCAAGTTAATCCTAAATTTGCACTCTCTCCCCTTTAAGTCAACTAACGCATTTTTATCTTCTCAACCAACCTTGATATTAATAGACCTCAAGGAAGTTCATAAGCAAAATCATATGGGCTCTTTCTCTACAGACTATAGCTCTGCTGTATGTCGTTATTTATACCCAAACTCTTACCTGTGAAATCTCAAAAGCGACTCCCCCTCATCTATCTATTCACCTTGAACAGCACATTTCTATAAATCATCTCCTTCACCAGCGCTTTCTTTCCTCAAACACTACTCGAATTCAACTTTACACATTGCCTCTAATTTATAAATATCTTCTAACAGCCTCCTCCTTTTAAACATACAGCTGTGCCTTCAAGACTCAGATCATCTGGTGTAGTAATTTATCTTTACATCTCCTCTCCTGTACTGTTATTGGTAACCTTAACGTATAAAGAGTATAGTAAGGAAGCAACTAAAAAGTATATAAATATCTAGTTGTTGCTGCTACAAACAGTTGATTGATAAAAACACTCATTAGGCTTTGAATTGAACTTCAGCGCGCCTCAACGTGGTCGTTACAATCCAGATAAGCTAATTTCATACGTACCCAACTCTTTAACATTTCAGCTATAGCACTACCTTCTCTCACTAGCCTTTTATCAAATTCCAACTTCATTCTGTTCAAGTACATTATATTTCATACCGTTGAACACCAAAAAAAAATCGAAGTATAAATGTACCCTTAACTCGACAAAATAATTAACATTTGTTGTCAACTCTCTCCTTAACGTCAACTTAAGCTAGTACTTCCTTCCACTTTCCTCCTATCACTCCTATCACCCACTTCACCCACTCCACTCACCTAACCACTAAACCCCAACCCCAACCATCCCCTATTCTCAACCCCCACAGCCTCAAATTCTTTATCTTCCCACTCTTGTTTCAACTCTCTATCATTACGCCTAATAATCTTGAGTATAAGAATTCTAATCCTTACCTACTCATCCAACGTCCGACCCCTTTATCTACCCCTCCCATCTCCCCCAAAGAAAAAAAATAATTACAGGTATAATTAGAATTGCGATTCAACCCCCCAATTCCAAAAATTTACAGTACAGTACACCCCCCATTCACCCACACTAAACCCACCACTCAACCCATCCATCCATCCATCTATTCACCCACCCACTACCCCCCTCTCAACCTCAACCACCCAACTCCGCCCCTCCAAATCTCCCCCTATAAATACCCCCCCTCCCCCTTCAAGATCTCTAACCCATCCAAGGATATCCCCAAAAGGATGTCATTTGTTTGTCTTGTGCAATATATTTATCTTATACGTACCCAAACCCCCTCTCACGCGTATTCAAAACAAACACATCTTAAGATCAAATGATAGATCTATATGTAAATTATAAACGTAAATGGGATCGGGAGGTAGGTATAGGGAAAGAAAGGGTGGTCAGGTTTCTGTGAGTGAGTGTGTGGGATGTTAGAAGATTTGTTGTTAACCCTGTTTTTGTTGTTAGTTGTTTATTTACTTATTAAGAAGTAAAACAAACACCACCCTTTATGATGATTATAAAAAGAAAGATAAATCTAGTATATAGTGCCATCTTGAATCTTTCATCTATACCCTCTATCCATCCTTCTAGCCTTCCTAACCGCTCCCAACCCAACTCAACCCAACCTATCCTTGCTTCAATCCCGATAGTCAAGTATAGTGTTGCCATGTTCCTTTTATAGCCTTCCACTGGGAGTTTGATTAAACGCCACACTCTTGAGTTGGTGGGCTTATATACCTTGACCCGGTTAGTTTTCGGTTACTGTACTTATTTACTGATTGGGTTCGTTATTAAATTGCTTAAGGTTGGAATTTGGGATGGAAAGGCATTTTGAGTGAGAGAGAAGTATTGTTATATACCTACCGATGCTGTAGAGAAAGTTAAGTGGCAGGTTAAGTTATTTGGTTATTTGGTTATGGATACGATAGCCTAGAGATCTGATCTAGTCCTCTCTTTCGAGATTTCTACATCTTTAACCTCTCCTCACCTTTTAGATACAACCCATCCTCCAGCCTCAACCCCCCCCAACTAATCCTACCCCCAACCAATCCCTACCCCCTCAAAAACACCCCCATCCAAACATCCATACACCTCACCCTCTCCCCCCTCTCCTCTAACCCCCTCACCTCCCCCTCCACCGCATCAAACATCGCCTCCACCACATACCTCTCCCTCTCCCCCACCCCCCTCTCTCTCAACCCATCCAACTCCCCCCCCCTCTTCTCCCTCAACATCCTAACCTCCCATTCCGCATCCAACACCCCCCCTCCCACCACCTGCACCCTTTCTCTCCCCACCCTCCACCCCTCCCCCTCACAAACCCTCTTGATCTGCTCCGGACTCAACACCGTCCGGATATTATTCTTGCTCCCCACCTCTCGATACGATTCTAGCAGCGAGAGCAGCAGCGCGGTGAGGACGTGAGGGTGTGAGCGCGCGGACGAGGAATGGAGACTCCATTCTGCGATGAGGAGGGAAGTGGAGGGGGTGGTGGGGAGGGAGGAGAGGAGGGTGGGGAGCGTGGACGGGGAGGCGAAGTAGTATATGCTGTGGGAGAGGACGATGTGGGTGTATGGGGTGGTGGTGGGGGTGGGGATGGTGGTGTGGAAGGTTATGCGTGGGCGGAGGGGGGTGGAGAGGATGTGGGCTTGGGATTGGGAGAGGGTGAAGGGGGAGCCTGTGGTTTTGTTTAGAGGGGGTTGAGTTGAGGGGAGCGGGGGAGGGGCGGGGGAAAGGAAAGCTGGCGGGGAGGAAGGGGAGGAAGGCTAGGTAGCGGGCTGGGAAGGGGAGGAAAGGAGGAAAACTAGCCAGCGGGGTGGGAAGGGCAGGAAAAGAAGCGGAAGGACGCAAGGCCGGACGGAATAAGAGTCCCGTGTAGAAGAGATTAAAGATATATACATATATATATATATAAACTCACCATAATCAGGCAACCCCGGATCCACGGCATCGACATGCCCCTCCTCCCCCACCGCATCCGCCAACACGATGGTGCAATCCCCCTGTCCGCAGCCGATCTCCAAGACCCGTGAACCGGGTGGGATGGCCCAGAAGGCGACCAAGGCCAGGCGGTGCTGCATCTGGGCCACGAGGCTGGGGGAGCTCTCGAGGGGGGAGGGTCGGCGCTCGAGGAAGTGGAGGGCGAGGGACTCGGCTTTGGTGGGGGATGTCATTGTGTGTGTGTGTATGTGTGGTGCATGTGTGGATATATATATGGGATGGAGAGGTGGAGATCGAGGAGGATCGAAGAGGAGGAAAGGTAAATAGGGATGTGATGAGAGTTTGACTGGACTGGACTGGATGGAGTTGACTGTACTCGGACTCTTTTATATCAGATCCCTCAAATGACGAATAAACCACACCTCATGAGAAAAAAAAAGAAAAAAGAAGAGAAAAACTCTTCCCGACTCCTCTCCTCGGCTTAAACAAAACGGTGACTCCCAATACATACCTACCTCCCTATACGAGGCGAAGAGATAAGGAAATAAGTATCGTGAGTCACCCATCTCTTCTTCTTCGGGCGGCTCAAGTCCAGCATCACGTGAGGACCCATCACCATAACCTTTCTTCTCATTCTCATTCTCACCCATCCATCTCGTAGCCCTTCACCTCTCCCGCCCTCAATACCTAAAGAGTTCTACCTAACAAGCCTTTATACCTCCTTCGGAAATACCGGCATTTCACCCGCCCACCATCCACACCACAGCCCCCCTCCAAACCATGCAATCAAACCCCAGCACCGCGCAATACAGTCGTTTTGGCTAACTTCTCAAAAGCTGATACCGTACCGTCTCCGTAAGTCCTTTGTAGATTATCCCAAACAAGGTATGAAGGTAGGTGTACACCCTTTATCTATCTAGATCTCCTCGGCACTTGCTCGCCACGTGAAACACCCACCACACTATGTACACTCCCCTTTTATTGCCCCCCCCCCCCTCTTCCCCTCGGCGAATCGGATGTCTTGTGCCTATCGAAATCGAATCCAAGTCTGAGATTCGTAGATCGGGGATATATGCCGTAAGGTTAATGAGGGGGTTTAAGAGGTAGGGGGAGAGAGAGGTGGAAATGGTGGTTGGATGGTTGGATGGATTGGATGAGTTGATTGGATGGCGAGGGGGAGATTAATATCACCTCACGTGCCGGATCGGGAAGGTGGTGGAGGGGAGGGTATCGGGATAAAGAGGAAGGAGGGTTTGGAGGGTTTTAGAGGGGGGAGGGGAGAGAATGGATTACTGGCTGGCTGGCTGATGGATGTCGATGTTGATGTTGATGTTGATGTTAATGTTGATATTAATGTTGATATTAATATTAATATTAATGTTAATGTTGATGTTGATGTGTTTATAGATCTAGATTTGTCTGGGTGGAGGGAGTGGAAGAGGAGGGAAGAGGAGGAGGTTGATAACAGCAAGTCAGGTGGATGATGGAGAAGGGGGTTGGTCACATGACGTGAAAAGCGGAGCGGGGTGGAAACACATTCTCCGATGTCACGGATGGAAGTAGAGGAGCGAAGAAAGTAAGTTCCTTGATGCAACAGATGTGTGAAGCAAGTGCAGACATCTCTCGTAATATCGTACCAGGGAATTCCCCAATATTGGAAATGTTCTAGACCCCTCTCGGGATGCCTCGAGCGACGAGCGCAGCGAATCAGAAAAGAGTCGGGCGTGGAGGCGCGAAGGCATGTGGAGAGACGTGGGGGAGAGGCGTTGTTCGGTGGAGAAGAGATGGACGAGGAGAGAGCTGCGAGATTCAGGGGCAACGAGCGACTACGGGCTGAGGAAGAAAAGAAGAAAAATGGGAAGCCGAGAAAAGGCTGAAACATATACTCGACCTGTCGGCGCGAGAGGGCCGGGTGGGAGACGATGGCTGATTCCGATTTGCCGAGCGGAGATGGGAAGGGGATGGATGGGTGATACGGTGGGAGGGGAAGAGAGGCCCGACTAGTCATGTAGAGGATGATCGGTATGGTGGGAGTGACGCAAAGAGGCAGGTGGGAATACCGGGACTTTCACACGTCGTGTTGAGCGGTCACCGGTGAATGGGGCTCTGGAAGGAGTGAGTGGAAGAAGTGGAAGAAGGGGAGGAAGGGGAAGAAGTGGAAGATGAAGGTTGGAAGAGATCGACAACCCTCGACCACCTTCCCGAAGAGAGAGGATCGAGTGAGGATCGTTTAATCATTCACATGGAGAGAGGATGATGTAGAGAGAGAGATATATATATATAGAGAGAGATATATATATAGAGAGAGATATATATAGAGAGAGAGATATATATATAGAGAGAGAGATATATATAGAGAGAGAATTCAAGAAGTCTATACAAGTCGACTCCTCGACTAGACATATCTCGACATGAATAATTACACCATGTAAGCAGAGCAGAGCAGAGCAGAACAACCCAAGCCGAGGCGACCGCTCACTTCTCACCTCGACAACCCACTCCCAACGCTCCCATCTCATCTCATCCCCTCGAAGCTTTTACGCCCTTTCTAGCGGCCTTCCAGAAGCATCCCGCACCCCGGCATTGCTCATGACTGCGACCAATGACCGGGCTATCAGCGACCCGGCATCCCCAATCTCTCGTGCTGCATCCATGATCAATCAATCAATCAATCAACGATCAATCAATCGCTCAATCGCTCATCATTCACTCCATCCATCCTCCTCCTCCGAAGAACCCCCTCCATCCCTCCCCCTCCCCAGACAGAATCTCTCGTCCTTCCCGAGAGAGAGAGAAGACCCGAAGGAGAAAAAAGAGTCTCCTTTCTCGTCCTTCACGTCCTATCCATCTACCATCTGATCACGAATTGAGTCCGAGTCGGTCGAATGCCCCTAAGCAGAATCCTTTCATCTGCTCGACTTCTTTCCATTCGTCTCACCGACGCCCCTTCTTCACGACTAACTACTACTACTACTACTACTACTATTACTACTACTACCACCACCCACCACTTCTTACCTACTCCCCATTACCAACTGCGACTCGACCACCCCGCCCCACCGAGTCTCGGCCACTTTCCTTTCCTCACGTCTTTCGCCCGCCCGACGACTCCAACTCCAACTCCAACCTCCCTCGACCTGCCCTCGCGTCTTCTTCTCCCATTCGCACCCTCGCGCCGCGGGATGACCGGCGTGCCTTGCTGAGCTCTTCTCGACTCTCGCACGCTCTGCGAATCTGGAAATCCTGCGTGCTGGCTGGTCGGTGCCTGTGCTTTTCGCGCCCCCGTTGCGACTCGAGTCCCATGTTACCCGGCGTACGAGACGTGATCGATGTACCCCGACCGTCCACGATCAACCCGTAACTCGTCGACCCGAGAGACCCTTTCTCTCCTCCTCCACCCCCCCCCCCCCACCCTCCTTTGTGACTGCGCGCTGGTGAGGCTCGGAATCCCACCTCCAGACTCGACGTGCGATTGTCGACGACGACTTCGTCCTTCCGTCGGATCGAACTGACATCCTCGAAACCCTCGAAACCCCCCTCGCGAGAACGACGCCACCCACTCCTTCCCGGCACTTTCACCTCATATCCATTCGCCCAACCCCGAATTCGAGATCGGAGTCGTCATATCGGAGCCGGTGTGAGATATCGAGCCCAGCGGTCCCCTCGCCCTTCGACGACGGGCGTGGGCGTGAGTCTTTGTCTCCGAGTTCTGACTCGTCGGAAAAGGACGTTTGCGCTCGAGCCAACCCCGTGCGACAGAAGGGGCAGTCGATACAAGAGACGGCGACCTTGGCTACAGCTGCATCGCGTCTCGAGAGATTGGCTATCGGTCGCGGCCTGCCTGCCTGCGGGGGCTGAGAAGCACGACGGTGTCCGGTGTCGCGGCGCCGAGCAGCTATGGACTACGCTGCATGTAATGTCGTGTACGTCGATCGCGCTGCCCGAGAGGACAAGCTGGTGAAGAGGGATGATGCGCCCTCGTCGGCCTGGTCGGAGAATGGCTCGAATCGTGCCTTGGGAAGTTCGGGGCCCGTCGAGGAGAATCTCCGGATCCTGCTAGAGACGTTTACTGAAGGTAGGTCGTGAGATAGCTTTCCACCTCCCGATGCTGATATCTTCCCAGTGCACATCTGTACATCCGGCAAGGCATGCATCTCCAAACTCTCGGAGCTGAATCAAGCCTCGATGGTCGAATTGATCCCCACCCTCGTCCTCGTCGATATCCCGCCCGAGGATCAATATAACGAGCGTCCCTCGCGAGATATCAGGACGCCCTCGCCGAGTTCACAGCCGATGGATGGATTCTACGGGGAGGAGGCACGGGGGGAGGCATACGGGGTGTCGCTGCTGCAGTGGATCGCGTCCGAGATCCAGTACCAGAGTCTGTCGAGGCTCGTCGTGCCGGTCGCGGTCGTGGCAAGCTACGATCACAATTCACTGGCGGTCAAGATGACGAGAGGGCGGGCGAGTTCGAGAGGCGAAGGCCAATTGAACTATCCCACCAAGAAGCATGCCGGCTTGATCACCCCGTTGGATCAGGCCCGGACGATGCGCTATCTGGATGTCGGCGCCGTGGACGTCTTGACCAGCCCTCTCTTGCCCGACCGGCTGCCCAGCTTAGCCATCCACGCCTACCGAGCCCACAAAGATGCGTCGAAAGAGCAGCGAGCCTTGCTCGAGATGAGGAGAGGCCGGAAACGTTCGTGGGTGGGCGTGGATGACCAGAAGCCATATGCATACTTGCGCGAAGCGATGGTATCGGGCTTAATGGATAATATCTGCAGGCTGGGAGGCGATCATGAACCTTCGGGGCCGACGAGGATTAATATCGCATTGGAGCGCCGGGACAAGATCGCAGCAGCCGTGGGCTCATGGCTCTTCTCGGCACATGAATTCACCGATGATGAGCTCCTCCATGCGGCGTTGCTGATGCTACAACATGCACTCGCAATGCCAGAGCTGGAGAAGTGGCGGATATCGACAGGTAAGCCACGCTCGACGCGGGTTATGTTTCACGCCTCGTTGCCAGATGCTAACACCCGCTGCAGAAAACCTCACGAGCTTTCTGTTTGCCAGCCGCTCGGCCTACAATGCTTTTGTCCCATATCATAACTTCCGCCATGTCGTCGACGTGCTGCAGGCAACATTCTACTTCCTCGTTCGGCTCGGCCGGCTACCACGCTACCCAGCAGCCAGCAGAAGGTCTGCGCCGTCGGTATCGCCTGTTGCCGAATTAATCCGACCTTTTGATGCTCTGACTCTTCTCATCACCGCCATTGGACATGACGTGGGTCATCCTGGCGTGAATAATGCGTTTTTGGTTACACTTAATGCCCCTCTTGCCCAATTGTACAATGACCGATCCGTCCTCGAGTCGTTCCATTGCGCTGCGTACTCACAGATTCTGCGTCGTCACTGGCCCGCTGCTTTCGCCGGAGTTGAGATGAGGCAGCTCATGATCAGCTCGATCCTTGCCACCGACATGGGCCTACACTTTGAATATATGAAGCGGCTCGGTTGGATGCAAGAGAAGCTGCACGAGAGCCGCGGAACGGATGGATGGAATGGGCGGACGCTCGACGAACACAGAACTTTAGCATGTTCATTGTTGATCAAGTGTGCGGATATCAGCAACGTGGTACGTTTTCTGTCTTGGGGTGCTCAGCTCGTGCTAACATGACAGGCTCGTACTTATGACGTCGCGGCCCAATGGACCATGATACTGACAGACGAATTCGCCCGTCAAGCATCGATGGAACGCGAACTCGGAATCCCTTCAGCCTTGTTCGCCATACCGGTTCGGGAAGTGGTGGAGTTGGGAAGGTCGCAAATCGGGTTCATGAATATGTTCGCCATCCCACTGTTTGCGGGGGTCACGGACGTCATGCCTGCCATGGCTTTCTGCGTCGATGAGCTGAATCGGAATAAGATAGCTTGGGAGGATAGGATCAAAGAGGAGCAAATCCGGGTTCGGCAGGACAGCGATGACTCGACAATCAAGGACGGCATGTTTTCTCCGAGGACGATGAGCGTAGCAGCTCCCACTTCTGATCCATCTCCGAGTCCACAGGTCAAAAAGGGCGGTATGGTATCTTCAGATAGCAATTTGCGAAGGACTCTACTGAGCAAGAGTCCATTCTCCCCCACGAACGGAACGATCGACGATTCGGAGCAGAACCTGATCTCATTACCGATGATAGCTACGGATCCCTCGGTCTCTCCCAACTCAGAGCATCCATCTCCATGTGAGGTAACGCCGGTGCCAGATTCCGATTCGAACTCGAGGCAGAATAGGCCAAGGAAGCTGCAGCTCAGCTTCTCAACGACGCGGCCGCCGCCAGGGATGCCGGATTATTCTACGAGCAGTGGCAGCCAGGAATCTAGCGACACTATCTCGTCGTCGCAGCTCACGAACGGGACGAGTCGGGGCGACGGCGAGCCCTCGCCGGTTACGGTAGGCGGTGGGGCGGAGCCAGACCTGCCTATGGGGAGGATGGCAAGACCTACGGATCCTACCTACGACGGGATGGACAAGGAGGTTGAGAGGCGGGGAAACAACCACGTGGCCAAGATACGGGGAGGGAACCAGCGGAGTAGTGATGGGACGGAAGGCAGCGGGAGCGGGAATAGCGCCAGCGGGGGTGATTGGACGAGCCAGGCGACGAGTGCGACGACGGAAGCTGGTGGGAAGATGCCGCTGAGCCCGAGTACGCAGGGGACGAGCATCATGAGTGAGGATAGTAACGAGCGGATGAGTGGATGGGGCAACGGGATGGCGGTCACACCGACGAGAGGCAGCCCGAGTGTGAGTCGGGGGAGCGATCGTGTCCGGATGCGGGAAGAAGCCAACTATAAATCCTTTGTGGAGAATAACGAGCGGGAGCTCCTCGGCGGGGATTGGAAAAAGCGAGCGGAGGGTAGCGTGGAGGAGAGAGGTGGTGATGATGGTGGGCGCGGGAGGGAAGGAGATACCAAGGTGCAGGCTGGGACGACGGTCATCCTGGAGAAGATGCGAGGGACGCTGAAGAAGAAGCCGTCGAGGTTCCGGATGAACTTCTGGAAGAGCCGGAGCAAGAGCGCTAGTCCGCCTGTGCCGAGGGGAGGAAGCGAGGAGCTGGTCCAGCAGAGGAGGGCGAGCCCATTGTGAGGGAAGAGCAAACTCACATACGTACGTTTTCTTAGGGTCGGGTGATGTTTCCAACGACGGACGAGTTATGAGGCGTCTCTGAAGTGGGTGTGTGTAGGATTACCATGGTGGTGCTCTTGTGTACATTGTATTGTACGGTTTTTCTCTCTCTCTCCTAGTAACAAAGAAAGGGGTAGGAAGGAAGGAAGGGAATGAGGGAAGGCGTTTTTTGCTTGATTTTGATTTTTTGTGCCTTTTGCCGTTTTTGGCGCCAAGGACTGAAATATTAGGCTTGCTTGTTCATTACCCAGGAGGGGGTTTTGTCATTTCTGGCGTTTTTTGAGGGGTGGGGGATGGATGGATGGGATATATACATGTATGCATTCATGGTATATTATGGATGGGGATAGAGGGGGGGATGGATGGATGGGACGGATGGGTGGAAGCATACATGGGGTGGGTTTTAGGGATGGATGAAAGGTGCGGGGGATAGGCTGGGTTGTTTGTTTATAGTTATGGTGATGGGATAAAAGGGAAAGGGGGGAGGTGGGGGATTGAGATGGATCTACAGAGAATGAGGTTTAGCTCTCCTGGTTTGGTTCTTTTTTGGTGATGTGTGTTTGAGTGAGTGTGTGAATGTATGTGAGGTGTGTGTGAGTGATACGTGAGGGTGAGTAAATGAAATGGGCCAGTAGGTGTGTGGGTGGGTAGGTAGGTGTAAAATATAGATGTAAATATGAAGATAAACGAATGTGAAGAAAAAGGTGGATATTAATACGGGTGTGGACGTCAATATTGACGTGAAAGTGAAAGTGAGTGTAGAGATGGTGTGAATGTGAATGGAGTGGATGTGAATAGATGTGGATGTGGATATTGTCCTCGATAGAGATAAGAAATAAATGCTTTTGACGTGAACTAATGATCATGATCATAATGATAATCATGAGGTAATCAAGATGAGAGTGAGAGGGCGAGAAAGAGGGTCTAGGGGTGGGTGAGAGTGAGAGTGAGAAGATGGGTGGTGAGGGGGTTGAGGGGGGGTGGAGGGTAGAGGGTGGGTAGATATAAATATAAAATATATATATATGTGGAGTGTTTGTGTAGGTTGTTAGGTGTAAAGGTTAAGGTAAATGGGGGAGGGAGAGAGGAGGAAAGGTGAAAATAAATAGTTTTAGTTGAGAGGAGAGGAGAGGAGAGGAAAGAAAAGAAAAGAAAAGAAAAGAAAAGAAAAGAAAAGAAAAGAAAAGAAAAGAAAAGAAAAGAAAAGAAAAGAAAAAAAGAAAAGTAGGTTTAAATAGAGAGGAGAGAGTGGTATTATAAAGAGGAAGTGTATTTGGTTTGTGAGGTTTGTGAGGTTTGTGAGATTAAAATAGGTAAATGAGGTAAATGAGGTGGGTGATAGGTGGGTGAGGGGGGGAGGGGGGGTATATGAGGTTAACTGAGAGGGGGTTAAAAAGGGGGAGGGGGTAGATGGGGTAGATTAAATGAGAAGAGAAGAGGTGGGATAAAAAGAGGTGAGATAGAGGGGAAATAGTTTAGTTGAAAGTTGGTTAAAAGTTAGTTGGAAGAAGGTTAAAAGAAGGTTAAAGAAGAAAGGGTAAAAAGAAGAGATAAAAGAAGAGATAAAAGAAGAGATAAAAGAAGAGATAAAAGAAGAGATAAAAAGAAGAGATAGAAAGAAAAGGAATGTTAATAAGATAAGAGAAAAAGAGTTTAAAAAGAGTTTATAAAAAGAAAGAAGAAAAGAAGTAGAGTAAAGATAAGAGGAAGAGGAAAGAGAAATAGAAGAAATAAATGACTTGAGATAAGAGGGATAAATTCAGTTTAAAGGATTAAAAAGTAATAGTTCTTTTGAAATAGAATTCAGTTATAAATAAGTTATTACTTTCTTATTTTAATACTATATTGGCTACTGTAGATGCGAATAAAGCTAATACTCCCCCCCCCCTCTAAATCAACTCTAGCGTATTAAGATTAGCACGGCTGTTTTGCAACATAACATACAAGCCCCTTGTTCTTGTTATGCTGGAGTTTATTTAGGGGGGGGTGGGTAATAAGCTCTCCTCTTAGTTACACATCTGCTTTAATAGCCGAGGGGGGGAGCAGTCGGGTATCTAGGGGAAAGTTGAAGGTATTTGATAATTGATTGAGATTTTATAACTCAACTTAACCTCAAATCTTCAACTTTTCTTATTAAGAATCTTCTACTCTCTAAATAAACCCTAGCGCCTGTTTTCTACAAGGGAGTATACAAGAGCAGAATCTAGAGTTTCCAACGTGTTTAGCCAGTGAGAAAACGTACTTGAAGTTAGCTTAAGTTGTTATTAAAGTAGAACGTCTTTTTAAACCTTTTACAAGTACTCTTGACTTGATACATAGACTAACTTTTACTCGGTGTCCTTTCTGGGAAAAAGGCTAAATAGGCTCTTAAACCACTTGAAAAGCGTACTTTATTAACACTGGGGCTCGAGGCCGCTGGGGTTTATTGAGGAGGGGGGGAGTATGCGTGTTGAGGTCATAGGATAGGTACTCCCCCCTTCAAAAAATTGTAAAAATGGGGGTTTAACGAGGGAATTGGTAAGGGGAGAGAACAAATGGAAATCTCTAAGTGGAACTTTAGAGGGGCTAGGACTATGAGACTCTTTCCTCAATACGGCTATAACAAGGCTTCTGGCCACTTGGAGTTCACAAATGTGGTTTTGGCAATTATTTAGAGGGGGAGGAGAACTTCGGGTTCGTATAAATGTCCGATGATCCTAGTCTAGGTACCCCGCACTCCTCATCAACCTCACCTCATCTGCCCCTCGATGGACGTAGGAACCTTCCCCGCACTCCACAACTTTTCGCCAACCCCTCATTTTGACACGGGAATATGTCCTGTACTGTAAGGTGGAGATGGAAGTCCAGGTAGATGTACAATGTACTCGGCATCCTCGCCCACTCTTTGTCAGGTTATAAATCATCGTTAGGGTTCCGGCTAATTGACTTACTGCCTACGACTCGTGATTGCGGAACCTGATCTTGTAAGCTGGAGATGTATATATAGAGCTGTAGGAAGTACTTCCAATTGAATCTACCCCTCTCTCACAGCGTCACCATGAAGTTCCTATCTTGGACCGTTTGGTTGCTAACTGCAGCTTTTTCACACGCAGCGAATATCAATTCTACCGGGTCCGTACTAACTACCGAAAATGCAACCGTCACCGCAAAGAATGGAACCCCAGTTGCGAACCCATCTTCATTCGCCACGACCGTGAGCATCGATCTCCAACGTAAGTGAGCTCTCCCTTGGTGCTATAACCTCGCTAACAATTCAGAATACTGGGATCTCTTCGTCGGGCCCGTGCAACACGCATCTATCAACACAACCATTGCCGCAACGCCCGTCCCCACCAGCGAACTCGTGCCCCCACCCCCGCTCTACTACTCTCCGTTTCCCACCGGCCACCAGAGTCCCTTAGTCGCCAAAAACGAGAGCTGGAAGTTTCCCACGGGCTTCTGGTGGGGTGTTGCGTCGGCGGCGTATCAGATCGAGGGGGCGGCGGCGGATGAGGGGAGGGGCCCGTCGATTTGGGATGTCTATACGCATCGGGCTACTAGTATCACGGTGTCAAATGATACGGGCGATGTGGGTGATAATGAGTATTACATGTATAAGCAAGGTGAATCTCCATGCCCCTCCTCATGATTTCTAAAACTAAAACCCATCTCAGATATTGCGAGGATCGCGGCACTCGGCGTGCCGTATTACTCCTTCTCAATCTCGTGGTCGCGGATCTTCCCCTATGGGAAGGGACCGGTGAATGAGCTTGCGTTGGCGCATTACGAGGATGTAATTGAGACGTGTTTGCAGTATAACGTTAAACCACTGGTGACGCTTTATCATTGGGATTTACCGTTATACCTGCAGCACTCGTACGGCGGCTGGCTAAGCGAGGAGATCGTAGATGATTTCGTGGCTTATGCCAGAGTGGTCTTTGAACGATATGGAAACAAGGTCTTTGCGTGGTTCACCGTTAATGAACCTATCGTCTTCTGTGACGATTATCCCGTAAGTCGCCATGCCTCACAAACTTGAAATTCTCGGTTGAAAGCTAATCAAACTGCTGAAGCAACCCCTCCACTACTTCAAAGCCGTCGACATCCCCCCCAACGACCAGAAATACTTCTGCGGCCACCACGTCCTCCTCGCCCACGCCCAAGCCTACCGCCTCGGCAAATCGCTGGGCCTCAACGGCACCATCTCCTTCAAAACCAACGGCGGCTACAAGATCCCCCTCACGAATTCCACCTCCGACGCCCTCGCCGTGCAACGCGCCTGGGACTTCAACGAAGGCTGGTTCGCCAACCCCGTCTTCAAAAACGGCGATTATCCCCCTTATCTCAAAGACTACGTCTCCACGCTCGGCCTTGAATTCACAGCCGAACAAAAGGCCCTCATCAACGGGACAGCCGACCTCTTCGCCCACGACGGCTACACCTCATCCTTCTACTGGGCTCCCGACGACGGTATCGAGGACTGCGTGGCTAACGCCTCGAACCCGTTGTATCCCGGTTGTTTCAATACCAGCAATGTTAATCCCGATGGGTGGCTCATCGGCCCCGCGGCGGATCCGTATGCATCTTGGTTGCATAGTGCGACGGATTGGGTGCCGGCGTTTCTGAGGTATATCCAGGATGAGTGGAAGCCCGTTGGTGGGATCGCAGTCAGTGAGTTTGGGTGGGCGGAACCGTTTGAGGCGTTGAAGAAGTTGAAGGTGGATGTGTTGACGGATCCCGGGCGGGTGATGTATTATCGGACGTATATGGAGGCGATTTTGATGGCGATTTCGGAGGGGGTGGATGTGGTGGGGTGTTTGGCGTGGTCGATCATGGATAATCTGGAGTGGGCTAGTGGTGAGTTTGTCTTTTTTTTTACTTTTTACTTTCTTTTTGGGGGAAGGGGAGTTGTAAGTGTGGTGTGGTGTTTGTGGATGGAGTGCTAATGATGCGGATGTGTAGGGTATAATGTCCGATTCGGCATGCAATATGTTAATTTCACGACGCTGGAGCGGAGCTACAAGGCTTCGTTTTTCGAGTATGTCAATGCGTTTAAGCTGTACGCCGAGGATCCGGTGGTGCCGGTGTTTGTGCAATGAGCGGGAGATCTTGAGCGAGCTAATGAACATAATCACGAGAGGAGTTCTTATCTTTGATATCGGTTGACGTTAATTTGGTCCCGAGTTTATGAGGCGGGGTGTATATTTAGCTTTATATAGCATTACATATACATATCAAGTCAAGTAAGTATAAAGCCAAATCTTAATCTCATCTTCATGAGTTCTGTTTTAGTCACTAGAGGTGAGCGTTACGAACACGTGCCCGGAGACTCGAGGCTCTTGGGCCCAGCCACGTCTCTGAGAACAAGGCTCTTGAGAGTTTGAGAATTTGAGGAGCAGAACTGTTATTATAGTAGTCAGTTGGTTGGTTGTTAGTGGAAACACCTCGGGTTGTGGTGGGTTAGTCATGGGATACAGGAACGTGAGTGATTATTTAGGATTATAATAAGTAGTTATTAAAAATGATTGAGGAGCTAGAAAGTTATATATAAGGATATAATAGGTAGTATTAGATCACTGGTATGCGTTTACAAAGAGTTTTCAACATTGTAGGAGTAATACTTCGTTTTCGTTCGCTATCGTTTTAAGGAGCTTAGTTGAAGCTATGTTGATAAACGCTTATTCGTATTCTTCGAACGCTTAAGCACTACATTTAGCAGTTTTAGCTATCTTACAGTTTATAAACAGCTTGCCTGAGTTCATACCAATTCTTAACTTCACACGCAGGAGTCGAGTGGGCCCGAATGGTTACATGAACACCTCGTCTCGTCGCCCACTCTAGATTCTGTGTATTACGGATATACGAAGCATTCACATCATCATCATCATCATCTCCCTCAAATCCACTCTGCTTTTACACCAAGGGTACGAGAAACCCCATAAAAAACCGAGTCAGAAAACCTCCAACTTAATATAATCTTTCTCGTACCGTACCTTTATGTCAAAACATCTTCAAGCTTTATCAATTTGACAATGAAATCCCTCCCTTACCGCAAGCGATACATGTTGACTGAAGAAATGGCCTGGTACGAAACACCCTCAGCGCAATGCCCACACCACCCACAATCCTTATCGCACAGCCCCCAGTCTTGATCTTCAAGAATATCCCCATTCCCCCTCGAGTAGCTACTAGGTTGCACTGCAGCAAGTTTGCAGCCTATGAATCAACCTGACCTTATTGTATCACGTCGATCAAGCCAAGTACCGGTCAAAAGCTTGGTGGATACTCATATAAGCTAAATTACGTCGTACAAATACTGGTATAATTTCTAAATCAACTTCATCTCAGAAACCTCCAGTCTCGAAAGATCTCACCGCAAAACGACCGTCTGATCACCATTTCCTCTTTATCATTAGAGTAGAGAGAATACGGGCAAGACCAAACTCCAAAGTCCTATCTCGCATTTCACTACATCTTTCTTTCTTTCTTTCTTTCTTTCTTTCTCTCTTTCTTTCTTTCTATACTGTTTTTATTGGGGCAGGCCCTAAACCCCCGGCCTCGCTACGCTCGAGTTGGGAATAAGGATTGAATAAAACCCAAAGGCCGGCCTCCACGGCAGTGGCCCTCGGAGAGCCAGCGGAGCGTCACGCACCATTTATTTATTTATTCAAGAGTGGTTGTTTGTGTAAGTGTGGGCTAGTTTGTGTTGAAGTGATCTTATACATTTTTCTCGGGGGTGGAGTAAAGAGGGGGAGTTAGAACATCTTAGCGAGGTGAGCCCAGGACGTAGCTCTGCTATGGGAAGGGACGCGAGATAAGGCAAGCTATGGGACTTTCAGTAAAGATGGAGGGGATAGTGAGAGGTTTAACGTGATGGTTTTATGCACCTATGCAATTGTCATTGGTGGGGGTTTAGGGCGTAAAAGAGGTTGAAAAGGTGTAAGGAGGGGGTGATGGGGTTAATATCTAAGGGCAGTTTATTGTTCACTTTAACGTTTTAAGAGCTGAGTTGGATGAATTTGCAAAACCATGCATGTATTTTGATCGTTTACTCTCAAGTAAACATACTCGCCTTTCTCGGTGTATGAAAATCTCGCTAAACCCGTTCATGATATGCCATTTTCTCTCCATCCATTTCCTCATCCACTCCTTTCCTTTCATGGCCTATCCCGAGATCCGAACCAGCCAAGCTCAAAACCAGTAAGTTCAACCGGTATAGCGAGAAAAGAGAGGTTTAGGGAAGTGCAGATATTCAGCATGTATCCCCATGAACAAGCACGTTCCAGTTCCCCTGATCGAAGAGCTGGCCGTTTATTCCGCCGTTGGTGTTGCAGCGATCGGTAATGTATTGGGCGTAGGCGGCAATGTCGGGACAGGTGGGGTAGATGTGGTTGGAGGCCTGTATACCAAATATCCTCTGTTAGCCATGCACCCTTTCATGCATTTTATTCTTTTAAAGAAGTGGGAGTTGGGAAAGGGGGATTGGGGAATAGAGCAGCATACATCATTGCAAAGGAAGATCCCGTTGTTGTAATCACAGGAAACCCGGACGCAGGTCTTGCCTGGGCAGTCGCAGATGTGGGGGGCTTGCGTGGCCAGGTAGTTGATTTGGTTGTTTGCTCCAGCCAGGGTGTCGCCGTAGAATTGGGGGAGGTTGCAGTAGAGGGCCCCCTGCGAGAAGAGGAGGACATGTTAGTACATCAATTTTACTGGGATGAGTAGTTGTGCTTGAGGGGGTTTAGAGAGGAGAGAAGGTGAGTATTTGGGACTCACTAATGTGGCGGGATTGAAGTCGCGGTTAGCTAAGAGGTTATGAGTGCCGTTGAAGAGCTCGGGTCGGAGAAGTGAGCTTGTGTTGCGAATGGAGATTTCGGAGGCCTCGTAGGGGCGGAGGGGAGGGGAGATTGGGTTGGCGAGAGTGAGGTGGAAGAAACCTAGCAGAGCTAAGGCGAGAAGTTGGAGCTTGGAAACCATGGTTGCGGTGATGTTGAAGCAACTGTGAGATGTTTGGCGTTTCTGGAAGTTGCGTCTGGTGAGGATTGTGTGTCGGAAAATGTGAAAGTGGCTTTAGAAGAAAGAAAGATATCTTATAAAGATCGGAGGTGTGAGCGTTGGGGCCTGAGGACCTTATTTGCATTCACTTCCAAGGCTTTAGGGAGTCAGCAAAGATGAGGCCAACTGGAGGACTTGGTAGCCTTGTTTGCATCAAATAGCTTTCATCTGAAATTCCCGCAGAGTGGATTGGCTGAAATACTCACTTACCTTGAGACACTGGCGACTGCTACTACTCTAGTCATCTCATTGTTTTGGCTTATTGAAACCGTAACAGAAAATAAAGTAGTATCTCTTTATTGATTACAATCATGCAATATTTGTTACTGTTAGTTTTGAGAAACACCCAGGATAGACATCAGCTTAGCGAGAAAGGGAGAAAGCTAATTGAGGCAAGGATTTTCTCTCAAGAGCAAGAAGATGGAGTCAAGCTTTAGAAAAAAACAAGGCACTCCTACATTTATATCACCCAATGAAGCTGATACCAGTTGAATGTTTTCTTTGGAATCTGCTTGAAGCCCAGTTTAGAACCATTATCATGCGACACAGAGTTGACAGTCATCAATCTCCAGATTTCACTAATGCTATTGCATTGACAATTTAAACCAGCCTAGAAGCATTTAGGTAGACCACCAAAAGCCTGTGAATATAACGTAGCATCGACCCCAACCTGATCTCAGAAATACACTCAACTCCACCAGCTGCCCAGCCACAACCCAACCCCAGGAACCGGAGATCTTGAATTTCGACGCTTAGACTAGCAAACACCACCAATTATCATTCCTCTTCCTACAAACTCCTTAATAGTCCAACAAACATATCATTTCTCCCGCCCATCACAACCACCTAACCCTCCTATCAACAAGCCCCCTCATCTCCCTAAACGCACTCCTCGCACACCCCCCTTCCGTCCCCCCAACCAAACACCAATCCCACCCATCTTCACTAATCACAATCCTCACCTCTTCCCTCACCGATGACGCAAGACTGTAATTCTCATCTAGGTTTGCGAAAGGGTAGTCCATGACGAGAGAGCAGTTGTAGTAGAACAGATAGAGGTCGCGGACCTAGTTTTGAGGGAGGGGTGGGGGAGGAGGTTTGGCAAATGTGGAAAGGAGGCAGATAGTTTGGGGAGCGAGGGCAGCGAAGAAAGTTTGGTTGAGGAATTTGGTGGTGTGGATGTTGGGGGTGGTGGATGTGGGGGCGGTACTTGGGGCTCCCAGGGCGAAGGGGGAAAGATGTAGAGAAAGGGTAGTAAGGAGGAATATGGTTTTTCTCATAATTGAGGACTTTGCTTTGATGTATAGAGGAATATTTATTGTGGTATTTAACCGCTTGACGACGGCGCGAGACAAGATCTAGGTAGCAATTCTAGCAAGCTTTGAAAAATGTACAAAAGTTTACTTACAGTCAACGTTGCTATTTCCTTTAGTACTATAATAATATAAACTGGGTTATATTTCTTAATCGCAAGCCTTCAACATCAGATGACCTATCTGTTAATGTTCTAGCGCTAAATCATTGTGTCATTCTTGATACCTTAAACGGTCCATTAACACGCAAACGTTATTATTCAATTGCTTCATTTTGCCGACACTACCCAAACAGCAATCTCCACTTCTTCAAAAACCACGGCGCCGCCTCCCAGCTCCGTGTATCCCAAGGCTGCTTCCCCGCTTCCCCGCTCCCGCCCGCAAAGCAAAACAGGCCTTCTCTAAAAATATCCTTCTTAAGCTCCATCGGATCGAACATTCCCGGCCCCATAGCCGCAAGCATTATAGCCTTTGACCGCAATCCAGGGAAAGGAAGTAGGTCCAAGTAGGGGTGATGCGGAATCAAGATTTGTGGTAACGTTGGTTGAAGATTCGCCGGTATCCAGGGTTTGCGAGCGGCAGCCAGAAGGGCTTGGGGATTATCAGACATCGTGGCATTTTTGTTATGGAATGGTGATTTGTGGATCTGGAGGAGGTATTCGAGGTCCATACCAATGCAGACCGCGTTGTGGAAGTATGCTAGTAGTGTTGCTGTTTGGGGACACTGGAGAGTCTGGATGTATGGATCAGGGAGGGAGGGAGGAAAGTAGGTTGAAATCAAATTTCTAGACATGAATTTCGATACGGAGGAGATAAGATCCTGGACTCCTAGAGTTTGTTTTGAGCGCACTCCTGCAAGTCTATCTTGTGTGGATTCGAGATCCGCTAAGGTACAAGAAGTGAGATCTTGTGTGAAACAGCCAGAAGGTTGCATCGGATCCGAAGGCCGTGGTGGCTTATCGACTGGCTCCTCTAAAAGAAGGTGCTGAAGTGTATAGCCACCAAGTATCGCGGTATTCGTAGAATCAGAAGAGTCAGAAGAATTGAACATGCTAAGAGGGGTCGGAGTCATCGTAGGAGCATCAAAAAAGTCCCATGTAGAAAGGGCACTTATAGGCCCTGCCTCATTCGTAACATGACACAATTTACCACAATGACTGGGGGCCCCAATCATCATGTCTGAGCCCGTAAAAGGTAGCGATAAATTGGAAGCCATGGAGATAGGTAATACTTGGTCGATGTCAGGTTCATCGCTTAGGACAAGTCCATGCATCGCGTTTAAGGGCGGATAATAGTCCGGTTGCAAGGCATCTCCAGAGCCCTGAGGGTGGGGGTCGCTTTGTACCCGTTCCTCAGATGTTGCAATTCCGACAGCATTCGTGGTTAATCTCCGACTATCACCTAGAAGCGCGCTGTCGGGCTGGCGAGGCTTCAGTTGATGTTGCATCCCTGGCAAGTCATGGGAATGACAGCTTTTCCGTTTCTGAACACCGCCTTCTCTTTTCCTTTGGCCTATGAAGATTAGTCAAGTGGGCATTTCAAAGAAAAGTGGAGGCTAACTCACGATATAGTTGCTGGGCAATGCGATTCTGTTCTTTCCTAGCATGGGTGATGATACGTTTTCGACGTCTTGGGCCACTAGTAGCTCCTCTCTCATCCAAGGAATTCATCTTCAACGTGACCGTGAGACCAAAGTCTGAGGTTCCAATATGTCAACGGGATGACGTTTTACAGCAGTAAGCCACATATCCGACGAGGTGAGGGATTGTCAATGGTTGTTGTTGATATCACGATATGTAAGTGTTGTACGGAGTATGTCGTGAAGTTGATGGTGGAACTGGCTTACGCTTTCTCGGCCAATCGGAGGACTTTCAGAGGCGGACCAACCTCGCGCCGATCGTAAGCCACTGTAAGCCACATGTGGTGAAAGCCAAAACATTACACGGCTTCAACGGTTAGTCTGTTGATTAATCTCGTGCGACCATGAAAGAGACTATTGGAAAAATGAAGACGTACCAAGGTTTCCTAAGAACTTATAAAGGCCAGGTTTCCGGGTATTTAATGTCTCTCAACTTCCCACCTCTCAATAAAGCTTTCATCGACTCACCTCACAACTGTTAGACCTTTTTCAGCTGCTAGTACTCTCTCAATATGGCATCTTCTAAAAAGATCATCGTCATTGGCGGTGCTACAGGAAACCAAGGCTCCTCCGTCGCACATACCTTTCTCAAGCTCCCCGAGTGGCACGTCCGCTGCTTGACTCGCAATTCCTCATCGCCTGCCTCGCTGGCCTTGGTCGCTCTGGGTGCTGAAGTGATTCAAGCCGACCTTTCGGATGCGCTCTCTCTTCCTCCAGCATTTTTAAATGCCACCGCCGCTTTTCTCAACACGGATTTCTGGGAAACATACCGCTCAAAGGAATCGAAAGCCCAAGAAGACGCGGGGGGCAAAAGCATTGGCGAAGCAGCTTTCGACAAAGAAGTCCAGTGCGGGAAGAATTTCGCCGACGCAGCTGCGGCCGTTCCAACATTGGAACGTATCGTCTACTCCTCTTTTCCTCCTATGAAAAGGGTTTCGGAGGGAAAGTACAGTTCTTATCATTACAATGGCAAGGCCACTATTGCCGAGTACATTTTGAAGAAACCCGAGCTAGCAAAAAAAGCATCCTTCATCTACCTCGGAGCTTACAACACCAACGCGCTGCTTAATCCAAAGATCGACCCCGCCAGTGGGAAAGCTTCCTTCGTCCTACCACTCGGGAGAGACGTGAAAATGCCAATCATCGATCCCCAGAAAACGACTGGTCTGCTGGTGCGCGCGTTGGTGGAGGACGAGGAAGCTGGAACACACCTGTTGGCCTACGACCGTTACTTGACTATAGGTGAGATGATAGACGGCTGGGCGAAAGAAAACGGGAAAGAAGCCAACCACATGCAAGTGACGACAAAATTCTTGAACCAAAGCTTTGGTCTGTCAACAGAATTGACGGATTCAGTAGACTTCATCCAGGATTATGGGTACATGGGTGGAGTTGAGAAGTACATCGAGCCGCCCCAGTTGAAGAAGTGGGAACAGATTAAAGCTAGTTCAGAAGCTGCTTGAGCGAGAGAGATTGGATGACAGAGCTTAGATGGAAGTGGAAGCGCTGGTTCCCATGGTCTTTGCAAACTTGAAGCTAGCTTTTTTGCAAGAATTATTTCCAATGAAACTCTTATGAAAGCACAAATTGATCTAATCATGAATTCTTTTCATTGTCAGTCTTAAAGAAGGAAAGGAAACATCCATTATATTTCAAGGAGATTGTAATATGAAGGCAACCAAATCATGTGATAATATTCGCAAAGCAAGAGAGGCCACTTGGCGATTCATACTAACCAATGAGACGAGAGAGCAATTGGGAATTCAACCAAGTCAAACAGTTTGAATGCTCAATAAGTAGCTGCAACTCAAGGTACTGATGGGAGATGAGAGAAGAGAGGCTCGACGTTAGATCTCATCCGTAGAAGAAAGCCGGCTATGGACTATGGCTTCGCAGGCATCCACTGAGATTAACAGCCACAGATGTGAAATATGGTGATGATATCTAACAAGATTTTCTTCTGAGGGTATATCGTCGGTGTCTTATCGTAGTGGATGATGTTGTGTTTAAGAGTGCTGTTGAAGCGGAACTCACTATATCTCCTGCCTCACGCTCCCAACAGCTCCGCCACCATGCGTCCTTGGCAGCTGGGGTCCGCGCCCCCTCTCCGCTCCGCCACAGGTACTTCTTCCCTAAAGAAAAAAAAGTAAATTAAGAACAACAATTGAGTTTAGTTAGTAGTAATTGGTTATTCTAGGCCCTCAATCCAGGATTACATATTTTGGTGCCTCTCCTAATATGGGAGAAGTTGACAACATCTTACTATAATCGTCCGACGGCGCTTATGTCGGATGATGGTTGCCGAAGGGCATCCTTAGGTATGCCTACGAAATTGCGATTGCATATTAGCATTATAAAACCGTTATTTTAAGTAATAAACTTTATTAAAGTATTCTCTTAATTAAAAGCAGGTCCTTTATCTTTCTATAATAAGGTGCTTTATTTATATACTCGTTACCCAACAGACGTGCATTGCTGATCCTCGTTCATTACGTAAGCGCAGTTGACTCGAATGATTAATTAGTACGTGCGAAATACAACCACATCACAACCTTCGTCGAGTCTTCAGATCAACATGCAAGCTCTGTGTATACAGTCTTGTCAATTGCCCTGAGAAATCTTTTGTTGGCAAGTTATCTCACACTTATTCTATTATATTCTTAAGTAATTGCCCTTTAAACCTCGGCACCTGATGGCAGCGAACTGCCTATGAGAAGATTCTCGTCTACCAGCCGAAATGGAGGAACAGGATACCATTGCCCATCAGGTTTGCTGGAGTTGCAAGGTCGGTAAGAGGAAATGCAGCAAAGACTTGCCCAATTGTGCTCGTTGTGAAAAGTGCGTACCCATGACCATAACCCCTGATACCACACTTACAGTCCCTAGGCTTCTAATGAAGTGTGATTATGATTATAATCTCTCAGGTCCTCAAGCTAAGAGATCGCCTTCATCGAGCTCTGACGATACTTCGCTCCACCCTCTTGAGACAGCATCCAGATTGGCCCAAGCACTTTCGGGTTCAGCCCACTTTGATGCTGGTGTTTCGGCTCAAGTCCTTGCCATTCTTGTCTCCAATGGCGAAAGTATCTCTTCTGTTACCTCCACTTACTCCCGAACTATCGACGTCTGGCTTCCCATCATATCCCCCACAGAATGCATGACGAAGCTTGAAACCTTCTCTTCAAGCCAGAACGCAGATCTTGCCAGTCTCTTGGTCTCCATGCTCCTGATCACTCGTCCACCTGGGACGTCGAGTGCTGCAACAATGCAGTCCCCCGTCTACTTCCAAGCCAAGACTTTGCATTTGCTCGTCGCCTCTTCAGGCCGACCTTCATTAGAGGTACTTCAAGCAGGTCTTCTCATCGCGCTCTACGAGATTGGTCATGGCAATACGGCAGCTGCACAACTCAGTATGGCCAGCTGTACCAGAATGGCAATCAGGATCAAAACTGCCCAAAAACCGACAGCGAACATACAAAACACCGACTTTGGGCGATTATGGTGGGGCGTTGTGACTCTAGATAGGTTTGTCGTTTCCGTATTGGTGGATCAGCACAGCCGTCTTACACCAAGTAGATATATGAACCAGGGACTCCATGCCGAAGAAATACACCTTCTGGTCGGAAATGGCCTGGATGGAATTCCATCAATGGACTTGCCTACTGATGACGAAGCTCATACCAGGCTCCCACGGCCAATATCCCAACGAACAATATCCGGTATCTCTGCTGCTTCCCGACCTACAACCCGACTCGGCCCTTTCTGTCGTGCGGCTGAGGCTGGCCAGCTCCTGGGAAAGGTTCTTGATCTCGTCTCGAGGTCATCGTTTACTCGCGAGATGGATCAAGAAAAATGCAAGGAGCTCGACAAAGAGCTCCTTGCCCTTGCTATGGTCCTTATGCACCAAGCAATACATGGATGGGAAGAGTGCTGTGCAGCCATTGGACTTTGTTTAAGGTGCTTAACGCTCGCTCCTGATTTCTTGCCTCTGCTAATTATGAAGTGCGCTTCTATTGCTCCACGAGAGAACGTGGGAATTACTCAACAGTCAAGGGGTTCAAGGTGACAGATTGCAAGGAGCTATGATGGCTCTAAGTACAGCCACAAGAATGGTGCTCGATATTAGCCGTAGATTTCACATGGACATTGCATTCATTGATCTCCCCGCACTTCCACTTCCAGCGGCGTATGCTGTGTATCGAGGTGCTATGCTGTATATCCAGTTTTCAGGCGACGATTTCATGACACCTGAATGGTCCTCGAATATGGCAAGTCTCAAGGGAACTTTGGGACACTTTGGAAAGAGATGGAATGTTGGAAGTAAGTATTCCCACGCTTGACATGATTATGCTAACAATATTCTAGAGCATTATCTGAGGGTGATTGACATAGCCCTCAAGAATGCAGAGAAGGTCCGTCTTAGCAAGGCTCGAGGTTGACCCTGGAATTTGCAAACTAGCTATACGTTGATGCCCATGGCTCATAATCGTCTGCCGCAAACAGCTTTTCCAGCTGACGTCTTCGGATTCCGATATTCCCTCCGTCAAAAAGTGGCAAGCACATCGCATCATTCAGCAATGCTGGGAATACACCTTCACTGTTGTACGATTGCCTAGAAACCGTCAGTTACATTTCCACCAAGGCATTGGAGCACCTACATCCCAACCGCAGACATAGCATCAACAACGACCTTCACTGCTAAATCTGAGCAATATATCTTCGCCTCCAGCGCTAACTCCCCACCCTTCCCACTCTCAAGCGCATGGCAAGCCTTCCACGTCAAAAATCTCCCCGCATCAGTCCGCATCTTGACATCCATCAACAAATCAGCTACGCTCTGTCTACTCAGCAATGACTGCGCTCCTCTCCTGGAATCTGTCTTTGCAAATCGAAGAGAAGCTTCGAACGCCGCAGCCATAATTCCGACAGACATGGCGCCGACAAGAGCCGCACTATGGAGAAAACATTGAATTACAATCGCTGCACCTTTTCCGGGCTCGGCAAGCAGATTATGTCCTGGGAGTCTAAAATTCTCGAATTTAACGTGCGGTCCATTCGCCGAGGAATGCCCCAGAAATTCAGTATGTTTGATAACTTGATACGCACTCGCCTCATTCTTCTCAACCACCTCTCGAGTTACGAGCAGGATCATGATGGCGTCTTCTGGGTTTGCTGTGGGATCTTGGCCCTTTCCGTCTTGAGAATAGCGGCAGACAACACATTGGAGGTCAGCACCGCGGTCATCCCAGCCAGAGCTGTTCGTAGCCCACATCTACACCTCGTCAGCTGCCACTAAACAAGTACACAATAAATCCAAAGACGGAACTCACCTTTTCGCCATTGATGATCCAGTCTTCTCCATCTTTTCTCGCGGTAGTCTGCAACCCTTTACCTCCCTTCTCCAACCAATTGGCCGTCCCCCCAGGCTCGGAATGCACCAAACTCGCCAACGGCTCCCCCTCTCCGCTCAAAAACGGCTTCAGAAACTCCTCGTGCTGCTCCTTACTCCCTCCCATCAACAACGGACTCAACCCCAGTCCCGTTCCAAAAATAGTTAACGAGAACGAACGATCAGCTTTGTACATTTCTTCAACCAAAATGCACGACTCGAGGAGCGAGCCGAGACCGCCGAGCGAAGAAGGAATGAGCACTTTGATCATCCCACTCTGGACAGCGATCCTGTAGAAGGGACGAAGGGATTGGAAGCGCAGGGACTGCGTCGGGTGTTTGGAGTATGTGGCGGATGCGGTTTGGAGGACGCTGGATGAGAATTGGGCAGCCAAGCTACGGATGGCTTCCTGCCCTGGCGACAAGGTAAAATCAACCATTTTGATGTGTTGTTCTGGAAAGGATGCGACTAGAGGGCTGTTGCGTGGAAGAGGTAGAGAGATTTAGGAGTGGGATAAGGTCTCTGTCGGCCATTCTTATAAGTGGCATTATCCGGCTGGTGCTGACGCGGATCGGATATCGGGGTATTACGATGCAAGGTAGAGCGAGAGGGAGTCATAGAGGCGGTATTTCAAAGTAGAAGGAAGAGTTGTATGTTTGTAACATATCAATTCCTTACTAAGCACACATGCTCTGGCTTTGCGTTGCTTTGCTTGACCTGCTGACGGTAAGCGATAAGGTTGACTTTTGGGTTCGGGATTACGTGAGTAGTAGTACAGTATATAGTAAGATGTGTAAATTGCGGTGCGGCCGCAGCAGTGCGGGGTTCAGGTGCCGCTCCAGCTGCCTGACACGTATTTCCACGTTGGCGGGGGTCGATTTTATTGGTTGGTTGTTCTCGATGATGTGCCCTTTTTGTTTCTTTCTTAGATGCATTGATTCCTCGCTGATCTTTGCAAGATGGGTTCTATTTACCGGATTGGGGTGAGGGGCAGTGGAGAGGTAACACGTGGATTCTCACTTTATCTCATTGATTGTGGGGATTGGTGGATGAGGTCGGAAGGGAGCATTGAGTAGTCATGAATATGCATTAGTAGATTGCGGACAATTTTCGGGATTGTATTTATAGAAGGGGGATTGGATGTTGGGTTTGGATTTATATTTGAATTTCGCTAGGAGGCGGGGTGAGTTTGAAGTGGGGGGATGGAGGGGTATAGGTATAAGGTGAGTGAGCGTGTGTGAAAACCCACCAGAGCGAGAGACTCTTTAATAAACTTCAAAATATCGTATCGTTATTTTTGTCACCGAATTTGTCTCATGTCGTTCTTTCGAATAATATGAATATTACCTCGAAGTGTTGAGGTGAAACGCTGTTCACTAGATACTTTCTTTTCATAGACTGTATAACTGCTAAGCGGTAGTTCAGATGTATCGGCCAGTAATAAATCTATCTGCAAAACCTCTGCTTGTGGAATTTCAGTTTCTTGAGTGATAAAGTCTTAAATCTAGCTGATGATGAAACTTCAGGATCGTATTTTGCAAAGTAATCTAAGTTTCTTGTTTTATTTACAGACTTTCAATCCAACTATACTGGAACGCTATATGAGCGAGTATGCTTTGTAGAGTCTAGAGTCTGAGTTGAATTTTGCTTTGCATTCAGTTCTCAGAAAGTCACTCGCTCATGATGACTGTGTGGGATCATCTTATGCGAAAGAAAAGACGTATTATTGTCACTCGACTTTATATTTACTGCTGGTTTTAGTCTGGATGAATGCCAGGGCCTGCGGAATAGCGAGCTCTGTCAACTACCAACTATAATAACTACAATTCCCCCGTAAATAATTGTAAAAACATGAGTTTTGGTATGCGTATTTGCACGGGAATATCTGGTGGGGACAGGGAATTCCAACTAATCAAACACATAGGATATAATAGAATCGTTCATTACTGCTACAAGCGCTCCCAATAAGAGAATACGTGAGATTATCTAGATCTCAAATGTAGGGGAAATCAAAATCAAAAATCTAGCTTATACAACATCAAGCGATATTTCATTTGGGTATATATAACGTTAATCCATCTATCTCATCTAACCATTACTACCCAGTGCCTCAAGCCCCCTGCAAACCAAACCAGGTCTACAATTCCATCTCCATTAACTGCCGCCTTAGAATCATACCATCATCTCCTCTCTTCACCACACAGCGCCAGCATCCACTCTGGCTATTATGCCATTTCCTTCACCTCCACACCCTTCTCGGGATCACTTTCGCGCTCCACATGCTCCGTTCCGGCAAGCTTATCATCAGGATCAGAATCCAAAGTTTTGTGCACAACGCCCGTTCTCCAAGCCGGCGTGCCGATATACTTCAGGCCCTTAGGATCCAAGAACATGGCCTCTACCTCCTCCAAAGTCTTCCCAGATGTCTCGGGGAACATGAAGAACACGTGAAGCCACATTGCTACACAGAAGACACCGAACAAGATATACACCTTCCACCGGATATTCTCAAACGCTGGTGGGACAAAGTATCCAAGAGCGAAGTTGAATGCCCAGTTTGCGGACGTGGTCAGAGCGACGGCCTTTCCACGAACGCGGAGAGGGTATAGCTCTGGTGGGTAAGCCCAAGAAGCTGGGCCCCAAGACGGAGCGTAGGATGCGACGAATAGGTATGTGCATGCGATGATAGCTTTGGCGGGTTTACCTTCGGTGATCCAGGATTCAGCTCCGATGCCGTTGAGACCACCTGCGGGGGCGGCGTGACCGTGTGCAGCCATAAGACCTAGAATGTATTAGTAAGGGACATGGAGAGGTGGGGGATTATGGAGGGCGGAATCACGTACCTGCATTCGCAAACATGAAGATGGCCATGAACATAGCACCGTAAAGGAACATGGGACGACGACCCCACTTATCCATCCACACCAAAGCGGGGACCGTGGTGAAGACATTGATAATGTATTGAATAGAAGAAGAAAGTAAAACATTGTTGCCCTTGAGACCAGCCATGGCGAACAGGTACGTAATGTAGTACTAGAAAAGAAAATTAGATGTGTTTTTTTTTTTTTTTTTCAGAACTGGAAACTTTGGTTATAAAGCTTACCATCATGACGTTCATTCCAGTGAGTTGAGACCAGATTTGAGCAAAGATTCCGATATGTATACGATTCAGCATGTTGGGCGCGAAGAGCTCCTTCCATTCAACTTTGCCCAATGAAGCGAAGAATTCAATATCTTCCTTAATATCTTGCATTTCACGCTTGACGAGTGCGTCATCTACATCACCATGGGAGTGAACGAGGGCAAGAACTTGGAGAGCCTCATCCCATCGATCGTTTTTGGCGAGCCAACGTGGGGATTCGGGCAGGATTAAGAGACCGCAGAAGAGGATAATGGCGGGTATCATTTGGATTCCCCAAGGGACTCTGAACGCGGCAACGCCGTTAATGTAACTGCAGCCATAACAGATGTAGAACATGATCAGGATACCCCTAAATTAGGTAAGTTAGCAGGTATAACTAGATAAATGGCAGCAGATCCCCTAACCAAGTGATGGCCCATTGTTGAGTACCGACAATACGGCCACGGATGCTGGGCGGGGCAAGCTCGGACAAGTAAACAGGAACTTGGGCTGAGCAGATACCGACCGAAAGCCCGTTGATGATCCGACCAACGATAAGCATGGGAATATCTTGCGAAGCGCAGACGAGAATTGACCCAATACACCTAATGACGTTAGATAGGATTCATAGAACTCAGTGTGTAACCTACCAGATAACGGATCCGATCTGGATGGAACCTTTTCGACCAAGCCTATCAGAGAGGAATCCGGAAATGATAGCACCAAGCCAAGAACCACCAGCCATCGAGGCTGTGATACCACCCTGAACACTGGCACGAGGTCCAGAACATGTTGTAGCGTCGTTAAAGCCTGGCCCATCTGGACCTTGATTGAAATAGCACAGGTATGGCTGAGTGGAAATGATAGCGCTCATCGACGAGATATCAAAACCAAACAGACCACCACCAATGACGGCGATGGCTGTGATCAAATAAATATGTCCTGTTTGATACATTATTGGCAAGACTGTATGCAGGATTGACAGACCAGGAAATGAGTGGCTCAAAAAAAGTGCAATGGTTGGGACATATATACCTCTGGTTCCTGAACAGGTGATGCGAGGCCAGCCTTTGGGGAAAATGGGGATAAACAAACCACCAGACCGGTTCTCCAGGGCCATTGAGGATGGGGCCCCGTAAGGAGCCCCAAAGCCTGAGATCCCAGAGAGTTACTCCGTGGACGCTAAAAGATTGGAAGTATAGAGTCGCCGAGTATTTGGCCGTTGAATGTGAGTTTGAACTGTGAAGTTATCCAAACAAAGCCTCATTGGCTAGAGTCTGATGATCTGCATCTCAACGCCGCACCCGTCCAGGGCGTTTTTTGGTGGCATGCCACGATCGGGCCATCGACGTCATGCTTTCGTTAAAAGGGGCAACATGGCGCCGAGTCACTGGACGTCGATTAAGAGGAATTTTCGAGTCAGCGAGATAAAGGATTTCGAAAGCTCACGCGGTTGCGCGGGGAAAGCGGGGATCTGAAAGAATTGTTTGGGTATAGCAATGTTTCGGCACATGTCAACATCACGTTTCTATGGGGTCGGAAGCGAGGTAACAACACTATCCCGTTCCTTGATGGGTTGATATTCCACCAACTGAAGAGATTTCATATCATGAGGTTATAGATCGTGAAAACGAATCTGAATTTCTGAGCGCACTTCTCATTTAGTAGTTGACATTCTAGAAATCAAGAACTGAAAACCGTGAAGCAGTTGTTTGTTTGGCCAAAGTTTCCTGTACTAAAGCGGCTCTGTTTCAATAAAAGCACAGGGATAGGCACCGGTGGGGGGCAGGATAGGTGGTGAAGTAAGTCGCGGAGCCCCCCGGGGTATCCCCACTGAGCCCACTTTACCCAGACTCCATCTCGGTAAAATGGTACGGAGTAGTCACTCGCTCCTGGCCCAGAAATGCAGTAACGAATCCACTTCCAAGCAAAAGCATGAGCGAACTGTGCACGGAAAATGGGTATACAGTCTCGTATTAAGCATGAATGAACTGGCAAATATTTGCAGGAAGCCTGCATGGTAAGAAAGCCCCCGAGGCAGTGGGAATGGCTAAGTGCGTACAGAGCAATAAGTTATTCAAAAGTGAAACTGGTCGGGACCAGGAAAGGACCAGGAAAAGAACTCGGGGTTTGAAGGCCAATGGTGGGGACATTGATATCTCGAAGCGTTCGTGCCTAACACTTCAATGCCCATAATAGGCTCAAGTGCCGCCGGGACATTTCTACACATGACCCTTTTTCGTGTACTCCGTAAGCTAACCCACGTTCTCGCCTCATGGGTCGAATTCTCCGGCACGAGCCTAAAGACCCAACGACCGAACCGTCAAGAGGCTGGGAGTGCATGTACGTACTTGGAAAGGCTTCGGAGGTTCCTGGCGGCGGTGAAGGAAACCCGTGGGCAACCAAATCTCCCGCATCTTGTAGTCGGATATCGGCATGCTCGGTACGAAGTATACGTAATGTACTCCGGAGCCAACGATGAAAGGCTTTACTCGTCAAGATGCATCCGAACACAAAAACCCCAATCCACAAATCACGGAAAGGGTGAGCTCCTGCTCCCTAAGTGAAAGAAATACACCCAAAAATCTGATAACGAGACAAAATAATATTGCACCTTGAGCAAGACTACTTCTCAGATGTCATTGAATAATTGCAGTCGCTAGTAAAGCACGACAAGGGACTGGCCGACAAGTATCTCCTTACTTTCACCACAAAGGAGACTCGACCGGCCCACTGAATGCAGGACAGTTTCCTTGCCACCAGGAAGCGTGTTCTCCACACCCCGACGTGCGGGGAGCTCCCATAAGCTATGATCACCGGCTCCCCTCTCGCTCTACCTCCCACTTGGGAGGTTTGGTATTCTGGAGTTTGGGGATGGCCTAGAACCATGGGACAGGAAAAGATGTGTACAGGTTATCGAAAGATATCCTCATTCGTCGGGTTCTCCCCATTTCCCCGCCAAAAGAAAAGTCGGAACCGAGGATCGTATACTTATTAGTCAGATCATCCCTTGGAGTACTTCTTTCTAGTGCTTCCTTGCAGAACCTCCATAGAAATGTTTCATGGTATTTAGGCCCGATTCCATCCCCACCACGAGGATGCAACATTGCAGCTCGACTGTTTCGCTTTTGGAACTTGGCGATAGCCTCAGCAGCTTGGCAGCGTTGTGAAAATTTGCAGGTAAAGAGTTGTCCCTGCCGTCTATTCTTTCATCGGCCCTAATATGCCAACAACGTTGCGCATGTCTAGTCATCGACGAGGTGTGGTGTCGAAGGTGGGTAAGGGCGGTAGGTCGCGGGTCCTCCTCGTACCTGTTGTCTCGAGAGTGTCAGAACTGACTTGCAAAGCAATATAAGAGAGGCAAGAAAGCAGAAGCAGACGCCCTCACCATGCGAGGTTTTGCTCGGACTCCTTCGGTATCTTGTTCTCCACGACGGGGAGTTAGCTCCCGACCTGCGATAGTTTCGACGCTACACCGAACTCTCTAGGCCGAGGAAAGTCCTACAATGGAGTGACGACGGCGTGACGGCGAGGGGTTGGAGTCTCCCTCGACGACGAAATCAAATAGCTCAAAAGCTGGGCAGGAACACGGAAGAAGATATTATCGGCTCGAGGGGATTGATTGTGGAGGTGACAGATGAGGTTGAAGGCGAAAAGGGTCTGTCTGGCGCGTGGCTTGGTGGCGCCCGCTAAAATACAGTGCGCTTGTGCCTCCGACTCTGAGAGTCTCCTTCTCCCCCGCCATCGCCATCTCCAACTCCAGAATTTCTCTATACTCTGCTCCCGACAATCGACTTGGGCTTGGTTCGCGGGTGTTGTTTGGCGATGGTTACTCGTGTCTCTAGTGAGATGGTTTCTCTCGGCACTCTGCGAGTGGGTATGAAGCATACAGACGTGAGCAGTGCGCAGTGTGTTTGGTAGACCTGCGCTGGCTTTCTTCTCCTTGTCTCTGTCTTGCTCTTGATAACTCTTTGGCTTGGAGTTGTTCTATGTTCCGCTCTGCTTTGGCCGCTATTTCGCATCGCAATAAGTCTAATCTAGAGTGCTCCTCGAGGCATTCGACCCTCGCCGCGGTGTTTGGGTTCTGTTCTACTAATTCATTGAATGGAGACCGACGTGTCGGATGGCTTACGACCACCTCACCCCTCAAACATCTCCAAGCCTTTTCGTACGCTAAAAACATACTCTCTCTCGGACACAAAACATCTGTGCAGATGGTGACGCAAATTGAATATTGCATTTTAGCTTGAAGACAATGACTTAGCAATGCTGGCCCGGACAGGATTGAAGCCAGGATGAATGCCTCGAAGGCCAAGCGCTGATTGACTTTCTGGTTTATCAGCTCTGCCATCGGTTGAAGACTTGTTGAAGTTTTCTTGGTGCCAAGCTCGACTGTCTCGGTATGAATGAAATCTCCTCTCAGCTTCTCCGACTTGACACTTATTACTCCTTAGAGCGTAGCATTTTAATTTCTTATTGCTAAAGCATCTCGAGTTTGGATTGCCACTCTGGAAGGCCCCTATGAGTGCTAACAGCTACTCTCAATACACCCCCAGACCCAAGTCTCCCATCACGATCGCCATGCAAACATGAGCCAAGGGTCGATTGATAAGTCCAATCTAGAGAGTCCGAATAAATCTGCCTTGCCATCCAAACTCGAGCTTCAAGCATCCGCCAGAAGGTAAAGCTGCCAGTCTTAACGGCCACTGTGTGAACCGAGCAAATTGGATGACATAAAAGTCGCACCCGCCGTCATAAATGCAAGACAAAAAGCTTCCATTGAGCAAGGCTAGTACCAGACAGAGTTGTGTATATAAAACACAGCTCCCTGCTGTCTGCGGATCTTGAAACTGCCCGTTTCCAGATTGGGGGCCCCCCTGGCTGTTCCGAAATCCGAATTAATTGTTTATCCCGTGTTGGAAGCCTTCTCTCGCGTTTCTGCGTGATGGGTTTTAATTGGTTTCGTTCACACATCTCCAAGCCACACTCTATTTGAGGTTGTTGCGACTTTTCTTCTGTTACTCTTCGCACTCAGCCAATTACGCGCCCTGCGTATAGGAAGATCGAGGCCACTAGCCAATCCCCAGCATCCCGCCATGAGGCGTTTCCAACCACTTGGCTGCTTCATGCCCACCGCACTCAAAGTTTGACTGGCCCCCGCGTACCTTGTTTGACTTGGCGACGGATGATTTGGCGGGGTGGGTCGGTTGGTGACCCTCTTCATCTCCAACGTTAAGACTCTGAATATCCTCAATCGTTTTCTTTTTCATCCATATTCCTGTTTATCTTGTTGAATTGCTGCGCCCTCCTTTTCAGTTATTCATAAATTATCTTCACCATGTTATTTTCAACTTCATTTTCAATCCTGGTTGCTTTTTTCTTTTCTCTCGCTACACTCGTTTTCTCAGCGCCTACAGCTACAGCCAGAGGCAAGCACACTCATACACACGGGGCAAGCACTCCGACACAAGCTATAACAACACTTCTCAATGGGATAGGAATCCCAATTTCCAACGTCAACGCGACGAACACAATCGCCAACCGTTATATCGTGGTTTATCACAACAATGCTACGGACGATGATGTTACGATCCATCAAGCATCCGTCGCAGGTGCACTACGAAAGCGGGAACTTTCTGGGGTAGCTGCGCGGAGCTTAGATGGGAGACGATTAAGCTCGAAGCTTAATACATTCAGTATGGGAGGATGGCGAGGAATGGCTCTGGACGCGGATGACGCCATGATCTTGGATATTTACAATGCCAGTGCGGTTCGTCTTGTGAATACCGCTTTTTCGTGAGGCTCCTATACTCATTTGCTCCATGTCTAGGTCAAGTACATCGAAGCCGACACAGTTGTCAGCAACCAAGCACTCGTGCAGCAAACTACAGCACCCAATGGGTTAAATAGAATATCACACGCAGCCATTGGGGGAGCATCATACATTTTCGACAACTCTGCAGGCGCTGGGATCGTGGCATATGTGGTTGATACTGGCATCCGTCTCTCGCACTCAGTAAGAATAGCCTAGATTATTTCTTAATTATACTAACTGGACAATTAGGAATTTGGCGGGAGAGCAATCTGGGGAGCGAACTTCGTCAACACCAACGTAAGTCTATTCTTGTATACACACTTTAATTTTTCAAGAAAATAGAATAATTTCCCGTCGATTAAAATTGACGCAATACGTAGGACACCGATGAAAACGGCCATGGTTCCCACGTTGCTGGCACAATCGGCGGTGCAACTTATGGAGTCGCAAAAGGGGTCTCTCTCGTCGCCGTCAAGGTCCTCGATGCTGACGGAGCGGGTACAAATTCTGGTTTAATAGCTGGACTCGATTTTGTTGCAGCAAATGTCACTGCAAGAGGGCTTGCTGGAAAGGCGGTAGTTAATGTCTCAATCGGAGGATCTTTGTCCGCCGCTCTGAATTCAGCAGTCGCGGGTTTAACGAGTGCGGGGATTCCGGTTACTTGTGCAGCTGGAAATGCAGGCGTATGTTTTGATAGCCCTCCCCTCCTTTACGTGCTTTCGAGGAATTGGTCAGGGTAGAATGCTAATGCAACAACTAGGTTGATGCCGGAAACACATCTCCCGCCTCAGCTCCCACGGCTATAACAGTCGGCGCGATAGATGCTACTACCGATGCCATAGCCAGCTTCTCCAATTTCGGCGCCAACGTCGATATCTTCGCCCCTGGCGTCTCTATCCTCTCTGTAGGAATAGATTCTGATACGGCAAGTGCCACCCTCTCTGGGACGTCAATGTCGAGCCCACATGTCGCTGGATTATCGGCGTACTTGATGGCACTCGAAGGCATCACCAGTCCGACATCACTTATTGCTAGGATACAGCAACTGGCTGGCATTACAGGCGCGGCCGTTTCCGGGGCTAACAGCGCAACGACGACGTTGATTGCTTATAACGGGGATGGTTATTGAGTCACTCCAGTTTTCCTCTAATATTTAGCCGTCATTAGCATTAGTTCCGTTCCCAGTATATATTGTATAACACGCCCTCGATCATAAAAGCACAAAAATATGTTATTTCTTTAGGAGAGGTGATGCATGAGGGTTGGCGGTGGTTTGGGAGCGCAGGCTTGATCGGGGAATTATTACGACATGCATGAGTCGGCCCGGGTGAGAATTTAATGGAATGGTGGTGGGAGAGATGGCCTTGTATCTGTCCAAAAAGAGAGGAAGAGCAAAATTAGTGTATACCCATATAGACCAGCTTTATGAATAAAGGGGCTATCAAGCACCCCTCAGAAAACCAATGTTTCGCTCGTCTCGAGGGATATAGGGGCGTAGTAGGCGCGGTTTAGGAATCCTCTTCTTTTCCTCTTTGGCAAAGGCTGATTCATCTTTTACTCAGGCTTGTGGGATAGCTTTCTTTGCTGTCCCTTATTCTCGTTTACTTTAGGTTTTCTTAGATTTCAGCATCGGTCATAGAAGATATCTCGTCTTTCCGCCCGACAAGAAGGAAACATCATGCTTGTTGGTCGCAACAAAGCATGCGGCGATGTCAAGAATCTTCAAGATATGCCATAGATGAAAGAATGGGTGTTAGGTTGGGGCAGGTAGCACCCGATTTTAGGGCTATGACTCTTGCATTTCCACGTCGTCTTCTTGGCGGGTTGAGGAAACGAACTCCCCGCGTCTGGGTCGGTCTAATACATCCCACATAAATGGCCTGTGATCAATCTCTTAGCCCCAGCTTCTTTCGAGCGAGATGGAAATAACTTATCGATAGAACCAGAGCCCCCAGAGCAGCAGGCCCAACGCTGGTACTTAGCGGCTGCACCATATCCCACCAGGTCTCCATTACCCTATTCGCGAAAGAAGTGTCGATAGGGCCCTCTTTCAATTGTTTTTGAAACAACTGGATGTCGTTTTCCATCTTTTGTAGCTTCCTTCTCTCTGCAGAGTTCTGGCCCCAAGGTCCTGAAAGATGGAACTTCAAGAGTTTTTGCTGCGTCTTTATATCTGCTAGTCTGTTCTCGATGGTGGCTTTTAGGAAGTATGAGTCCTCGGTTGCGTTGTGGTTCTTACCTCGGGCCCAAATGGAAGCTTGGTGGATCAGACAGCCAGGTATGTTGTATATCTTTTCTACAGTGTTGTCACTAACCATGTCGTAGAGGGTTGAAAGGTATATGGTGAGGGAACCTAGTAGGAGTTCGGTGAGGTATGTCGAGTCGCTTATGAAGTAGCAGATTAGAACCGAGTGGATGAGAAGCAAGAAATGAACTAGTGCTTGCCACGGATGGACTCGGAAGTAGAACCAGGTCGTGATGAACAGTAGGATTATGCCGAAGCTGACGAAGAAAATCTTGTCGTTGAATGTGGTGACGGATGTGACGATTTGGGCTGAGTAAATTGTGCTGGTAATGTAGACATTGAGGCTAATTGAGATGGGGAGAAACACAAGGTATACGAGGATAAATCGAGACACATAGTAAAAGAAGTTGAGATGCCACAGCCAAGGTCGCTTATTGAGATACTCGTTGGTTGCCATATCTGGTAGGAGAATGTGAGGATTTAATTTCCGCGCGAGTGCGTAGGAATCGCCATTCAATCTCCAATGCAGATCCGCTGGCCCGGCTTCTCGAATAGAATCTCCCCCCCTCTTGAATTTAAAGCAGGCTAGTATAAAAATCAAGCAAAAAGCCGAAACGTCAAGATATGCTTCGGCAAATAGGATAGCTCGAGCTTTTGTCCAGGAATTTGACCCAACGCTACCCTGCCAAAGGGCCAGACGAAGACATATCATTGCGGGGATTAAAAATACAACGAGAGCGAGGCAGAGAGACGTTAAGTATTGGTACGAGAGGGATCTCCTAAAGGAGGGGCTCTTGGTGACAGTAAGTGCAACGGTGGCGGCGACGAAGGTAAAGACGAGGAAGCTGAAGGTATCGGGACGGGTTGGGGTGTATTCGTGAGTCATTCTTCGTGATTTTAGATTTGAGGATATAAGAAAATAAAAGGAAAGTGCATCGAGACAAATGGAGATATAGAAGAGATTTGTCTTGCTTCGTCCACATGATCTGCAGTGTTCAGCTGGTTCAGCCACGTTTTTCAAATGTTTCACATCGCACGTTATATTGAGCCGCGTTTTAGTATTGTATTGTAATAATCATTATAAAGGCCAACTTGAAGTTATCTGTGAAAACATATAAACAATGATAGAAAAACGACTAAAAGTTGTTATTAAATGAGAGAGGCTGAATGAAGAAAAATGAGGGCACGTGTGTGATAAGCTAGTCTATTATGGAATTAGCGTCTCGTTGCGTTACGCATCTTGTTTCTTCACATGTATTTTCGTTTCCTTCTTTTTAACAACCGTTCAACTATTTAAGTTGTACACAATTTATACCAGTAGCCATCACACACTAATAGTGTTATAAATTATAAGTTAAATACGTACTGATATTATCACTGTGATACGAATAGTAAGTTAAATTATAAGGAGTTTGAATAATTGTTTCAATTTTACAAAATGATAACTTATATGCTAAAATCTATGCCGTTGTTTTTTCCGTTTGATCAAGATCAAACTTGTCCCTGAGGTCGTATGCGGAGGAATATCTCAGGAAATGGGAGATAGGCTCATTTATACTTTGTAGTGATTTGAGGTGAGGTTCTATTTCTACATAAGTAGAGAAGGAAATAAACGGTAGATCGTAACTGCGGAAGTATTACAAGTTGCTTTCTCAAACAAATCAAGTTCTCGTGATGAAAGTGCCTTTGACACAACAGCATTCCCTCCTCCGATTGAACTTACCCAAGCCAATTAGAAATCTAACACGTCCGTCATTTGAGACTCTTCATCTATTTGCGAGACATGGCACCATGATTTGTCATCTCTATATATAAGTGTGACCTTGCCACGAAAATTTCTTCTGTTGAAGGAAACAACCTTCCTAAGTCGGCAATCTCTGAGCTAGCAATTTGCTTGCTCGTGTGCCTTCCCAAAATTAGAATTTGCAACATTGCCTCAAGGCACAGATCTAAGCTGACCAGAGCTTCTCATTCCAAACGCTTGAATTGATGGCCTTTAGATGTATCTTCTGAGGGAAGTCCTAATAAGCTAGAAGCGGTTGTAACCCTCAATGCTCATAACTCTCAAACTTTCTATTTATCTGTGACCTACGAAAATAACAGGAAGAGACCCTTGTGACTTAAAACATGCAAAATAGATTTTATGAGGAATTAAATAATGAACCTACTCACCCGTCGAAGTTAGGAGCGTACTTCCTCATGGAACACGAACCATGCCCTCAAAGTCCCAAGTCCCAAAGGATGGCCATTCTGCTACATAAAAGAGGCTGAGGAGGCTTTAGGATACAGGATTAACTGCGGCTATTATATTCAGATGGGTTTATCAGGAGACTTATGGTTCAAACGGAACTAGACTCGCGGTGGAGAAGAACTGTCGAGAAGAGCTGTAGTGATTAGTCAGCACGAGCCTCAGTGATTAGTGAGCACGAGCCCACCAGAGCCGGATTTCCTATTATGCTTATCCGCTAAGCGAGCTTACTTATATGAGGCCGAGGAGGCTAAAAACAGGCATGTGCGCAAGGGGCAGCAATGTTGCGTACGGTAGTGAGGGCGAAGGTACACTTGTATTCCAATAGTCATACAGAAGCGGCATAAATACAGTAGTTGAGGGCTTCAGGCACTAGGTTCCACTTACCCCCTCTGACATTTGTGTCTTCTCCTTCCAAATGCCCTTAATATTGATGACTACCCTCTCTTCTGGAAATACTATTCTTCTTAAACTCTGTTGCTGACTGCCGTTGACAAGAAACTCTCTTTCTTCCCCATATTTAACAGCTTTTTGACTAACTCGGGTTATAAGGGTGTTTTGATCCAATTAAAGGTGTGTTCGGGAATGATTGTAATTGTAAGAGAGGAGTCGTAAACAATTGATTTGTGTCCTTGTTAAACTAAGGCCTAGACGATTCATAGTGTACCGTTGGCATGAGACAGAATATGCTAGATAGGCGGAACGAGCCGAGACGAAACAAGACTAAACTCACTCCGAAAGGCTGGAACTTAAGACTGCTAGAACTGCGGAAGCTGCCTTCCTAGCTTGTCGGTATTAAATCTTCGTGTAATCTAGAGCAAGCTCATACCGGGGAAGCACGCCCTGGATTAGAGGGGTCATCTAGTGCACACGGTAGGCCCGAGAAAATACTCTAGAACCCAAACTAGGATTCATCAGAGTTTATGCCCTGTATAAATCAGCGAGTTTTCATTCTTATTCATTAACGTCATGTTATTTTTAGAAGTTATTTTCCATTCCATTCACAATCCCTAAGAGTGAAGCACAGGAGCATGACTGTACCTGGTCTGTTGAAACAAATATCGTGACCGAGTTCGCAGTTTGATTGACAAGCCGGGTATTTTAACTTCAACAGGAAGAATGGCGCCATATAATCGTTCGGCACTTATGTGAGAAATTGGATGAGGATGCGGTCGTTAGCCGAGCCACTGTTTAATCGAATCCGAGATCATAGATCCTAAGGGGGCTGTAAAGTTGTGCCTTTGAATCTGGATTCCAAGGGTCGATGAGCCTTGGAATTAGATTTTCAAAGCTTCAACGATGAAGGAACAAGTTGAAGAATATGAGAGGCAAAAGGCTATATAAGCTGGCAATTCTTCTTAAATTTTATATCATCATTCAATCAGCACAATCAAATCTCTTCAACACAATTCTTCAGACACAATCTCTCCAAACACAATCTCCCTAAAAATCACCGGTCTTACATTCAATATGAAGGTCACTGCTATTACTATTTCTTTGCTTCGTATCGGGTGTTATTGCCCTCCCTCACTACATTGATCATATTGCTCGGGACCTCACCATCAACGATGGAACCTTACAGTAAGTGTGCCTCTTGCTTTGGAGTTGGAGTTTAAATATTTAACAAATTTTAGAGATAAGCGAAGTGTTGCTGAAGACTCAACGCTTCTGCAACCGCTGTCTCGAAGGTAAATTGATTCGTGCTTTTCCGTTATTATCTATTCAGCTAACAAATACTAGAGGAGACGACAGGTTGTCGTAAAGCCTGGCATGCCCGGGATTAATAGTGTTAGTGGACTCGGAAATACGTATGCCAATTCTCTAGTTACAAGCCGACCGGTAAATATGGGAGCAGTTAATAAGGCTCTTAACACTAACTCAAAGCCTCGCCCACAGCCTCAGGGACCAAATACCCCACCGAAAAGCGGCTAGAGCCATCCTGAAACCTTGTGGTAAATATTGCTCGCAGCAATATGACTGATCATTTTGAATATATATATATATATTTTGTTTTGGGTTTGAACAAAAAGGGAAGAGGGGATAAACAGGAGCTTGGAGCTTGGCGTTTTATTTTTTTATTCTAGTTTTGGAGAGGAATAAAACAGGAGTTTGGTCTTTAGCATCAGATACACTTTCGTTAAATCTACTATCGATTTTAAAATATGATGCTTTTGTAATTTGTGAGTCGAGTATTTTCCAAAGTTTCATGTAAGAATTTCAGATTCGTTTACTTTATTTGACTTTCGGCACGCACTGGCTGGAACGATGTTGCTCTAATCCTTCTACCAAGATCTAAGCGAGAAAGTCAACAATGTCATTTACCGCGGAAAACAACTCAACACTCTGAAATAATATATGCAAAGAGGCCAAATTATCGATGGGAGTCTTTCACTGCGGGAGGGAGAGAGTAATAGAGGGCTGCTGGCAGTCTGTGGATGACCCATCACCTGATTCATGCTGTGCTTGGATCAACTTTATGCAGATGATACGGTAGATTGCCTAGAGAATACATCCAGGCATAAACCGCATTAGGATATACTTTCCAACATAAAGAAACTAGTATTTTCTTGGGCAGTCGAAGTCATAACATATGCTCCTTAATCCCATTTCGTTGTTAGCAGCAAATAACAATGACGTTTAACCATTACCGTCATGCGACTAAACATCGATCTTATTGGTACCAACGTTAGTAGCATCCAGCCACTTAAGACCTTTATTCCCTAGTAGCTTTGTGCTATGATATCTAGCAGCTAATAAACATTCTACTAGGAAATGAGTATAGGTGAAATAATTGGAATTTCCCCACGTAGTGGTATCCTAGAAATACCTAAACTTATGTGATGTGCGAAAAAGGTCGTGGCCAAGCTGTGTACATATTTACACTAAGTCGATGATGTATATTTCATTGCCATTATCGTCTTCTAAAATACCAGAAAATGCATCAAGGTCTCTTTGCTCAATGCAGTCAGCAAATGCCACCGCCTTTATAAAAGAGGGATCAAAACAATAATAAGACCCTATCCTCTGATACTGCCCAGCTGCCTTAGCCGTGGGCTTCAGAAGTATTCCATTGCTTTCATCTATAACCAAGACGTATGCAAGAATAGTCTCTAAACCTTTACCAAAAAAAGCAAAACAATTGGCGGCCACGTTGTTTACCAGCCTCTGATTAGATCCACAACCTCCGAGTTTTCATTTGCTTTGGGGATATCCAGGGCTGTTCTCCCTTGCCAATCTTTGACCGATTTATTCACGCCTTTCTCCAGTAGCCACGCTGCCATGTCCAACTTTCCACCACTTGCCGCCGAGTGCAGTGGTGTCCCGTGCTGATAGACTGTCTGTCCATCTTTATCGTCACCTTCGTTCACAAGCTCATTATTTATATACCTCACCACTTCCCCTACCTCCGCGCCTTCGCTCACCAACCATTCTGCGGCGTCCAGGCTGCCCTCAAATGCCGCATCATACAGCGCCAAATTCCCTGTCACCTTGCCGCCATGACTTCGTAATAACTGCAACATCTGCACATCATTTAGGCCCGCCGCCCGCGACATCAGCGTCCGAGGGAACGCCCCTTCGCTGACCGGTAACTCCTGATTGGGATCCGCACCATTCTGAATGAGATATGCGGCCACCTTCAACGCGCCTTTGGATATAGAGAGAGACAAGAGTGTATCGTTGCCGTAAACATCATCTTCATGAGGAGATGGGATCTCTTCAGCGATCGGCCAGCCATGAGCTAAGAAAGGGGCGACCATAGAAGGAAGATCCGAGGACACGGCGGCTGAGAGACCGGAGCTGGAGTAGTGAATGCGCCAAAATTCGTTGATGAGGAAGAAGTAAGGTGGATCAGGCCCGGAGAGGAACCCAGCGGGCGTCTCCGGGTCCGACACAAAGGTTGAGGAAGGATAGAGAGAGAGAACATGATCAAGGACTGGAGGGTGATAAGGAGGCTGGGTAGCGAGGTAGAGAAGATAGGAACGAGGAGGAACTGGAGTTGATAGACCCGGAGACGAGGAAGACGGATGCTGGGGATGCGAGTCGTTCTCTTGGTTGCTGATTGGGAGGATGGATTGGAGTTGGGCTAGAGAGCAGGTAGAGATGGCTTGAAGAAGAGCCGGTGTAACGGGGATCTCTGTGTCTAGTTAGATAGGGTTCAATGTCGATGGGAAGAGACTTTAGGCTCAGTATACCGGGTGGCTCATCCTCGGTCACGGAAGAGGGAGTATGTAGTCTGCGAATAGATTCTCTTCGTTCTGTTGCCTCCGGGCGGCCGGCGCCTACAGAACGGCCCCAATGCATTCCTGTGAAAAAACGTCGGACGTGGAGATCATGACCATCGTAGAGCACAGATATTGACCGCGACTGAAGCACACGTGGTGGACGACGTTGTAATCCCAGGCCACGACTTGTTGCACGACTGAGCCCTGATCTCATCGTCAGCCACTTTGCGCAAGCTCGGTTAATTCCAACATGGGAGGATTTCCAAAGGATTTAAGTGTCGATGGACATGAATGGACTTGTTTCTTGGGACCGATGGATGAATTTGCGCTCAGCTGCTTCATCAGCTAGTGCTACTAATATCAATCGAGGCGACAGTGTTCTCCTATTTCTATTCTTCTTCAGCTCAGCGTAGCTTGGGCTACGATAGCTCATAGTGGTGTTTTTCGGGAGGCAAAGTTGCCCCTCCAAGCACCGCCACAAATATACTAACAGAACCCGCCACTCATAATAGTGAGCCACAGCGCCGTTAAGCACTTTCATTGCTGCCTTCCATGGGTGATTCGTCATGTCTTGAACATCCTGTATCTTGTGTGATGCCTGGCTTCATGGCTTGCTAGTAGCAATCATTGTCCACGCGGCCGCCTTGGACTTAAAGAAGGCGTCACTGAGCCTTGCTTACTTGCTTCATAAGAGACCCATATCCCCCAGTGATTTTTCTTTCAATTCTTCCTGAAAGTTCTTGAATATAAATGGCAGCCCGGTATGCAATTCTTACCTTCTTGCATGTACAATGCTTTTCACAGCTAATATGGCCAGTACCGACAACTCGCCCTCTGTTGGCGTAGCCTTGCGTGGGAAAGATTTTGCCCATGAACAGCAAGCGCTTCTCGATTTGATTGACAAATTACAAAATGCCCAACTCGACAAAGTGAAAGTTCCCCAGATCGTGGTTGTTGGAGATCAATCTGCTGGCAAAAGTTCAGCCCTTGAAGCCATCACTGGAACGCCTTTTCCACGCCAGGCCGGGGCATGCACACGATTTGCCACTGAAATCAGGCTTCGTCGCTCTCATGAAAATAAATTCTTCGTTCATGTTATCCCAGACAGGAACCGGCCTCTTGACCAGCAAGCCGCACTTGAACGTTTCGGGGGAACTGTTGACGAATCAACTCCATTCGATGTTTTGATGACCAAGGCTGTGGATCTCATTGCACCGAGGGGCATACCGGGCAGGTTTGCTTCGAAGGATGTTTTAGTAGTAGAAATGCAAGGGCCTGACATGCCACTCCTCACTTTGGTCGATTTGCCTGGCCTCGTTCAGAACCCTAACAACGATCAGTCTAAAGAGGACATTCAAGCAATTAGCGAGCTTACAGATACTTACATGCGCAATTCTCGGACGATTATCCTTGCTGTTATTGGTGGGAATGGGGATTACGTGCAAGCACCGGTCCTCATCAAAGCCCGGCATTTTGATCCAACTGGGAAAAGAACGATTGGAGTACTTACGAAGCCGGATCTCACAGCCTCGATTGGCCTAGAAGATAAATTCATTTCTTTAGTAAACAACAAAGACAAGGAGAATGCACTCAATCTGGGTTGGTATGTGTTGTTGAATCCTGGCCCTGAGGAGACATGGCAATCGCCAGAAGTACGCGAGCAGATAGAATCACAATTTTTCCTGACCGGAAAATGGAGTGTGCTACCACCAACCATGTTTGGAGTGAAAGCTCTGACCGACAAACTCAGTATCCAGTTGCAGCGTCATATCGGGAAATACGTCAAAACTCTTACCAAAGAGATATCAAGGGAACTTGAATTATGCGAGGCGGAACTGAAGTCACTTGGAGAAGGAAAGGAGACCGTGGCAGATATGAGGGAAGAACTTGTACAACTAAGTTCCATCTCAGAAAGCCTCGTCAAACCAGCCATTCAAGGAACATACAAGAATCCTGCCGGCAAGCGCTTCTTTCCCTCCGTTGTCGACCAGAAGGGAACGCCGGCTCAAAACCTACGAGCTAGAGCTGTGGAGGAAAATCTCAAGTTCGCTAAGCGGGTCCGAGATCTTGGGCATAAGTTCGATCTCGCTGCTAATTCTGAGTCTAACGGCCCTGTTATGGTAAACAATAGACCAGGTGCAATGTCCAAACAAGAATTCGCAAGAAAGGAAGTCGAGCCCCTTCTTCGCCAAAGTAGAGGAACAGAATTCCCTACAGACCATAACCCCAGGTTAGTCTACACGCTCTTCCAAAACTATTCAGAGAAATGGTCTCGACTAGCTCGACAACACAAGGAGAACCTCGGTGAGATATGCAGACAGTTCTTGGCTGAAGTGATTGACAATGTCTGGCCTCAACGAATGCGTGAACCCTTACGGAAGAAATTCTTGGATCCGCAGATGAATAATATGATGGAGGAGGCCCAAAGAGAAGTTGAGACTTTAGAAAAAGATCAACACTTTGAGGTTCAGCCTTATGATCCGGAGTTTGAGGTTAGGCTGAAGAGGTGGCACGCCGAAATCCCAGAGGGAACGTCTTATACTACGGCAGAGGAGGTCTTAGAGAAGATGCTGATTCATTACGAAGTATGGTCCGAACTTCCTCGTCTCTTATAAATTGCTGATGAAGTATGGCATAGCTGTCATCCAAGATATTCATTATGAACGTGATAACTCAAGTTGTTGAGCGGCACCTTTTACAAAGTCTCGATGACATTTTCAATCCTATCAAGGTTTGGAAAATGGACGATAAGAGCGTGGAGGATATCGCATCAGAAAACAAAGAAACGAGGGAGAAACGCCTCGGTTTAAAAGCACGAAAGAAGGCTATCGAAGAGGCGCGGGATGTATGCATGAATTTGGCTATGAGAAAGGAGTTGAGAGGTGTGAGTTCCCTTTTACCAATTCCCGCTGCCAAACATAAAATAACTTGATGCTGACTGCAAAATAGTACGAAGACGACGAGGATGAGGATGAAGAAGAGCAGATTCACGAAGAGGAAATATTATCAAATCAATACACCCCTAGACAAGCACCACCACAGACATCTAGAACAACCGACAAAATCTCACGCTCAACACCATCAAACGGTACATCTCCATCCCAACATCCATCTCTCCGCAAAACCCAAGCCCCAACTACAAACCCAACCACCGAAGCGCCCCGAGTACCCCGAACACCCCAACCACAACCCCCACCACCTATCTCGACCCCAACCCATTCCCAAGAAACCCTCCCAAACGGAACAAACTACTACGCACAACCCTCCAATACTCAACCTCCAAACCCCTCATACCCCCCACCTCCACCCCCTCCCCGACCAGCTAAAACCCCCGCCCCTGTCGACCCAATCCCTCAACCACAATCACAATTCCCCCCTTCCCCTCCAAACTCAAGCCACCACCACCAGTCAACACCCGGCAGCTACCCCAGCCAACCCCAGCCCCAACCCCAGAGTCCCGACTGGGAACTGAGAACCCCGACTTTTGATACAAATCAACAACGTTATGCGAGTGGGTATCCCCGGCTGGATGGGAGGAATGCTAGGATTGAGGTTAGGCCTGTTGGGGTGGGAGGTGGGTATGGAGGAGGGGAGGGGTATGATGGGTATGAAGGTGCTCAGAGGGGCGGAAGTTTGAAGGGGAGGAGGTAGATGGATGGATATATAGATGGATGGATATATAGATGGATGAATATATAGATGGATGAAAGAATGGGTGGGTATCTTGCTTTTTTGGTTGGTTGGTTGGTTGGGTTTGTTTTTTTGGGTTTGTTTTACGGATACCTGTATCGTTAGCATTTCATCTGATATATATGGATATATATATATGTATAAATCTTAATCCTTCACGATCTCCGCTCAACTGATTGCGTTCAATTGATTGCGATTACTAAAGGCCCAACTAAATACAACGAGTCTGGAAACCAGCAGCATTGAGAAAACAAGGAGATGCTGGTGAAGATTGATAGATATTGGTTGAATTCGCTTGGAAAATATAAGAGTGCATATTTAGCTTGAATTCACTCTCATTGGGTATTATATCGATCTCACTCCCTAGCCTCCCTAACCCTCACACATAACCATAAAACCCCAAACACTCGTATAAAACAGATCAAAAACTCCACCCTTCATCCACCAACACCCAGCCCTTTCAACCCTCTCTACCATCCCCCTCCTCCATTCCCCCAAGAACCTAAGCCTTAGCAACATTCGCCCCCGACACACTCGCCGGCGCCATCCACACCAAAAACGTCCTGGACTTCACCAACCACACAAGCAAGCTCGGCAGCCTCCACCCCATCACCTGCGCCACCCCACCCCCCGGCCCCGTCGGCACAAACTGCGTCCCCGCCATGATCTTAACCGCCTTCTGCTTGAGCCCTGACTCCCTCTCCCTGCCGGCCGCCTTCGCGATATCGATCCCGATGCTCGTCCCCAGCGGCGCGAACGACCCTTTGAGCGTGAACAGCGCACCGTCAGAATAGGACCCTACATCTCCTATGGCGTAGACGCCTGCTCCGCCAGGGAAGCTAGCACGAAGGGTGTCTTTGTCGACGAGGACGGCGCCGCGCTCGTTGAGCCATGATTTAGGCAGGAACGAGGTGTTGGGTCGGGGGCCCGTGGCGTCGATATACACGTCGACAGTTTTCTCCTCGCCGTTATCGAGACTCAAGGTGGTGGTGCCGTCGGCGTTGACCTTGCTCTCCTTCGCGCGTACATTGTGCACCACTGCAACTCTCAGCTTCTTTAATCGAGCTTCGGCAGCGTGGCTGGTGGCGGGCAGGAGTCTGGGGAGGAGTCTCGCGTCGCCGGATAGGAGGGTGGTGTTGATGTCGTGGAAGTAGTGGCCGATTTCTCCGGCGGTTTCGACGCCGATGGCGCCGCCGCCTGCGATGAGGACGGTTTTGGCTTTTTTGAGCGCGGCGCGTGTGCTGGTGAATGCTTCTTTGTTGGCGGCCTCGGACTCATTGATAGCCCAGAGGGGATTGGCATATGTGGATCCGGTGGCTACCACGAGTGTGGCATAGGAGACGGTCTCCTCGGGACCGGCGTTGGTTTTGATGGTGACGGTCTTGGTTTCAGGATTGAGGGCAGTGGCTTTTCCAAGGATGAACTTGAATTTGGAGGCATCGTAAGACTTGAAGTGCTCGGCGATGGGGTAGTAGAGGTCTTTAGAGGCAAATTGAGACTCATTTGCAAGATGGCGGGGGGCGGCCACGTTCCAGAAGAACTCGGCGTTGGGGCCAACGATGGTGATATGGTAGGATGTGGTTGGGGTGAGAGCCTCAAGTTTAGGAATGGTGTGTTTGAGGAGGTAATGTGCTGCATTGATACCTGCATGGTGCGTTCCAAGAATGAGGATCTCGTGGACAGACTTGGTTGACTTGGTTGATGCCATTATGTCTGTCGTATCTTTGTCTAGGTATAAGTGAAATAGGTGCGAGGGTATCGATCACAAAAAAAGTATCAGATAGGATTGATGGCGAGAATCCGATGAAAGGTAGAAACTCAAGTAAGAATCTCAATCGCAGAAACGAAGAGGGTTTATGGTTTATGGGTATTATAAACATTCTGAGTATCAAAGAGAAGAGAGGGGGAGCTTAGAAATGTGAAATGCATAACAGGGGTTGAGCGCGAGACGCACTCGCACCCCCTGGCCCGGCATTGGGACTCCCTGCTCTGCAGCTCGACTATGCCACTTTGAGATATTGGATGACTGAGAAAGCGTCTCGATCTTCGGAAGTTGCACTCCACGCAGGTCTCGCAAGGGTGAAGGGCGGCAAATCATGTTCAGAGGTAATGATGGGAGGGATTGCAAATCATGGAGGGAGTTGGAACAAAGTTCTCTTGGCTTGAGTGCTATCTCACCGCCTTTATGGCAGAATGTGGCAGAGCCCTACTTACTATATAGATAAATCGAGAGTTACACATGTTTAAAGCTCCGAGCAAAAAAGCCTATACGAGCATCAGTTAAGAGGCATGTGAATAAACATATATGCGGCCGTTAAACCTCTAAATAAAGTTGAGCATTCTGCCACAAAAGCGGTATAACAAAGCGCCCTTTCGTCAAAAGCCTCGCAAGATAAAGTTACCCCATGCTGCCCGCTCTTCAACGTGGGGAAAGGTTAAAACCTTATCAAGAAATCGTTAGCTCTGAACATGTGGCGGAAAGGATCAGAGAAATAGAGTTAATACAAGTAGAGCTTACATAGGGGAACTCAAGTATAAGTAATGAGGCTTTCGGTTTTTCTGTTCAGTCGCTCACTAAGTGTCTGTTTATATTTGAGATCTGGGATATACTAGCGATGCTAGTTGGACTTGGAAGATGATTCTCGAGAAAACAGGGTAGGGTTTATTTAAAGTACAAAAATAAGAGAGTTGGTCATTTTGTATGACCTGGACTTACAAGCCACCTATCTATCTTCTTCTCCCATTTGAAAGAAATCTCACAGCCGGCCCTAATAATACAATACAAAAGATCTCCCCACCACGTTTGGCTCTATAGTACCCCGCCCCCGCCCCTCTGCCTGCTTCCCTTACTGAAACCCAGGGTTCTGTCCCCACATCCCGGCCACATACGCATCCCCACAACTAAACCCAACATTCCGGCCCGCACCATTCTGCACCTCTTCCCCCACCGTCGTCTCCCGCATGATGTCTGTCCACAGATCCCAGGTGAGATTCCCCGATGTCTGGTCGCCCGCTGTCCCCTCCCATCCTGCCATGCTATCATACCCCATATCCAGCCCCGCATTAGACCCCATCCCCATCTGCTCACCAAACCCGCCGGTTGGAGCTCCACCACCCATCTCCATCGCCCCCATATTAATCCCCGACATACCCCCACCACTGCCTGTTGGCGCGCCGAAGGCAGAACTGCTAGGTGCGTATCCAGGAGGATTACTGGGAGACCGAGCATACTCCACGCCCGTAATACTATTCTCCGCCTGCTTCTCCCCTTCCGCCCTTCCCCCTTGGCCGTCACCCCCTCTCGTCGTCTTCTCTGGTAACACCGCCTTCAGATCCCTCACCCACCCTGGCATCACCAGCTCAGGGCAAGCCGCCTGTCTTGCTCCCCAAGCCTTCATCGTCAAATTCGCTAACGCAAGATAGATGTTACTCCTTTTATACCTCTCCTTGCTCTGAATACCCTCGTCCCACTTTTTCTTGCCAGCTTCATTTTCTAGGAGAGAAGACTGCTCAAGTGTATCCCAGGCGCGGTCGACCAGTGGGCCCTTAGTGCGATAGCGGAGGACGCAGAGGAGATAAACGTATGCCGGAAACGGTCCATTTGTCATGATGTGCCAAAAGTACCTTTCTATCACCCAGTAGAATTCATCAGCACTCCCTTTCTTTCAACTCCCAAGCCAAACCCAAACCCTAATGCTAGGACATAATCCGAGTGAGGAAGGAGAAACATACCGAGACTTGGCGTTCTTAACATGGTAATTTGCCTCTGTACTATCTCTACACACAACGCTATCATCTGCTCCTTGTCCTCCTCCGTCATCTTACTACTCAACGAAGACGGGTGTCTCAGGCCCATATGCAACTTCTTGACACTATACCGTGCCATTTGGATGCTGAGAAGATGAATTGGGATACTTGGGTCGCAATGTTTTAGGTAAACTTCTTCGAGTCTGTTTCCTAGTGCAAGAATGGCATCGTCTTTGAAGGGCATCGTGGCAGGGGTATGTCTATTTAAGGTCAGGTCAGCTTTTTCTTGCCAAATGCGATCTTATTTTAGTCTTCTTTTGGGTGGGGGGGAGAGGGCTGAAATTTCAGGAGGAGGTACCGACCGTAGGCCTTTGAGACATTGTGCGATTTCAATGCGTTGGAGCACGAAGATCATCTCGGAAGCGGTAGCGACGGGTTTGGGCTCTTCCTTCATATCTGGGAAGAGATCGGAGTCATTAATATTTAGGGGGACTTTGGTGGACCACGTATGGGTCAGAATATTTGGACCAGCTCCACTGTACATCACCAAACCAGTCAGCATTGTCTCTTCTTGAAGGACGAGAGGGTGGGAAAGAAAAGAGCTGAGCGTAGGTAAAATGAAGGAAGGAGAATAGGAGAGGAGAAGTACCTCATTTCAGCAACGCGGAAGTCCAGGAGCATAATCTGCCACCAGAGACGGCGACGCAGTTCTGTTTCGAAGGGAGAAAGGCCGTAGGATGTACCGTCGAAGTTTAGGCCCATGCGTTGAGCAATACGGACGGCGATCCCCGTGAGGCAGAAAAGTGATCGGGGGTCCATTGTGAAGTTGAGCAAGGAGATCTGGGTGCTTGATTAGATATCAATTCGGCAAAGGGAAAGGCGGCAGGAGAATAACACAAACAAAAGAGGGGAAACCAAAAAGACGTATAGCATAAGATAATAAATTGTAAATGCAAGAAGACCCACGGAGTCGGGACTTATCTCTACTTACTAAATACAAAACAAAAGCTTGCAAAATCGTCATGTCTGAAGACCTTAGTAACCCGGCTCTTGAAAGTGCCAGTTTGGCAGCCTTCCGATACCTCGTCAAGGCAGTCTGTCTCGCCTCCCCCATCTCGCCGAAATTAGTATCCCACTCGCTATGCCCCATGCTCATCACCGCCGTCGCATAGATACCAAACATCAAGGCTTCCAACCCTTTCGGTATATTCTCTAAATCCGCGCTCGCTTCCAGAATCCTTAGCTGGATGGTGGGCGCGTGGAATATTTTAGTGAGGGGATTGACATTGTCAAGAAACGTTTGCCACAACTTGAAGATCTGGACGGGGGGAGGGTGAAGGTGGGCAAGGGAGACGATGGCGGACGGAGAGGAGGAAAATATCAAGGAGGCAGAGGGGTCTTCAACTATGCTGTCGTATGTGTCGATTATGGCGTTTTCATACGTTTCGTCTCCCGAAGAACCTTGGAGGGCATCTTCTGCGTCTTGAAACTGTGCGATTGTCAACATCAACATATGGTAAATCGTTTAGAAGTAGAGAGGAAGATGAGAAGGCTGCTGGCAACCTACCTCGTCAGAAACAGACCAGATTTCAGAGTTGTTCATATTACTATCATCATGAGCGGGCACATCAAAGAAGAGTTGAGAGTTCGGGTCATACTTTCTGATATGCTTGAGAGACTTTCGGATGGAGAGGGAACGTAATGGTTCTATAATCTTCTCGGCGTCGAAAGGGTGCAGGTTCGCTTTCTCCAAGGCCGGAAGCCCAGACTGAGTACTTGAGCCCACTCCTTCGGCATTGATGGCATCGATATCGGCTCCATACCGTCTCAAATGCTCCTCATACCTTTTCAATCGAGCTAATAGTTCCGCTTCTGGAAACCGTTTTTTGCGCCGCCGGGGCGGTAATGTCGATGGTGAGATGCATTCCACGCGAGCCTTGGTGCAGTTGGCACACGGGTAGTTTCTATCGCATCTTACCTTTCTCTTTTGACACAGGACACATGGGTGCTTTATCGACCGTTGAGGCTGTTGGGAGGACTCGGTTGCTGGAGAATCTGTCGTAGCGGGGGAGACTGGAACGTGGGGGGTTGTAGTAGTCGACATGGCTGGACCGTTTCGGCGCGAGCTCGGCGCGAGACGATCCGACGTGGGAGATTCTAAATCCCGAGCAATGTTGCCCACGAGGTTGAACCACGAGAAGGCGAAGAAGTTGGGAAAACGTCCGAATTATGATGAAGTCTTAACTATCCGTCTAGACGAAGAGAAAGCCACTAGTCGCCAGCCAAGGACGGGACGATGGGTGAGCCACAACTGCAAGCCCAACTAGGGCGAAGAGGGGCTAACCTTAAGCTTAATAGAGGAGGGCTGAGCTGATGTGGTAAATTGTCGTGAGTGTGAATTGCGCGTCCAAGGTGGCTTTGCCATTACTCACATCCAGAATGCCTAATGCGGAGGATCGAAAGCCCGACAGGAGGGTCGGTTGCTTCGGTTGCGGAGGACCACGTGATTCCGGCGGATTCTTGTGCGGGTACAGTTACGTGCAGTACACAGGCCTTCCACGAGAAGACGTGCTGCTCTACAAGATAAGAACCCAGTCCAATATGACACAATGAAGTTTAGAGTGAAGTTTGGGTTCTTCGAGGACGAGTCTCTTTGTCTCTTTCGACCCCCTGACGGACTTGCGGGAGGAGGTGGAGCGGACGTAGCGGCGCAGAGGCGGCGGGGGCGGCGGGGGCGGAGGATATGAAAACCCGCCGGTCCCGTAAAGACTCGAGAGGAAGAAAGGGGTAAGAGGCCCCCAGAGCTCTCTCTGAATAGGAGATGTACAACACGCCGATAGGATGGTATAACCGAAATGGAACCTGACAAGATGAGAAGGTGATTCGACGACACAGTTCAGCAATTGCAAAACACCACAACAGACGCTCCAAAGCACAGAAGGATAGGAAACGGGACGGACTCTACCCAGGACGAGCGAGCGAGCGAGCGAGATCAGAGCAGAGAGGACTTTACGTACGACTTTCGTATTTCGTATTTCGTATTGCGTATTGCGTACTCGCTCTGCTCCCGAGAAATCTACGGTACTCGAAGCGAAGTAGAGTCTAGCCAATCAGAGGTCGACCTCTCGAAAGTGAAAAATACACAGTAATTCATCTCCAGCCACCCACGTGATAACCCCTTGTGGCTGGAGAATGCGGATCGGGATCGTGAAAGTCGATGTGTGCTCCGGACCAATCAACGCTCACCCGAATAGAATATGACCGATGCACCAGATGTCTGCAGGTCTGCTTAGCAAATGCGCAGTACGTACCCGGTAGTACTTCCGTGGATGGATGAACCGGCGATGGTCTCTCCTCTCCAACCTATCCCTTATTGTGACGACAACTCCAACTCCAACTCCTACTCCAACTCCAACTTCACCCCTCCTCTCGCGCGTATAGCCCGACCCACCAAAGTCCTCTTCCGTCCGATCGCGAACTTGGAATCCCATCTGGCGATTCGATCGTCGACCCGACCTGGAGGGACGTTCCCCTGTTTCAAAACATCGTTCGATACCGCCCGGACTCGCGTTACATCCACATGTCTTCCCTTCGGTGCCTCACGCCATCGCTGGCGCTGAGTATTGGATTGGTTCTGGCAACGACGGTTGAAGCTCACGGTCACGACATGTCGAAAGTACAGGACGGAGAGTATATAAGCCAGGAGCAATTGGTATCTCTAACCTCCCCCCTCTCGGAGTCCCCGGATGCGCGAGAAGACGAGACTGACGGGTGCTAATGGCAGGACTCGATATTATGGATTCACATCGCGTTGATGATGCTGTCGTTTGGCATCATCTTCCCAACTGGAATGGTCTTGGGGGTATGTATCTACTCTCGGCTCTGCTGCGGGAGAGTTCGGTCGGGAACAAAGAAGCTAATTGCGATGCTAGATGACGAGGAATCGCTTCCACGTACCGGTGCAGGTTGTTGGAACGGTGATCGCGGTAGTGGCATACTTCCTAGGACATCTCCATAAAGGCCGGGTCTTTACGAAAAACATTCACGCTGCAGTTTCCAATTGGTTGATGCTGTTGTTGGTTGTGCAGGTGGTATTCGGTGTCTATCTCAAGTTCCACATCACCAAGGGAATCCATGGCAAGATTCGGAAGGTTGCTGTCCATGGCCATGGCATTGTGGGGAAATTGATGCCGGTCCTGGCTTGGGTGCAGATGCTATTCGGAGGCATTACAGCATTAGGATTCTGTAGGGAAGACCATCTAGGGCAATGTCTTGCACACTTCATCATGGGTTCTACATTCATCGGCTATGGGATATTTCTCCTGCTTATCCTTCTCGTTGGGCAAGCATGGCTGAGGAGCACCGGAAGGAGTCAGGAATTCTTCGACTCGGTCACGATTGCTGCTTGGGGCTGCGTAAACACCTTCACAGAACACAGATGGGGACAGTCATGGGGTGGGAATGATATTCAACACACAACCATGGGTATTATTTGGTGGTCTGCCGGTCTTGCCGGGATCTGGATGAGTCGAAAACGGGATGGTTCACCCAAACGCAACTTCGTACCTGGGTTCGTTATTTTGATAACAGGATGGGCTATGTCTTCTCATCCTCAGCACTTGCCATTGAGTACCATGGTTCACACCATCTTCGGCTATTCCCTCATGGCAGCTGGTCTATCCCGGATTATCGAAGTTGCCTTCGTTCTCAAGGACGCGAATACCATCTCAGAAGATGGAGACGGAAATAGTTGGCAATATATCCCTCCATTTGTAAGTCGCTCTCCCTTTCTCACTTCCTTCGCTGTTCCGTTTGACTAATCAAACACAGCTTCTTGTGGCCTCGGGTTTCATCTTCATGGGCGCAACAGAAGAGCAAACGCAACTCATCTCCGACGCAGGAATAACTCATGTGTCTTACATCCTCGTGCTCTATTCTTTCGCCTTCTTGATCTTCCTTTTTTCAAACATGCTTTTGCATCTTTATGCTGTTAACTCGAGTCCGCCTGTACCGCCCAAGGATATCGAGGGCGAAAGGGCCCCCAGATTGCCCAGGATGAATGGACATCGACCTACAGACTCCAGCCAGGTACGCGATGCGGAGGAGTTTGAGTTGGAAGGGTTGATGAGTGATGATGAACATGGAGCTGAGAGTCCCAGTACGCTGGGGAAGAACAATGAGGTGAGGGCTGAGTGATAGAATGTGTCTTCGATAAATTGTTGGTAGGACATGTAGGGCGAGGCGGTGGCGTTTGTACGTTATGAATTGGATTAAAGAACTATTAGAGTGGCTCGGCATTATATCATGGAGGTACATTCATTGCAAGGCGTTTTGGTCTGGTATATATCCCTGGTACATAGGCGGGAGGGGAGGGCAGGAATGAGATAACTTGAAAATGCCCTAACGTCGATATTCCTATCCTCTCACTCTATTGAACTTAAGCGAAGATGAAAATAGGGGTTTACAATTGTCTGCCGCGTCGATCTTCCAGTTAATCTCTGAGTCTATATATTGAAAAGAATTCTCGTATCTAAATGGGGGAAGAAGATTTCAAACTAAAAAGGAAACGATGGGCTATCCACGTTCTCTATTATAATATCTATCTAATACTTATACAGTGTAATACACAGTAATCAAAGCTATCTAAAGAGGAAGCATGCCAAAACCTCCTGGTGAAAAGATAGGATATATCCTCTCAACGACCGAGGGGTACGCTAGAATTCCGCACATCAAATATCTATCTATACATAGTATCACCCCTATTTCCGACAACATCACCAGCAATCAAGCTGTGAACACTTCCCGATTTCTTCCTACTTCTGCTTTCCCCAGCCGCGCGACTTGATCAGCCCCGTAATGGAACAGGCGCCACCCTCTCACGTAGGCTTCCGAAGTCGACCTACTATAACCCATCTCAGGCCAAGCTTAGACGCGCCTAGAACCCAAATATCATATCCACATACATCACCAACGCAAACCTCCCCATCGCCCCTCACCTCCCCCTCAACCTCCTCAACTCCTCAATCACCCTCCCCGCACACCCCTCCAACCGCCCCCTCTCCCCCCTCGTCATAACCCTCAAAACATACCCCGCCACCACATTACTCTCCCTCCCCTCCGGCCGCCCAATCCCAACCCCAATCCGCACCCACTCCCCCTCCCCCATCCTCTCCCTCACGCTCTTCAACCCATTATGCCCCCGCGGGCTCGCCCTCCCAGATTTAACCCTCACCTCCCCCAACGCCAACTCCAACTCATCATGCACGACCACCAATCGACACCCTCCCCCCCCCGCCATCACCGCCGTTTGGTTCTCCTTCAAAAACTGCTTCCACGCCGCCGCGACCCCCACCCCGGAGACATTCATCAGCGACCGCGATTGCCACAGGGTGATCCCGTCCGAGCCGACGCTGAGAACCCCATTGCCGTGCGCGCGGGATTTTTGGAATTCGGGGAGCGAGAGCTGGGTCGCGACGGCGGTGAGGACGGTGTGGCCTGCGGAGTGGAGGGTGTAGAGATAGGGCGCTGGGTTGCCGATCGAGCAGACGAGAAGGCGGGCTGGGTTTGCGGCCATTATGGGAAGAGGGAGGCTTGATTGGGTTGGATTTGGGATGGTTTCATTGGAGGTTATATCTGTGTTGAGAGAGTCCCCATTGGTGGGGAGTGATGGGACTTCAATTGATATTCTCTGTTGCTGTTTGCGTTGTTTGCGGGTTATTCTTTTGGGTGGTTGTTCGAGGCTGGATCTCGGCTCGGAAAGGGCCATCTTTTCCTCGTTTATCCTGGCGGTGATCCGAAACGAGGCTGAGAGTTTGGAATTCGGATACCCGGGAAAGCTCAGACTTCAAGAGCAGTTTTATAATGGGAATAGAGAAAAAGAGGAATGAAACACTCACAAATATTTCTGGGATACACAAGTTACGCTCAATAAATATCAGGTTATTACTTAGTTCTTGTACTATGTTTAGCCTAGGAATTGAGTCACCCAACGAACTCCTAGTGGCGCAGCTTGATGACAAAGGTTGAACTATACAGTCACCAGCGCGAACCCTCCTCATATGTACTATACTACTATTTCTCCGAAACCCAGAGTGTATGTCATACTCCATATCAGGATTCTTCAAAGGATCACTCATCTATCCGTAAATTGTTCATTAAGATCATCATCTAAAACCCCAAACTCCAACCATAGTATAAACAAGGTAGCCCTTAAACCGTACCGCTAATACTTAATTCTCGAATCTCCTGTAAAACCTGTTCAACCCGACTATCTAGTTGACCTTGGGCATATTGTTCTCGTGTATCAGCGTCAAGATATTGCTGAACCTGTGCCATTCTTGAATATGCCTCGGCGCAAAATCGTAGTTGAATCTTAACTAGAGCCTCGAAGCTGGGATCCAAGTAGGGGACTCGTAGGTCGATGAGCTGGGGTAACTCGGTGAAGAGCTGCTCATTTAGTTGCTCGTATGCTGCCTTGGCCATCTCGGTTTCCTTCTCGGCGCGAGGGAGTTTGGTAACGTCCTTGTCGGGCTTTTCGACAAGTTTCTTGACTTTAGCGCGCATCGCATCGTAGTCGAGGAGCTTGTGGTTGCGCTTTTTGATACCTAGGCTTCATTAGTAAGGGGGAGAATAGAAAATTTGCGGTTCGTACATTCGTTGATATCAGGGAAGTATGCACAGAATCGAGAGATGGGTTCCAAGACAGTAGTTCTACGAATGTTAGCTAAGACCGTGTGGGATAGTGCAGCCAGCATACCGATAGGGTCCATCTAAAGCCTTGATCGTTTCTGCGTCTAGATCTTCTACTGCTTGCTTGTAGCTTCTGCTGACTCCATCCTTTGCGCCGGCATCACCGTAGAAAGCATCGATGGTCTCTGCAATTCGCATCTGGGAAGCAGTCATTGCTGGGCAAATCAGTGGATATCCTCTTCATTCATAGATTCTACACACCTCGCAGCGAATCCAAGTAACCCTTTGCCTCCTTTTGCAGCCTCATTGAAGCGGCCTCCATTGTTCTATAACGTCTAAGGCATCGTGAGCGGAAGTATAGGTGGAGGTAAGAAGTTGGATGGCGGATGCTCTAGGGGATTGAAAAGTACATGACTCTCAGGAAGGTGACTTACCTCTCCTCGACTTCATAGTCACGATCGTTTGTCTTCTCAACATGCCCAGTCTTCATCATCACCTGGGTAGTCGCCCGGTTGACATTCTTCTTGAAGCCTACAAGTATAGCGTGTTAGCGGATGCTCCAACAGAGCTCAACACTGCGACATACCTGCCCAAGACATGATGTTGTGCTTAATTTGTTATTCGGATTATGTATAAGTGACCGACCCGGTTGAAGATCAAATAGTTACAGAGTTGAAGAGGTACAAAGCTATGAGCGAATTGCGGATTGTAATAGCGAGGCCGTTTTCATCCGCTCACTCAGAGATTGGAAGTGACGTTCTTAGCCTGTGGCGCAGCGAGCCAGCCACACACCCCTCCAAGTTCGGAGAAATTTATTTATTCCCAGACGATTTTGTTAACCTCCTCAATCAACACCACACATATATTAATCACCACCATGCCTTCCAGAGGGAACCCCAATGTGCCTAATAAGCAGCGGAAGGTGGCGAGTCGAGCCAAAGTCCAAAGACGCAAAGCGACAAACGGAATCACCAAAAATCCTCGAGGAACAGCTAGGAGTAGCGTCCTTTATCCTACGAGTGGCCCTTTAGCACCATTGTCGGGGAAGAAAGCAAGGAAGGTGGAGAAGGCAAAAAACCATGCGCGGCAGAGGGCGATTGAGAAGGCTTTGGCGGAAGAAGGAGAGGTTGCGATGACTGGTAAGAGATCAAGTTGGTTTTAGAGGACGAAGTTAATAGATAATTGTAGATGCACCAAAGACTACGAATTCGAAGGCAAAAAAGGAAGAGGTCGCCAAGGACGAGATGGAGGTGGATGTTGTGGCTTGAGGATGGGCTTACGAGGAGAGAAGGAATTCGAATACAGTTCCAAGCCAATGAGCAATGCTATTGGCCGCCCTTGTGGCTGACATGTCCATACCACGCATGTTTGTGATTGTGTGTGCAAGCGTGTGGGCGATTGAGATATTTGGGATGATTTGCGTCTCGCATGAAAAGGTACCCACGACTCGTCGAAGAGAAACTCCTGTATTTACATAAAGTAGTTCAGGTTCCCAAGCCGAAATCCCCACACTCATCACCCCCACTATCCCCGCGGATTTTGGTCGGACGCAACTATTTGTCACATACTAAATCTAATTCTTCTTGAGAAAATGGTACAAACGATCAAGAATGTTATGGTGATGGGTGTGAGTTCCTCGGTTTTCATACTCGCCAACCACATTAGCAACATACTGACCAGAGCACATTGTAGGCTGGGGGTCTTTTGGGTACTCAAATCCTCGCCGCACTTCAAAGGGAAAATGTTTTCAAGTTGACCGTTCTTTCCCGTGAATCCTCCAATTCAATCTTTCCCTCGGACATTAAAGTCTACCAGGTAGGAGACGACTACCCAGTCGACCAGCTTGTTTCCGCCTTCAAGGGTCAAGATGCCCTTGTATCCGCGCTCCCTGGACGCCCTTACACAGTTCACCTGCGCATGATCGACGCCGCCGTCCAAGCAGGCGTCAAGCGTTTCATCCCTTCTGAATATGGCAACAATACTTGCACCGCAGCCGCTGATCTTGTTCCACTCTACGCCGACAAGGCCAAGGTCATCTCTTACCTGAAGAACAAGGAAAGCACTGGCTTGACTTGGACGGCTATCCACGCAGGGCAATTCTTTGACTGGGGACTCGAGAGTGGATGGCTCAACTATCATCTAGAAGAGAAACGTGTCACAATCTATGACTCTGGAGATAAGCAGTGGTCGACTACCAATATAGGAACCGTGGCTACTGCTGTGGCCAAGGTGCTATTGAAGCCAGATGAGACGAAGAACAAGCCTATGTTTGTGGCATCCTTCACTGTGTCACAATTGCAAGTTCTCGAGGAACTCGAGAAGACCACTGGTATCAAGTGGGAGGTTCAGAGGACGACTTCAGAGGCGGCGCTAGAGAAAACCAGAAAGCTTAACAACAAGGACCCCTCAAAGGGCTTGAAGCTACTCATTTTGATGCTTCTCTACGCGGATGGCGGAGACAGAGGCGCGAACTTCGAGAAGGACGGTTTGCTATCCAACAAGCTGCTGGGGCTGCCGGTGGAGGATCTGAGCGAGGTTGTCGCACGAGTTGTCCGACAGCAAGCCTCTTGATGAAAAAGCTTTTCAAAATCCCAGAATTAGAAATTAGATTTACCTTCCTACTTTGTACCAAAAAGGCGTCGCATTCCATAACATGCGGAACTAGCACGCTCTTGGTGTGGCGGTGACTTGCTTAGCTCTTCTTCAGAGGCACTTTTATACCAGGGAATAGGATAGCTATAAGTAATTGCATCACCGCTCTAATACCAGGGACATTAAAATTATACTGAGTTAGTGTTGACGTGCGCAGGTAAATAGTCCACATTTCTTCAGACAGCTAAGAATAAGCAATCCCTCCTTTACCGCAGACGTTAGGTCTTTGCAAAACGAGAGTCAATCTTATCTTAGAGATAATATTGACTCCTAACTTAGCTACACCGGGATCTTGAGCCTCAGAACCACGGGAAACTCGAGAATTCTCATCATGCATCTACAGATCATGTGCCACTTCTTTATGCACCACCGTGCGGGTGTAGTATTTCTTTCATACTCCTTAGCAGATAGAACATCCAGCTAGACCCTTTGCCGATAGTTGATATCAGGTCTCGGATGTCAGCCGCACTGCGGAGAGATCGGGTCCCGGATTTTACGCAAAACTCTCCACTTTAGCGTTTTATGTGCCTCATGAGTAAGTTCAAAAGTACTTTTAGCCTTGTCATGTTCCATTTGTTTCCTCTCTTCATCTTTCCCTTGTTTCGTCTTTTCTTTCAACTATGATGAATTATCTTAGGCTCCCGGGAACAATTGCTCTTTTGAGTCTACTATCAGTCGAGATTGTGGCACAAGATGGGCAGATACCGCTTCAAGACATAGGTCTCGGGGGACAATTCCCAGATTGTGATAATGCTGTAAGTATAGTGCATCTTAACTGATTTCGAGATTCAAATTGTCTGAAAGAATCTAATATATTGACCTTGAGAATAGTGCCGAGCTTTCCGAGAGATATTCCCCGCATCTCAAATCATTCTCGATAATGCGATTACCGATTGGCGTACGAGATCCTACTATTCCCAACAACAGTCCGATGTCATCCCGGCTTGTGTCATCATCCCAAAGACACAACAGGAAGTAAGTAAGGCAATTCAGACGGTCGGAGATTACTCTTGTGCATTTGCAATTCGGTCTGGCGGGCATGGGATTTCCAAGGGAGCGAGCAATGTTGAAGGTGGGATCACGATAAGTCTTGAGGCTTTCAAGGAGGTAGAAATTAGTGAAGATCAAGCAAGCGTGAGGCTAGGGGCTGCGAACAGATGGATTGATGTGTATGAGGTTCTGGACCAACATGGGCTGACGGTAACTGGGGGAAGGGCACCCGATGTTGGTGTTGGGGGCTTTTTGCTGGGCGGTGGCATCTCATTTTTCAGTAGGAGATATGGCTGGGCGAGTGATAATGTGCTTCTTTATGAAGTATAGAACCCCTTCTATTTACGAGCAATGTTGGTTGCTGACAAGCTAAGGTTATACTTGCGAATGGAACGATAACCACAGCTTCTGCGACACACAATCCTGATCTCTTTTGGGCGTTGAGGGGAGGTGGCAACAACTTCGGTATTGTCACTCATTTCACTATGAAAGCTTTCCGACAAGATGGGCTCTGGGGCGGTAACAGGATATACGTTCTCAACGACATCGGAGCTCGTCTTACAGCCGCTGGCATTTCATCACCATTTTCCTTCTCGCTCTCCTCTCTCCTGCAGCAAGCCGGACCAACGGTCTCAAAGATTCTCTCTCCGCTCGGCTATGCAATTCCAACGGAGCCATTTCTCCAAGCAGTCGAGGGAGTGGTTGAAGAAACCGAAGAGAAAGATGAAGACCTAGACTCCCAGCTTTGGGTTGCCGTCGCTTATATGCCCAAGTATGCCGCATTGATGGGGAATGTGCACCTCGCGCATGCCAAGACAGATATAGAAGTGGCTCCCAGGGTCTTCGAGAAATGGCTGCGGCCGGCCATGAAAGAGGTTAAGAGTTGGGAGGGGAAAAAGAATATAAGTCAGATGATGAGAGAAAACGATAAGATCCAAGTTACTCCTGGTAGTAGGTACGCTTAACGCTCTGTGTGCGAGTTTTATGGTATGGGAGAACTAACGGAAGGGAAATAGGCTGCATTGGGCGAACCACGTTTTCCGTGTAGATCTTCCTTTCATAAATGATCTAGTGACGTTGATGCTAAAACATACGTTTCCTCTTGCTCATGTAGAAGGCTTTACCGCATCTCTCGTCATCCAACCCATCTCAGCCATTTCACAGCGATCCAAAACGCCAGGGCCGTTTGGAATTGAGAAGGGGGATGGCCCGTTGTGGATCGTCGAGACGGCACCGTTTTGGAAGCATAGAGAGGACGATGAGGTGGCTTTTAAGGCGATCGAAGCGTTTTGGGAAGAGGCGAGAAGGTTGGGTGAGGAGAGGGGTTTGAATCATAGGTGGATATACCCGAACTATGCACATGCTAGTCAGGATGTTTACGCGGGCTTTGGGAAGGAGAATAGGGAGAGGTTGAGGGGAATCAAGAGGGTGTATGATCCGGAGGGTTTGTTTGGTGGGGAGAGGATGCCGGGGTATTTTAAGATTTGAGAGAGAGGGGAGGGCGTGCTATTATTGCGCCCAATGTTGATATTGGCTTTGGTCGAATTTTTGGAGTGTATGGAGATAGAATAATAGAAGACTAGATTGTAGCATATTAGGCTTGTAGACTGCGTTGCACTTTGCACTAAGAAACAGGTGTGAGATAGTTGACGCGTTGTGGAGGAGAGGCGTTGATAGCAGGGAGTATTAAAACTCTGGGTCAATGGCGCATAATTAATAGAAGGCATAAGAGTTGCAAGAGCCGAAATCGTAGAGATGTTGAAAAGGCATGGGGGGATAGGACAATACTTTCATTATAAGCGGACGGAGGCGGTTTACCAAATTTGGGGGACTTCTCGATTAAAAAAGAGATCATAGCTTCGGCCGAGGAGGAGGTCAAGGAGGCTGGGGATGAGATTATAAAGGCCATTGAAGAAGTCATAGTAGAGGTAATAGATGTTATACAGGATATCGGGAAGAGACGAGTGCTGCCGAGCTAAACGAGCTTTCTTTTCCGAATCGGAAGATTTCCCTTGGATAACATGTTCTAGGTGAACACTCTAAAGAATCTGCAATGAAGTATATCATGCAATCTGAACAGTGGTGCTAAGAGCTTTGTACTCCTCCACAAGTTTAGCATATTGCTCCTTCCATCCCTCCGTATGCCCCTCCACTGCTTTCCCCCCAGCAGCCACAATCCCCGGGTTGATCCACGCCAACAACCCATTCACATAATCCACATCCTTCCCCATCAGACTGTGAAACGTTCTCCCCAAACCCTTCGCCTCAACCTTTTGGTTATACTCAGCTCTCATTTCTGCTTCTTTGGGGAGAAGTGCTTTTCCCGAAAACGCAGCAGCGACGGTAATAGCTTGGAATTCGAATAGCGAAAAGGTGGCAATGTGGTATGGAACTCCGATGAAGGTTAATGTAGGGTCTGGGATGTAGAAAATGTCCTTGTGTAAGTTGTGCATTTGCGTGCCGTCGGTTACGAGTATTGACTCGTCTGCCTGGGATGGTGCGACAGAATCCCGGTGGTATTGCGGGAGGAATGGATAAGAGCAGTGGTATCCAGTACAGATGATAACCCTATCAACATCCTCGAGAACTTGCCCATTAACTAGCGTTACCGTTCCTGGGGTTGCTACATCATCAAGTGTAAATTCAGATGGCTGCTTGAGATTGAAGGAGGCGATTTCAGAGATACGCTTTGCTTCTGGGGTCAGGAGTGAGATGGGATGGTCGAATTTGCCGTTTCGAGTTGATTGATAGATGGTTTTCGCAATGCCTGCGAGCTCTTTTGCGATATCAAAAGAGGAAGTACTCCCGCCTATCAAAAGCACAGTCTTTGTATATTAGTTGAGGGCCCGGTAATTTGTGTCCGATGAGAAAACCAACATACCTTGTCTTTAAATCCTTTTGCATTACGGTAGCTCTTGGAATGTTGTATTCTTGATGGCCATGCTTTCTTCCAATCTTTTAATCCAGGAATATCGGGGACTTTGGGAGCATGATAGTGGCCACTGGCGACAATCACGGCATCGAATTCCTAAAACTAATCAGCTTGATTTCATTCCAACGTATAACGGTAAACTACTTACCCAATCTCTAGTTATCTTTTCAGCTTTATCTCCATCTAAAGTTGATGTTTGAACCTTCCAATGATCACCCTCTTTCGACACGTGCTCTACCTTTGTGTTGTATTGTGCTACTTCATCTACTCCGGTTTTTGCAGCCGTGTCTTGGATATACTCTGCCAAGATGTTATGTCTAACTATCTGCTCAGTCCCAGGTGGCCAAGAGTTAAGCGTCATCTTCATCAGTCCTGTAGGAACATTGTTTGAGAGTAACTCATAGCATGGCCTGGTCATCTCATTAGCCTCCATGGTTGGGGTGCAAGCATACTAATACTCACCCAGGCGGTGCATGCAAAACAGCCACTGATTCGTTCTTTGCAGCATCTTCGTAAGAAGCAGTTTCCGCTACCGATGGTATAAGTGAGGGATAAGTTGGTTCCGGGGAAACCCGCGGGTCGTAGACCCTAACGTTATTTTAGTACGCGATCTTCAGAAGAGTAGCAAGCAATTTAAAACATACCATACTCCCCCAGCTAACTTTGTGCGTTCAAAAAGGGTAACTTCTAGACCAGCAGCTTTGAGATGGGCTGTGGCAGCTACGCCAGAAATACCTGCACCTATGACGGCCACATTTTTGATTTGGTGATCCATTTGCTGCCTTTACTATTTCAAAAGACAGTAACAGGAAAATCGATCAGGACGGAATTATTGGGGTCTATGCCGTATTATGAGAGCTCTCGTCGTGGTCTCTTATCAGTAATTACGACGATACTTATATGGACTCGTGGGCCGCGGCACCCCTTATCGTCACCTAGTAACCAACCCTGAATTATGCTCTCACAAGTAGTAATTGAGTACTACAGAAAGGCATGCTCGCGCTGCTCTCTCCTACGATTGGAGTAATTTTCGCACTAGGGAGGGCTAGATCTGGGATTCGGTTAACTACCAGGGGGTTACAGATAATCACATAAGATGTAGGTAAAAAGACATCATATGCGCATATTGCGCTGAGTAATACTATAGAAGAAGCGCACTGCATGACTTAATTGATAAAGCTTCAGAAGTATTTGAATTAGCTGGTCAGGAGAACTACTCACCAGTAAAGCGAAATTCAAATGCAAATGCCAACAATTTTTGATGAATCTTTGATGAAGATGCTAGTGTATAACTTAAGAGAAACTTTAACTTAATGCAGCAAAATTAATAGAAGAGAGTGGTCCGGCGCTTTATATTTTCTGTAGTAGTGGATAGGCTAGGATGGCAGCGTAGTTTGATTTGACTTGAACTCGCTAGTGACTCCCAGATCTTACCTACAAGTCATAAATAATTAAGAATCAACCTTAAATACTTGATGAAGATGACTGCGTTAAAGGATGGCTATTTGCAAGTGAGGCAGTGACATGATTCAGAAGCTCGAGGCGAAGACCATAAATACCAGACACCTTTAAACTAAAAACGGTATCCTCGAAAATAAAAAAGGAAGACGACCATCTCTTCAAAAGCATACAATATCATTGGCTATCCAATCAATAAACTTCAAGCCAAGAAAAGATATTAAACACCCACAAGTCTTCCAAATCTCAAACAACAAAGGCCGAAGCCCCGCTCGACAAAACCACGCCGAAATGTGTACCGCTGATGTCCAATGCTGCGAAATGTGCGGTAAAATCCTCGTGGTCGAGTGGACCAGAATTTGTACAGACAAACCGGAGAGCCATCAAGGGGCTGGATGTCGTGATTTCGCCTTTGAGAATCTTGTGGTTATGGTTGGTATCGAGCACGGCTGCTCGAGATGTGAACAGTATGTGAGAGCTTGGGATGATCAAGGTGAAATTTGTACTTGTGTGGAAGATATGAGGACTTGGCACGATCAAGATAAGGTTTATACTTGTGGGGAAGATGTAGCTGTAGAAGAGGAAAAGAGAGAGGAGAATGGGGAACGGAGGGTGTGAGGGAGGGTAGAAGGAAAAAACAGAGTGTACGATATTTCGATATATTTGCATTTACGGAGGAGGTTTGCGTCTGTCTACATGGAACTTAAAGAAAAGCCTGATGCTAAAAAATGGAAGCGGGATTCTAGTTGCTGACGCGAGGGGATTATACTGAGACATGTGAAGAATCCTTCGCATCTTCATCTCATATCTAAAACTTGTGCTTGTAATCGCTTGAACCTATCATAGAATGAATAAACGGGACCCTGAAGGCTCATATATACACTGCTTGGAAATTCCGATTAACAGTATGACCTCAGAAGCGGTCTCGACGAGACAAGGAAGGAATTAAATATGTGCCCGTAATACCACCAAAGGAAAAATGTTATCAAAGTTTATCTAAATGCTGCTATTCTCGTAGCCTCAAAGCTCGACCTTTCTTAATCTACAGGCCTAAAAAGACGTTTCCTAGGTTGTAGTAATTAGAATTTGTTGTTCACGTTAGAGCACACTTTAACTCCATTCTCTGTAGCGCTCCGCTTAACTAGATGGGGCATTTCTTGAAATTAGCATATCTTTACAGAGGGTCATGGGGACAGTCAAAGTTCGGAATCAACAATGTGATGATTCGTACTCCTCTTGTTTCAGAACGTAAGGAGATAGATATTCAATCTGTTATTGTCTAGTATATTCTACCTAAACATTGCATATGACCTCAATCCTGTATCTCAATCATTTACCTTGTTGGTGAGATGGTCAATTATGAAGGTCCCAATTTGAACTTACACCTTTGCCTTCTATCTAATCTAATCAGGATGACTGCTAGCTTCGCTAATGGGCGGGGTTTTTGTTATTGTGTAAACTCATAGGATTCTGTAAGATATGCTCTGTTAGATTTTGGTACAAATGATAAACACTCTGAGGAAGCACCCCGTATAGTTAACATCGCTTGCAAACAATGATTTATAAACAGAATCTTGTAAGTTAATGTGGATTGTTACTTTTTGGACATATAATTGTATACCTGCCATGAGTAATTCCTAACTCGCTTCCAAGCATAAAACCAACCTTCTGTTGTAGTTGAACCTTTTTCTTATTTATCGCTCTTAACCTCGTACCACTTCCCACTCCTTCGACCCTGCCACACTAAATCCTTTCCCAGCGACAATTTCATACCGGTTCTCCTAACAAGCAAATTTCAAAATGACATCTCAATCGTCAAGCAACCGGTCCTCGAATCGTTTTATGACGGAAGAACTGCCCTTTAATTGCAGGTGCGTCAACAAAGTTCTAAGATACCGACTTTGTGAGTGCGACGGCACCTCAGAAGTCGACAAAACCAAATGCAGAGTCAAGAGCGAAGAGGGCCACAACCCCTAGCCGCTTATTGCGATGATTGATGACGAAGTGTGTCCGAACCATCCGGAACCAGGCACTTATCAGGGGTATCTAGACAAGGCAGCAAAAATAAGAGAGGGGGAAAAGGAGCTCGGAAAAGAAGCCGAGGAGCTCATAAAGGAGATGGAGGAGCTCAGAAAGGAGCGGAGAAGCTCAAAAAGCGACAGCAAAAGCACCAGAAGCGAGTTGCTGAATTCGACCAACTCAACAAACTGATCTGCGCGACTTTAGAGAATTCGAAAAGATGGCAGAGCGTAAAGGATGTTTAGAATAAGAGGGAAGCACAACAAAGAGATGAGCAGAAGCGAGTGGTAAGAATAGAAATTTCAAGAAGCAAAGTTGGATATTAACTCAACTTGATAGGATTTTCTAGGACACCTTTCTTTCTCCACGACGAGATTTCTGCCAGTTTGCTTCCCGCACATATGCGATTTTTCGATGCCTTCCATTACAGAACGAAGTCCTGACAGTGGGAACTGGTGGGAGAAATGGGCAGGAGAGGGGAGGTTTCTGATGAGGACGGGATGGAGGATGATTTTTTAAGACAGCGCTGAGCTATACCATTGTAAAAACCGCAAAACGTTGATCTTCAGATGGAGAAATCAAGAGAATTTACCAAAAAAAAAAAAAAAACGAAAGCTTAAGCACCTCTCCTTGTTAAGGCAGACCGGTGTGATACTCAACCAGCGTCTTCAAAACTCGCGTATTCGACGCAACAGCCCGCGAGCTACAATAGCCACCTATAATCATCATATAGAATATTATTTCTCGAGAAATTTCTCCCAGGTGTTTAACACAGGAAACCTTTACTGTACCTGCCGCTAAAAATATAAACTTTGCGTTGTTGCTAGAAGGGGGTGTGAGTCAGGTGATGGATGATTGGTACCTGCATATGGAGAGTTTAGCCACTTCTATTTGAGGAGGAGAAAACGAGCGTTCCTGACTATGTTTTTGAACGAACTTTAAATGATTGTTGGGGTAGAAGCTGGCTTGCTACTCTTTGTGTGGGTTGTGTTGGGACGTGTCCTATGTTGGATCGCGATTGTAGATTTAAATTGTAGACTTGGATATCCCTTCGTATGAGAATAGCGTAGCTCAATCCCTGTATTGAGTACCATAGATGGAACGTGAGGCGTGAGAAGTTCGGATGTTTTTAGATGATGTGGTTTTGTACTGAGCTTCGAGGTTCAGTAGATGTTTGTCGGATCAACTTCGGGTCTGGTCGGTTAAATCCCACCTACGCAAGCCCACAGAGTAAAATGGGATATCTAGCTACGTAAAAAAGAGTTTTTGGGATGTGAAGCAGCTAAAGGACAACTTGTACATAGAAAAGAAAGAGAAAAAAGAAGCAATAGATACGGGCGACAAGAGCATAAAGGCAAAAGAGATTGTTCTCGACCTTTGGATGGCCTAAATGTCAACATTCAAGTCATATAAATATGAGACCAACGCTCTAACCGACTGAGCCACGAAGACTGGTTTGAGAACTTGGCCGGCTCTTTGCGATTTAGTGTTTTAAAAGAGTGAATTCGACTAGGGGCTTTACTTGAGTCCATGTGTGCAGTCTAAGCGGTTCAGAGACATGGAGGGAGTCAAAGCTTATCGAATACCTCAAAGAATATCTTATTGTGAAACTTGGTCCTTTAGCTCTTTGAACGACACGATAGGCACAATACTATATATAATAATCTATGGCAAAGTTCATGGGGAGCTTCACAATGTACAAGTCACCGCCGGCAATAACCCATATCAGAAACCACGCGACCTACCTCGCGCAGGTCTCGAAATTCTTCGTGGCATTCCAAGTCGCTAAGGACATAATGAGACCATCTCGTCATCCTCATCTTGCGTGTCCCTATCTCGGCCTCGAAGCCGTTGTCCGATCTCTCTGATACAAAGACCCCATTCTCAGCCAAGCTTTTCAAGGGAGCATGGATGATGCTGATCTAATGAGTGCTAGCGAACGTTGGCTATTCATGCTTCTGGAAGTGATGAATACTCCGCGATATGACCAAGACCGTACTTGATCGCCCTCTTGATACATCATGGGGATGCCTCGATTATGCTTAAATTCGAGAAAATTGCTCTGGCTCCGTTCTCACAAACGTCGGCGCTTCAAGATCAACCGCGACTGATCCCAATATGAGTCCTCTCAAGAGGCCTTCCCCAAGTCGAGTCCGCCAAGTCGATTGATTCCCCCTTTCAAAAAACGTGAGAGATGCTCGGTAATGATAGTTAGTGATCCAGCCCCATAATTCGAGATTGGAACTGGCCGGCCATCTAAATATATCTGGATATCACGTTCTCCCTCCCCCCGTTTCAAATCTGGATCCGGCCCCAGCTTTCAATGGACCTGTCACCGGCGCTCGTCTCTCCATGGCCTGTTACACGCCAGGAATCAGCGCCTGCGATGTAGCCAGTATCCTGCTGAGCTGAACCCCCATCATCAGAGCGTTGGAACCGCACTTCCGCCCTCCATCGTCCGCAAGGGGTTTTCTCGCCGCGTCACGGCCAATGGAGCAGAGAAGTTCAGAGGAGAGCTGGAGAGCCAGAGGGCGATCGAGGTGGGAAGGAAGACCAAACGTGGAGCAGGTCGCGAGCGTTGGATCTTCCCCGACATGCAGAACGAGGGGAGATCGATTGGATGTTTGAGGTTCTTCTTTTCGTTCTTTGCGCTCCTCTCGACGGGAGATTCTGCTGGTGCGACCATGGCGTTGCCAGATGGTGACCATCGGTGCCCCTGGTGCCCCGTGGAGAAGAATGAAGGCGCTGGGCGTTGGAGTGGCAGGGGATGGCCTCCCTATGATTCGCAGCGGGTGGCGTGCCTTGCTTGGGATATCTGCAGTGCAGTGCAAGCCGCCATACGACCTCGTCCTTTTCCAGCTTCTTAGCCCTCGACAGAGAAATAAAACCACTTTCTCGAGTCTCGCATATCTTGCATGAACGCTCCTTTCAAGACTTCCCAACAGATTCCTTTTTTCGCTCTTGTATTTATCCACCCTTTGAACACTTGGATCGTCCTCGACTCCTTCCCCCCCTTCCCTTCCATGCACCAACATCCCTCCGACTCGCCACTCTCGTTTTCCTCGACCAACGAGACTTGCCCTCGCGCCAACCTTTAGGATCATATCGCGCTCTCCGCGGCCTTAATTGTTCATAGCATTGGATCTGCCGTTTCCGATCTGGCATCTTCTCTTCGACAACTGACACCGCAAACCCACCACGGTCGCTTCTGTTGGCTGCACGTTGGGGGTTATCACAGGATTTCTTGATTGTCTGTCCTCTGGCTAAATACCCGAAAGTGGGTGGCTCACTACTTCTTTGCGACGACCAAAGGATAAACAGGACGCACTGGGGACCCGAGAATTGCTCTTTATAGCGGCCATTGGGAGAGGACGAGGTTATTCTGAAGACTTCATACAACCGCCAAAATGAATATTAACAAGAAGCTTGGCCGTGTCAAGCAGTGGGCGGGGGAGAAGATGGGGCAGGAGAGCAAGACCGGTGTGTCGGACGAGTTCAAGGCATTAGAGATGGAGATGACGCTGAGATACGAAGGTACGTCTGCCAGAAGACATTCAGGGGCTGTTCTGATATTTGCTAGGGATGGAGAAGCTGCACAAGTCTATGACTACCTATGTCAAGTCCCTTTCGAAGCGCAACGAAGTCGAAGACAAGGAGAAAATCCTGCCGGTTGGACTTCTGGGCCAGGTTATGATACACCATGGGGAGGACTTTGAGCCGGATTCGGAGTTTGGCAATTGCCTTATCAGTGCGTATACATGCCGTCTTGTAGAAATGGGGTATTGACTAGATCTAGGCATGGGAAGAACCAACGAGAGAATTGCCAGAACACAGGAGATGTATGTTGCCAACGCTACTTCGTCATGGCTTGAATCCCTCGAGCGATCGTTGGCAATGATGAAGGAGTATCAGGTATGAATACCCTCCACAAAACGGAAATCTACGGCTACTAATTCCTGCAGCATTCTCGAAAGAAGCTCGAGCAAAGACGATTGGCGTACGATACCTCCCTCTCCAAGATGCAAAAGGCCAAAAAGGAGGATTTTCGAGTCGAGGAGGAGCTCCGGTCCCAAAAAGCCAAGTACGAAGAATCCAGTGAGGATGTACTTAGGCGCATGCAAGATATCAAGGAGGCCGAAGCAGATAGTGTTGCTGACCTCGGATCTTTCTTGGAGGCTGAGCTGGAATACTACGATAGATGCCGCGATGAGATCCTCAACCTGAAGAGAAACTGGCCTGCGAGGTACGTTATCTGCTTTACTCGTATTATCACTACACTACTAACAAAACCCTTGCAGACAAAGCTCTCCTAGATCTGAGAATAGAAGACCAAATGCCAGATCCCGTTCCAACACCGCCCACTCCTACGCCGAAAAATACTCCACCTATGATGATCCACCTCCCATGCCCGAGCCAGAAGTTCGCCCCTCGATCCGGTCCAGCGGTCGTGTTGCCTCTTCCTCCCGCCTCGATGTCCGTATGGAAAGCCCCTCGCAATACGGACGCGACCTCTCCCCATCCCCATCTAGCGCTCGACCCTCGACCCTCTCCCACGCCTCCACGTTCCAAGGCCCTACCAGCATCTACCGCGAAACCACCCCTGTCTCTTCTATACGGGGAGGGTCCATCCAAACATCATCAGACATGAATACCCTACGGGTTAACCTTCGACCAACTACCAGAATAAGTACCGGCGGTTCAGGAGGAATGGATGTATTCGGGGACCCGAGTGATGATAGTACGATGAACAGCGCGAGCCCGGATCGTAGTTATGGCGAGAGGAGCGTGAGTCCCGCGACCAGCCATGGCAGTGTTGCCAGCCGGACGGCAAGCTACTCCAATGGTGGAGGAGGAGGTGGTGGTGGTGGAAAGAGGATCCCGCCCCCACCGCCGAATAGGAATAAAAAGCCACCACCCCCGCCACCGATGAAGCGAGCGGACCTCAGCACGACGAGCGTGAATAGGTATTGATTTTTTTCTTTTGTAATGGCTAGGGAGGCAGTTATGGATATTACGGTACTAGACATGGTGGTTGCGAAACACGAAATCCGCATACGCAAAAAAGGCAGCGGCAGCAAAGAGCAGCAAAGTAGTATTACTTTTTTCTTTAATTTCATTTTCGATAGAACAAAAGAGCGCGTGTGTCCTGGATGGGATGGATAAAGGGAGGGGGGAAGTAAGAAAGGAAGAATTGGAGAATGGAAGGAATGAAGGAGGGGATAGCGTAGATTGCGAGTTTTGTTCTAATGCATATGACATAGCAAGCATATGCGTGTAGTATCATTCATTCATTCGTTCGTTCGTTCAGTGTTATTCTGTTTTTTTTTGTGTCTTGGGAGGGCAAACTGAGTTGAGGGGATGGTTATGTGTGTGTATACGTAACTTGGGAGGTGGATTGAATGGTTTTTAGTGCATGGATGGATGGATAGCGATGCCCTTTGGTATCCTTTCTCTTATGTCGTTATTAGTTTTAGTACAATAGGGTGGTTTACTTGCTTGTTTGGCTTGCTGGTTGGCTTGCTGGTTGGCTATCTGGGTGGCTGGATGGCTGGGTGACTGGGTGGCTGGGTGGCTGGGTACTTGGGTGGTTATACAGAAATAAGATTGATTGATTGGTTGATTGGTTGATTGATTGATTGATTGATTGAGTGGTATATACGTGAATGTATAGATGTTTAGATGCGTAGATGGAGGTTGTATTTCATTATGGTGTTGTTTTTGGGGGTGTTGGTGGGTGGTAGATTGGATTGGGTGGTTGGATTGAGTGGTTGAGTGGTTGATTGGGTGATTGGTAGACTGGCTAGTTGTGGTTGTGCTTGTATGAGGAGGGAAGGGGGGAAAGAGAAAGGGAGGGAACAGAGTTAGTTAGGTGAGATATTATATATAGTCGTGAATGCGAATGCGAATTGAGATTATTTTTAATGTGTGTGTTTCTTTTTGGGGGGGTGAGGGTGAGGGTGAGGGTGAGGGTGAGGGGAGGAGGGGGAGGTTGTTTGGTTGTTGTGAAAGGGGAAGGGTGATGGATAGATAGGGAGGAGGAATTAGGACGTGTGGGGGTAGGCGTAAGCAAGTAAGCAGGTAGGTGGTAAGTAGGGGAGATGTGAGATGTGAGATGTGGATGTATACAAGGTAGTACATAGTAGATAGATGCTGGTGGATGGTTTGTTGAAGGTTTAAATTACCCTAGTGGCATATTTGGGATGGGCATAGGTGGGTGGAATTTTGTAGGGGTTTGATTGCCTCTCTGGCTTTTTTTCTTGCGAATTCTTTTTTTCTTTGGGTGGGGAGCGGGGCTATATACATAGGGACGAGAACGAGATCGAAGACGTGGGGGGTGGGGAAGTGGGGTAGGGGGAGGATGTAAGAACGAAAGGAAGGGGTGATGGATGGAGATGGTGATGGCTATTTGTGCTGTGGGGTTTAAGGTTTAGTAAGGAAATAGAAGGAAGGGTTTGTGAGGTGTCTTGTATCTACTAGGGGGTTGAGGAGGGGGGTGGATATAAAGTGAATTTGGGTTGTGTGAATTTAACGCTAGGCGTGGCGGAAGGGGGTATAAAAGGGGGTTTTTTTTTGTTCGTGCAGTGAACAGAGAACCTAACTTCAACATGTTCGAATATATGTGGTTGACGCAGGTTAGCCCTGTTGTGTTTATGTCGTAGGATGTTTACAGGGGATTAGGGTGTTGCTTCTTTTGGGGGGAGGCGATGGGTATAGTTGGGTTGGGTTTAGGTATAGGGGTTTAGGGGTTTTTGTTGTCATTTCATAGTGGTTGTTCTGTTGTTTTTGATGTTTTTGTTGTTTTTGTTGTTTTTGTTGTTTTTGTTGTTTTTGCTGTGGGTGTGAGATGACTTGGATGAGAGGTGTGAACTTGAAAGGGTGGGAGGAATATATTAGCGGGGAAGTTCAGGATGAGTAAGGTATTATATATCCTTTTATCTTAATTTTAAAACAATAGTACGTGCTCTAAAGCGAGCTGTTCAGGAAGGAGTCTATTGCATGTATCTTTTTAGTATGGTAGATAGGATTTAGTATGTGATGTTGAAAATTGTGGTGTTTTTATAGTCTGGTTTGTAGATGTGGAATAATAGATTGGTGAACTAGTAATTAATTTATGTTCTAACATTGAATTTTTCTTCCTTTCTTTTTGTTTAAAGCGCGGAGGATCACTTGGAGATTATAACTTGGCTTCTAGGGAGGGAAAGAGTATAAAACGCAAAGAACGTCATTTTATTCGCTCCTAAAAATGTTAAAATGGATGGCGAGTTTGAGTTATGCTACTGCCTTCAATAGAAGCAATGGTGTATTAGTCATAACTGGTGGGTTACCCCTCCCTTCCTGACGATTGTAATACTTTAGCGCATTGAACTTGAAGATAGGGAGTATAAAGTAGATGTGATTAACAGGAGGTAGTATTAAAAAATATTATTGTCGTTTTAGGTGTTGCTATGGAGTACTAGAGAGTTTTAAAAAGGAGTTTAGAAGGGACTCAGATTGTTTTTGGGCGGGCTTTGGCCGTAGGAGTTGAGGTGGGTGAGGGAGGGAGGATTTCCCGAAGAAGACCGACCCCTGAAGTGTTAGGAAAGGTGGAGTGGGATTAGCAAAGGAGCAAGACAATACCCTCCCACTGTGTGTGTGTGTTGTTCTCCGAAATGCGGCATTTAGCTTTGACGATATTACCCTCTTCTATTTGCCTTGTTGATACTGTAATATAGGGTATATATATGTTATCAATCCAAGTACTGAACGGTTGAAACATTCACCGCCATGTACTAACTTAGGCATCCGGTGCTCAGGTCTACTTAAAACATTGGCTGATATATTTTTACTCTTTAAAAGCAGACTTTGAAATCTTTAAAACATCATTAAAAAGTATTTGCAGACTTAAAACTAAATTCCTTGGACAGTATCTCTATTTTGCTTCTAGATATAAATTTTGAAATAGTAATGGGCGCAGGATTATGCCCACCCGCGAATTGCATTTTTTTTAGTCCCCATCCCATTAGTCCCCTTTTTTATTACCACGTATCTCCCCGAATGGCTTCTGCCAAGTATGTCTTTTTGCTCCCTTCTTGATTAGCTAACCTAGAATTTTTGTTGACTGGATGAATTGACGTTTAGCAATCAATGTAGCCCAACCGTACCGCCTGAAAAATGGCTCTGACTTTTAACACCTATTAAAGACGCAAGAAATCCGATCCCTGCAAACCCCACACAACACCATAAGCCTGTGGTATACTGCTTTATAATTCCATGGCCTTTGTTAATATCCACAGCTTGGACGATAGCAGAGGCGAGAGCCAACCCCACTCCGGATCCGATTTGAAAAGCTGTATTGATCTTTACGAAAATTATACATTAGCAACTTTCCAAGATTCGTTATCAATCGTTATTATTACGAAATCTGAGAAGAAATGGACCATACTGACCATGCCTCCACAAAGCGACTTGACATTAACTGGGACGGAAGCAAGTAATATTATTGTGCAAGAGCAGTAAACAACTGTGACACCTGCTACAACGAGCAGACTTGTAGGCAATACATGTTTCCAACTACAAACAACGCGAGGTGTTTATTAGAGTGCACTCAAAGGTTTGAAGATATGTGACTACTCACAAATTTATATCCCCTTCTTTAATCAAGCAGCTTGGTACTGGTGCAATCATGCACATAACCATGCCGACGAGAAGAACGAGCTTGGTATCATACCGCTCCAATACCTTTCCCATTCCCATTGAGAACATGAAGCCTGTTGCACCCATTGGGAGAAACCTTAGGGCTGTCTGGCCGGCAGACAGTTGATTGACTTTTTGAGAAATGAGAACTGTATAGTAGATGACAATTTGGTAGCTTCCGTAAGTGACTGTCAGGGAAGTCAATACTGATTAGGTTAAATGAGAACAAGACATACCAAATCCTGATATCCATAACGGCGCAAAGTTCTGGATTTTCCAAAGCGATAGGGGCATAATCGGGTGACCAACCTTTTTTTCTACCCAAGTGAAAATGCAAAGGAGCGCAATGGATCCTATTAGTAAGACAATAATGAATGCTTTATTCCATCCATAGACGCCGCCACTTGATAGCACAAAGGACAACAGGATGAGACCACCAGTTGAGAAGCCAGCGCCAAGTAAATCCAGTCTTGGCTTTGAATCTCCTTCTAAACGATCCTTGGGCAATAAGATGTACCCCAAAATGCCCAGCGAGCCTGTGAGAATAACAGATATGCGGAAAACATAACGCCAACCGAGTGACGATGTGAGGAAGCCACCGAAGATCAACCCCGAGCAAAATCCGACTGCACCAGACGCTGCAAAGCAAGAGAGAGCTGTAGTTCGTTCCTTGGCAACAAAATATGAACTAATGATTCCGACAGAGGACGGAACTGTCATTGCAGCACCAATTCCTTGTAATGCCCGGAAGATAGCCAACTGAATGAACGAAGTTGCAAACCCGTTAGCGAGCGTCCAGATGGATATCCAAAGCATTCCCGCGCAAAAGATGTTCTTTCTTCCATATCTGTGACCATCAGCTAGCGCTAGAGACAGTAACTAAATTTTTACCTATCTGAAAGAACCCCAGAGAGAAGTAGAAAGCCACCAAAAGTTAATGTATATGCAGATATGAGCCATTGCAAACTACTACCAGTGACATCGAAATCTTTCTGGATGGCAGGGAGGGAGATGTTGACTCCAGTCATGAACACATTATCGAGTAGTTGAGCACCACAAGTCACTATAAGAACCAACGCGCCTACCCAAGAACGCAAAGTTCCAATATCTGGATACGTTTCAACACCTGGGTCTTCAAGATGCAACTCTAACAAGGATTGTGCTCCCGTTGCAAGAGACGGAGAACGAGTTGAATATGGGGTATTGAACTCTGAAGGGACTTCTCTTATGATAGAGCTTGGTCCAGGTTTTGCTGCTTCGGGGAAAGAAATTGAAGGTAAGGACCTGATACCGTCCTTGGATTCTTCGTGGTTTTCATGGTTTTCGCTGATGGCAGACGTTTTTTGTGCTGATGATTCGAGATTTTCTACTCGAAGACTCTGTCGGAATGCAAGTCGGCCAGATACCTTTGAGCGTCGCCGAGTACTAAACGCTCCAGCTCCATCTGTCCCGACCGAAAGATCTTCTGGGGCTAGATTTACAGAATACCTAACTGCCGCAGCAGAAGACTGGCCTAATTCTGCTATTGGCCTTCTTATTAGCCTTGTTCGAGTTGATCTACTCGGCAAATGGCTGACGGAAGAGGAAGAAGCACATACAGGACATGATTACAAAACCAAGATAAGTCTAAAATGAATATGACAGGCCTCAGGGGAAAGATGTTCTTAAAGCGCGAGTATGTTTGTCGTAAGTTGCGGTGAATAACTTTTCACTTTCCCCACCAAACTTCCCCGTAAAAATATGCGGAGAGAATTGTGGAATTGTGGTAGCACACTTCTCCGCCAAATTCAAACCTCCACTTTTCGCGTTGACGTTATCGTTCGGATGCCATTGGCCGGAAATTTTTGTTTTCATTCCTATCAGAAGAACTTTATTACTACTGAGAATTATTTGAAGTTCTAGTAGAGGAAAAATGTGTTTTAATAATTACTTTCTATTTAGTATCCTTTTACTGGAACTTTCCCCCATAAATTACTATAATAACATCAAGTCATGTATCATGGTCTAAAGTTGAGCTATTAACGTGTAAATTACTGACTGGTTTTTCTAGATTCCAAGCTTTTATTGAATTAGAAGATCCTAATGATTTGTAACAAGTCTCAATGTGGCTTCGTATATATCTATGTTATTGTGTAGTATAGAGGCTTTGTAGTGGAAAAGGGGTCCTATTGTTCAATCAAATATTCTAGTACTGTGGTGTCACTCTTGAAATCAAATGGAAAATTACTATATCTAAGTAACTTGGTCTAACGGATGACTAGAAGTGATATTTTATCTTCCTGTCTAGGGCGGAAGCCTCAAACTATTAACCGACAGCTGTAATTTTACTACCAGCCATAAGCTCCAGTCTTGCTTGTTAATTAAACTACACTAGTAGTACCTACATTAAAAAAGACATCTCGCATCAGCTCCACTTCTCAATATAAAGAGTAAACATTTAATAATAAAAACGTCAATAGATAGCTAAGCAAAGAAGCAACAATAGCTATAAAGCGAACCCTCCACTGATTAGCGTTATCCCATAAGCTGTTGAATATAACGAAAATTGATTTCATTTTGAATCATGTTGACGACCTCCTGTGGTGATTCGCTGGGAGTGTTGGGGTTAGTTTTGACCAGTGGTTGATGTGCGACACTCTCTAGACAAGCCCCAAGAGAGGAATAATCATAAGGCGCAATAGCTGCTGCCGCCCGCAGGACATTCTAAATCACCCCCAAGGATATCGACTGGCAGTAAAGCTCGCTAAAATACGCACGTTGAAGGCTCTTGAGCAGCCAGCTTAGCTGCCGCTCTACAATTCTAGGATGGAAGAGTGAGGAATACTCAGAGCAGCGGTGGCTCCGCCCAAGTTGTTTCTTTTGTGACCACTAGTAGGAAGAAGGAAGGTCATGCATTAGTGTTAGGTTTACCGGAAAATTCCCATCCTGAGTAGGTGGAGATGAAGAAGATCGCTCACGCTTAACGCTGGCCACTTGAAGGAACTAGTGCAGAGAGCGAGATGTTCCACCTCATCGAATACAGCAAAGTCCTGTCATCCCAATTCCGTAATACATACCATTTATAGTAGTTTATCTATCCCAGAGGTAGATTCAAGGGGGTCAACTACGTAGGTTCCGAAACAGGAAAGTGATCCTTATATGACTTCATATACGTTACCTAACTCAATCGATGTCGAATTAGTCTCCAATACCTAATCTTGTATATAATATATGCATAAATACTGCCTGTATCAAACGCAAATGGCACGCCGGTGTTCGTACCGTCGCGATTCTCGTCTTTAATACCGCAATAAATGAGGCACGGTTTGATTTTCTGCCTTCGTTCTCCAACCGCTTCAATAACATAGGAATCACAAATCCAAAAAGCAAGGCTCAAACAGCGTTGAACTGGGCCCACTTGCCGTACGCCTCTTGATCGATATTCATGGCTTGGGCTAATATGTTACTGAGCATAGTTTCCTATGATGATTCCTATGCCTATCTCATACCTACAATTAGATTTTTATTTACCCCATCAGCCGGACTTTTCCCTCCAAAAATCGGATGTGGAATTTCCGCTGTAGAAAACCCAATGTGATTAAATATGGATGTATAGAGCCTGTTGTGTTGAAAGGGTCATCAGGCTCGATTGCTTGTTTAAGCTGTCAGTCTCCAAAATGAGGTAATTATTATGGCTCTAGTGTATATCAGCAGGTCAAACAAAAGTCAATTCGAAATAAGCAGAGTTGATGTGCGAAGAATGTAAATATAGGAAGGTTGTAATACTAGCGAATAGGATGCAGGCTCTTCGCTATAACTATGAAGGTAAGTACTACAGAGTGGAGATTTGAGATATCAGAATACTTTGGCCATATTCGGCGAATTTCAAACATCTGATGGAAATACCACAGCTTGGCAGAAGCCCTATACTTCAAAATAGTAAAGAAGTTAGAGTCTTCAATAAGCAATAAATTAACATTACAGGCACTACTACAATAATTTTTATACAGCCATGAACGGAGTCATTTTCCTACTCTACCCCGCCCTTCAATTGTACTATCTTCATATATTTTTCTAATTCCAGAAGAAGCCTAGCTATCTTCAGACCCGGGACAGCAATCCACTTTCTCTACAACACGAAAGCACCCTACGTGAATATTATGACATAGACGGACAGAACTCTATTCCTTCTAATCTAACGCACTGGGTTACTTGAGAATAACTGTAACCAATGAAAAACGAAATCACTCGGTCTCTAAGGCGTAAGCGAACCTCTTCCACCTCTACACTGACACTTCTCGATATCTAACTAACGAATAAAGTAAATCGCTTAAAATAAACCCAAGATTCATCTGAATGTCTGAAATAAAGACGGACTTTGATTAAAAGCGAGGCAGCTATATAATGCTAGTAAACTCGATCTCAAAGTGAAGACTTGGAAGAATAAATTCTGAATGATTAATCTTCTCATTCAACTCCCTTCCCTAAACGAAACGAACGAAACAAAACAATAGAAAAGAAACCAAGGTAAACTAAAATTTATAAATGCTATCTTAAGATCATCCATCCTCAAGCGTATTAGATAACGACATACAACAAACTAAACTAAACCAAACCAACCCTCTCTTCTCTTCCCTACAGCCATCCTACCCCGTCCTACCCATCCTATCCCAGCACAAACACAAACCCACCAAACAATCCCCAAGCGCTCAAACTTAGCCCTCCCCCCCCACTTCACCGTTTGAAGATCCTGCAAAACATCGCTGTCGATCTTCCAAGGCTATCTCGTTTGATTTTCCCCAGGAGAGGAGAGGGAGGGAGGGGTATGAGACGGGGGAAGGAGGGTGGTTGAGGTGATGGGGGAGTAGGTGAGCGGCTAGTGTAACTTTGGGTTTGGAGGTTTGGATGCTTGGGTGTTGAGGGTTTTTGGGCGGTAGGTAGGATAGAGGGATAGGTGGATAGTGGAGACATATTGTGATTCTAGATGAGTTTCTTAAGGAGGTATGTAAAGTGTGCTTAGATGTTGTAGTGCTAGCTTGTTATTTATCAAATCTATCTATCTACCAGTTAACTAGTTATATTCCACCTCTTCTCGATCTCCATCCTCTTTATTTAGATTCTCAATTTCCCTTTTCATTCTCTCCCATACTTTCAAACCATCTATTCAACCAATCCATTCAAGTATTACCACCCCAACCAATGAATACTGATCCGTTTCAAGCTACAGTGAGATCTCCGAGTTTGTTTTAGCGGGCGGCAATTGGTTCCTCAGTCCCTACCGCCGGAGCATCACATCTTCCGTAAGACAAGTAGGACAGAGTCGGACAAAACACACAGGCGCTTCAACCCGCATACAAGAAATGATCTAAGCGCAAGGGACGTCTCCTCTCTCTTCAATTGCATACACCAGCCAGCCAGCCACCAGCCACCACCTCCTCCCGCACCCCTCTTCCGACTCAACCCTCGCGCAGCTCTCCAAACCCAAACCAAGCCGACTTGACGATTGGCACCTCTCCCCCACTTCACGTTTAACCTCCGGCCGCATCGACATCGACCCCCCTCCTCCAAGCCCAAACCTGAAACAAAAATAGAACAGAATTGGAATGCAAGAACCCAGATCCGGTCTACCTAAACGGCCCGCTCGAGATCATATCATATCATACATACCCATCCGCACATCCCTTGTTACTACACCGCCTGCTCGCCCATCCAGTCACTCACCCCTCTTACATTGTACAACCTACATACATACCTAAGCCCTAGGCGGCTCTGCAAACCAAGTCATGGAGACGTACTGATTGGTACCTACCCCATCTCTCATTCATTCATTCACAATTAACCTCCGGCCGCAGGATCTCGACCGCTCTCCCCCTCCAAAGAAACAGGATGATAAATATCCCGAAACCAAAATAGCCTGGAGACGGGTTGAGGAAACGGCCCGCTTGAGATGATCGGCGTGCTACCATTCATTCATCACCATCACACGCGCACGACGGTTTCTATTTTTGAAGTGCCTAGAGGGGTGGGATGGAATGGATGGAACGGGATAGGGTGGTGGGGTTCTGCACGGCGCGGCTCGCTTGCTGAGCGCTGCTGCAGGTCAGACGCTAAGCAGCAGAGGTTGTGAAACTGGGTTTCAGGGCGCTGATTCGTTGTGTCAGGGCGCAAGGGGGAAGGATTTTGAGGCTGGGGGCGAATGGGGTGGGTGAGTGGGATTTGATGCGATGGTGAGATTTGGATGGGATGGAGAGGTGAGATGGGTAGTAGGGTCAGATGAGATGAGATTTTTGGGTGGAAAGGTAGATTTAGTAGGGAAGTAGGGAGGAGGGAGAGGTGTATATAATTAATTTGAATTTGAATCAACTCCTATGTAGAGAACTAGAAACAAAAAAAAAACCTCTTTTTAGATGTGTGGAGATGGGGGGTAGGAGGAGAGAGATGCAGAGATAGATAAAAGACGGTGAAGGGTCGGAAAGATAATGATACCGAGAAGAGATCTTAATTAAAAGCTAGATTAAAGAGAGCGCAGAGCAGGTAAGGTAGATAAATCTATACCCATATCGAAAGATGAGGTTATAGAACCGTGACGAATAAGCGATGTAATGTAAGAAAGAATTGAACGAGAAGTTTAAAAAGTAAACAAGGAGGAAAAGAGTAGGGAAAAGACGTGGTAGCAAATTGTAAGACTTAGAATAATATAGAAGGGGAGATAGAACAACGGTAGAACCTTCTTTCTTTCTTTCGTTCGTTCGTCCGTTCGTATCTCGGTACTGTATATACTTTGGGTATGTGCGTGCAGGCTTGTTTCAGAGATATAGATGTGGATGTGGGCTGGGGTGATCAAACAGGTACGAGCACGAGGTGGAGCGGACCGAGGGTTCGCTAGCGGTGGTGTGTGTCCGCGCGTGGGTGGGTGATGGTGGGTGGGTGCGGTGTGATGCGGATGTAGGTGCCGATATGGATGGATGGATGGATATGTGGGAGTGTAGATAGATAGATGGGTAGATGGATGGATAGAGAGATAGATAGATAGATAGATAAATAGATAAATAAATAGATGATAGATTGTTGATATAGAGGTAGGTAAATAGATAATTTAGAAGTTGATAAGTAGCTAGTAATTAGGTAGTTCTAAATCTGAACGTGAACGTAAAGAGCAGATTCTATTATACTTCCAAAGAGATCAACTCGGGTTAAGTAAGTTATATAAGAGAAACTTCTTCCCTTACCTACTCTTCTTATTCTAAAAGACTCGATAACAATTCATCACATTTATTTATTGTTTTACTTGAAAATCAAATTATAAGCTTAAAAAAGAATTCATCCTTCAAGTTCACATGCACATAACATGGCTGCGAGAGTCGGAGAGAGATAGATAGAGGTAAATAGATAACCTGCTTACGGAGGTAGGCTCTGGATCACTGGGTAATCGTAAATCACTCCACGAGTGAACCTTAGAAATCTTTCTTCAATCACAAGGGATTGGTATATACATAATCCCGTGCAGATAACTCATCCATAATCAATCAATCAGTCAATCAATCAATCAGTCAATCAATCAATCAGTCAATCAATCAATCAGTCAATCAATCAATCAGTCAATCAATCAATCAGTCAATCAATCAATCAGTCAATCAATCAATCAGTCAATCAATCAATCAGTCAATCAATCAATCAGTCAGCTAGGTAGGCAGTTAGATAATCGCCAGCTCACTACCTACCTACTTAACTTGGCTCGCCAGGCCCCTCCCCTCCCTCCATGGTGCATACCGAGCATACCCAGCATCCCTCCATCGGTCGGTCGGTCGTGCATAAACCAGGGCCAGACCAGGGAAAAGGGCTGGACTAGGCGGGCTAGACTGGCTAGGCTAAGCTAGGGGAATGAATAAATGAATAAACATGAAGCACGCCTCGCGCATACTCGGTCCTTGGGGGGGGGTTTCAGGTTGAGTATATGACATATGGAGGGGAGAGTCTTTTGGATGTTGGACTTTGGAGGGGTGCGGGTGATGCTGATGCTGATGGGTGAATCGCGAGGGATGATAAATGGAGGGCAGAGGGGGAGATGGGTTGATAAGTATATAAATTTTTTGTTTTGGGGGGTTTTTTGGTATCCTTGCTTTGCTTTGCTGTGGGTTATGAATGAATGAGTGAATGGATGAGATAATAAATGGGTAGGTAGTAGATATGATATATACAAGTAAATACAAATCCAACACGATTTTCCTTTCTCAAAATTTTTAAAGGATAAAATGAAATCAAAAAGAATGAGAGTAAGAAATACAAATGAATGCGAGGGAGAAGAGATAAATAAGGTGGTTCATTTGTTTGCGATAGATGAGATTTAAACTTGTTGTTGCTAGAGTTGAGGTTTTATTAGGAATTTTTTTTAGGTGGGGTTTGGATTTAGGTTTAGATTTATAGTTACTGTAGAGGGAGAGGGGGCGGGGGGGGGGGTGAAATGATAGGAGGTTAAGGGAGGAGGAAGTGGTGGATAGAGATAGAGTATGATTAATAGAGGGTGTGAAGAAGGTATTAGAAATTTATAAAAGGGAAGAAAAGGAAAGAAAAGAAAAGAAAAGAAAAGAAAAGGCCGTGTTAATTTATCAAGTGATTTATTAGTTAGTAGAATAGAGTATGTAAGTATATCTCGGGATATAGGGATATATGAAATACCCCTTGTGGATAATAGAATCCTCTGAATCAATTAATCTTCTTCTGTAAAGGCATTCGAGAAGCAGCGAGCGGATCAGTTGGTTATTTATCAGGTGTTATTTTATCCTATCTCATCCCATCTTATTATATTATATTGTATCGTATCCACCCCCCTTCTCTCCACCTCTAAAATCCTCTATAAACCAACATTTAAACCACTGTTCTAAAGCATAAATGAATTCTAACGCATGAATAAAAATAAATACCAAAAAAAACTTGTCCTTATCAATTATACTTCTATACGTCGTGTGATTGGGACGAAATTTACAAACTCATTTATTGGCTGGTTATCGCTTTGATGGGTTTTAGTGAGGCTGGCTGGCTGGCTGATAGCTATCGAGGGTTTGACCTGCCCCTGTCTACCGGAGAGTTCTGCTGTATTCGCATCAAGGAGAGGAGAGAGAGAGGGTCGTAGTAGATGATAGTGATGATGATGGGGAGGTCGAGGGGCGGACAGTGCGGAGAGGGTCTGCGGAGGAATAACGCGATTGGGATGATGGGTGGATGGATGGATACACGGGTCGGAGATTTAGATGGGTGAGATGGATGTGATGTGAATGCGAATGTGAGATAGGTAAGATAATGCAATGTCGGAGGAGGGAAGAGGCGGATGTGAGAGCTGCGAGTACGGTAGTCGGAGTGTTGGGAGGGAAGAGAGGGAAAGAGAGAAGGGATGGGGAGATTTGGGGTTGTGAGATGGATAATTTTATGTTGTGGTTTATGTGTTGGGGATACAGTAGATAGGCGGGAGAGTGAGATACTGCGAGTTGATATGTATAGTACTTATTTATCGAGGGATTAAATTGAATGGTTGATTGTGATAATCAGGCTGAGATAGATTATCGGGCCCAGACGCGGTGAGTAGAGATTCTATCGTCGTCGTCGTGTTGTTGTGTTCATGTATTTATAATAACGAATCCCAATCAACCTGGTCTCGTCCCCTCCTCGTGGAAGCAATTCATTCATCTATTCAACTCTCACGTCGCGCCTCCACCATCATCCATCCATCCAGTCACTCACCCACATCCCCATCCCATGAATTCCATCCCCCCAAGTATTCCATCCCGCCGGTCTCCCTCGGGAGCGCAACAGCAACAGCACAGCAACGAACAAAGACGTCTGGACCAACCGATCACCCATCGACGTCGACTTCAGGCTTCGAGGCAGCGAACCCCCGACGGCATCGACTTATTCTATCTATCTCGTCCCGTCACGTCCCTCCACGGACTTCACTAGCTCGGCTTAGCTCGGCTTGAATTATTTATTATTATTATTATCCCCCCCCCCCTACCTCCTCCTAGTCGTGTTTGAGATGTTTTCGGTGGATTCGATCAGGAGAATGGGCGCGTGTTTCGAAGTCGGGGCCGGGTGGGTGATTGGGTGGAGGCGCGATGGTCAAACGAGCGGGTTCCTTGTTTTGCATCGCAGGGACAGGAACAGGAACAGGAATAGGGAACAGGGGAGGGGGACAGGGAAGGGGGAGAGAGAGAGGATGAAGGTTTTGAGGTTGGTTGAGGTTGGAAAGGTATATACTTTTGATTTTTTGGATTTATTTTATGAAAGTTGTGAAAAATATGAATGGGGGATCTGGTTATGTTTATAGTTATGAGTTCTTTTATTTATATAGTGTTATGAAAGTTGTGAAATATAAATGGGTGATTTAGTTATGTTTATAGTTATTATTTCTTTTATTTATACCGTGTTATGAAAGTTGTGAAATATAAATGGGTGATTTAGTTATGTTTATAGTTATTAGTTCTTTTATTTATACCGTGTTATGAAAGTTGTGAAATATAAATGGGTGATCTAGTTATGGTTATAGTTCTTAGTTATGAGTTACTAGTTATAATAGATGATGAGAACTGGATTCTCTAGCACTCGAATGGACTCGCTCCGGACGAATGAATGATGAGGCCGTTCATTCATTACTCGAGTCTTATTCGGTCGTCTTATTACCGTCAGCGTCCGATGGATTCTCACGACCGGCATCGTATCCTTCTTTTCCTTCTCTCTTCTCTCCTTTTCCTTCTCTCTTCCCTCCTTTTCCCTCTTTCTCTCATCCACTCCCCACTTCCCTCTCGTCGCCCCGATTTTCGTCCGCTTAGACCTCCGGATATTCGACCCTTCTCCTCGGCACTTTTCTGCCATCTCCATCTCCTCTCTATCCTCATCTCCCTCTCCCACTTCTTCCTCTTCCTCTCGTCCCCCGCTCGTCCCGCGTGTCTTACCTTTTTTCCATTTTCCACCTCGCGGATACAGTCAAGATTGTAAATCATCTCGACAGTATTGAAATCTCCCGGACCAGGAGATCGGATCCCTCCCCGTGTCCACATCGATCTCCACTCTTTCCGTCGAAAACAGGTACCGCACCGCACGGGCAGGCACCGTTACGACCAGAGTCTCTCGAGATCGAGATGATTGATAGTGGGTACGGACTGAATAGGGTAGAGGAGAGGAGAGTAGAGGAGAGGAGAAGAGAGGAGAGGAGAGTGGAGTAGAGTAGAGGAGAGTAGAGCAGAGCAGAGTAGCCATCTAATTCCCAATACACTCCTAATACACCCCTAATACACCCCCAGTACATCCCACCGACTATTAACCACCCACCCATCGTCGGCCACTGCACTTCCCTCCCATTCGCATTTCCGCGCACGTTACTTGCGAGTTGAATCGAACACGGCCAACCCTTTCTCACCACGCTCGCTGTTACTCGCACTTCCTGATTCCATCTCACGTCGACACCACCATCCATCACGACCCTACCCTCTCACATACTCTCTCTTCGCGTGTCCATCTCGATCCCTCCTCCTTTCTACACGACTCCCTTTCTTTCCGTGGCATCCCCCCATCCATCCTCTCCTCTCCGTATTCACATCCCCCCCGATCCCTTTCTTTTCTGCGCCAACAGCACGGCTTCCTTGCCCCGAACGCGTTAGCCAACAATACCCCCCGACCAACACGCCTCGGACCATCCCAGCTGGCAATCTGCCCCCTCCTCCTCCCCCGACCCTGGCCCACTGCCACTGGACCGCGACTACTACTCGACTATACTCCTCCTGCGCACGACTAGAACGAATCCGATCCCCGGACCTCCCTTTTACCACTCTCACCACCCATTACCACTCTCACCACCACCTATTACCGGGCCTCCCTGTTCCCTCGTCGGGCCCCATCGCCCAATCTTCAATCTTCCCCTTCGCGCTCCTGGACCCTCGCAGACCCTCGCAGACCCTCGCATACCTCGCAGACCCCCCCCCCAGTACCCAAGAGACTCGCCAGCGCCGAATTCAATCCTCTTAATCTCCCCCCTCCTCTTTCCCAAACGCTTCTCACACTTTCAAATTTACGCTCTCTTTCTTGTCGCAGGTCCGTCCCTCGAAAGCTTCACCTTTCCACACCTGGAAGCTCTTCTCCCCCCGAAACCGATAATCACCGGCATCATCACTCTTCGGCCTCGATCGCGATATCCCCCCCCATCGCTCGGCTCGTCCATCTTGATCGTCGTTCGACTTCGGCTGCTTCCTTTTTCTAATACTCCTCCTTTTTATATTGATCCCCCTCTTCGAGGCCGGTTTCTCCCTGTTACGTCCCGAGTTGAGTTCCTGCTGGCCTCGAAACTCCTCGAACAACAACTGTTCCAACCTGCATTTCTGATCGGAGCCGGCTCCTTCACCCCACGATAGAGAGAGTGTACACACGTATACGATATCTGACACTCGACACTCGCTTCACCGTCCCCCTTTGCGTCGGCCAGAGCTTCTCCGGCTTCATCGACGTCGCTGACTGCGCCAAACACTTCGCAGCCCCGAACCACATTGGCGACGTTTCAATCTTCCACCGGACGTCTCTGCCATCTCCTCTTCGAATCTCCGAGTCGTTTCGACTCGAATTGAATGGCGCACATGATGTATTCGCAGCAGCATGCGACCATGGCCCCGCCACAGAAACCGGAGACCTTCATGCTGAGCAGTGAAGCCCAGCAGAGTCTCCCGCAAGATGCTCAAGTAGCATTGCAACAAGTCGACAACTGTAAGCTTCCCCCCCGTCTCCTGCCGCGAGCCATCGCGTCGTTGCGGGGGACCTCCTCCTGTCGACCTCCTGCTGATCAGCACAGTAAAATACTTTTTAATATCTGCGCCGGTCGACTGGACGCCAGACCAATACATCCGCCGGTTTCTTCTCCCCACCGGCGAATACGTTTCCTGCGTTTTATGGTAGGTGCCGCCGCGAGATGGGCTGCGGATGGAGCTGACGTCGACAGGAATAATCTCTTTCACATTTCCGGCACCGACATCGTGCGATGCCTTTCTTTCAGATTTCAGGCCTTCGGGCGGCCGGTGAAGAACTCGAAGAAGTTCGAGGAGGGCATCTTCTCCGACCTGCGCAACTTAAAGTCGGGCACCGATGCGTCCCTCGAAGAGCCCAAGAGTGGTTTCCTAGATTTCCTATACAAGAACAACTGCATCCGCACACAGAAGAAGCAAAAGGTTTTCTACTGGTACAGCGTACCGCACGACCGGCTCTTCCTCGACGCCCTCGAGCGGGACCTCAAGCGGGAAAAGATGGGACAGGAAGCGACCACCGTGGCGGTCAACGAACCCGCGCTCTCGTTCGAATTCGATTCGTCCCAATCTCTATTCGAGCAGCTCACCAAGGCCCAGCAGGCCAACTCCTCTTCCTTCTCCGCACAACAACCGTCCTATTCCCAAGCACAATCCCAATCGACTTCCCCCGTCATGCGGGCGATGGACTCGATGCCCCCCCCCCAGATGATGCAGCAGACCATGGTCATGCCCGAGGACATGAACCAGATGGCGGCATATCAGCAAATGTCAATGGCCCCCGTTCCCCAGCAGATGGTGAAGCGAGAAGGGGATTTCGGTCGCGTTCAATACAACCAGAATGGGGTCCCCATCAACCAGACACACCAACGACATGCCTCCATGCCGGCATATGGTCTAGAGTACTCGCCCGCACCTTCGTTTGTCTCGTCCCATTACGAAGACTACAGCAATCGCGGGATCTCCTTCGAGCCAATCACCCCACCTCAACAAGCGTTGGGAATGGGCGCGGAGCCAGCTTACATTGCCAACGAGGAGACGGGTCTGTATACGGCCATCCCAGACCACATGGGCGGCGTCAATGGGCTTCACGGCATGATGCAACTCCCCCCGTCGAATCTCTCGGGTCCTCAATTCTCCCATGCCACTCGGGGATACGGCGTGAACAACGCCTACTCCGTCATCGAGGGCTCCCCCACATACAAGCAGCGGCGGCGACGCTCGTCGATTCCTCCGGGAGTGGCCGCGATGGTTGCCGCATCCGTGGCAGCTGGCCAACCTCACCCTGCCCACCGACCATCCGACCTGAGAAGGTCGGTCTCGACATCGGTGGGACCTGTCGCGGAAGGCGACGAGTCGGGGGAGAACTCCCCACCTGGACTCAGCTACAGCAGTGGAATGCAACAACTCGCTCAACAACACAAAGATCTCATCGACATGTCGAGACACGGAACACCCCTCTCCACGGTGGAGGACAGCCCTCACATGAACCCCATGGCACTCCAACACGACTATAGTCAACTCTCCAACGATGATCTCTCGGCTGATTCTGTCACCGACTCCCCCCAACGAAGACAAATGCAAGCTCCCAACGGCGGTGTCGTTAGGAGAGCTCGCAGCGCCACCATGATGGAGCTAGGCAACCCCTACCCCCAAAAATCACACTCCTGCCCCATCCCCACTTGTGGCCGTCTCTTCAAGCGTTTAGAGCATCTTAAAAGGTATGGGCAGAGTTTTTCTTTAAACCAAACCGGCTATCTATTAGGCCGCTGACTTATGGCAACCCCAGACATGTGAGAACACATACCCAAGAGAGACCCTACATCTGCCCCCACTGTAGCAAGGCATTCTCCCGATCCGATAATCTAGCACAGTATGTCCTGGATTTATTACATGTCGCATCGCATCCCTCCCTCTACCCTCCCCGTTTATCCATAATTTAAGTGATAGTTGACTAATCGAGATTGAAATAGACATCGGAGAACACACGACCGCAGCGATGGGAGTGAAGGCCCTTATGGCAGCTACTCTGGTGAGGAGGAAGGGTATGAGGGCGAGGATCATCTTGGTCCTCTCGAGGAAGCTTCGCCAAACTCTGAAAACGGATATCTGCCTGGTACCAACATGGGCCAATCATTTGGGAATCTCCAAGCAATGGGAATGAGCATGAGTATAGGCGGCGGCGGCATGGCCGCGCCTAGTCAGCTGATTCAGGGGCAGCAGATGATCGGTCAGTCCATATAGGATATGGATGGTTTCATCATTTGTTCGCCTACGATTGCCGGCGTTGACGGCATAGCGGCATCTTCTTCTTTTTCAATCGGAGCCTTCCCATGTCCCTTCATTGGTGAAAGGGGTTTTTCTTGTATCAACTTTATTGCATAGCCTTGCGCTCTTCATTGTTTTTCGGATTGTGGTTCGGCAGGCGGTGATGGTTTGCTGGGGGTTCTCTTTGTCAGATTCTTTCTGGATTGCCTATTGGCTTTTGGGCGGTTTATGAGGTTATGACGGATATCGGATGGGGTGGACGGTATGGGGATGGATGGGATGGGATTGGCGGGGGATGGTGGCGGTCCGGATGTGTTTGATTTTTTTTTTCTTCTCTCGGTTTGTGTTTTGCAAGAGATGGATGTGGATGGGTTGAATCTAGTGGATGGGGTGGGTGAAATTAGATCGAGTTTGTTTTGTCTCTTATGTGATTGTGTTTTGTGTTTGGAGGAGAGAACGTCTAGAGGGGATGTATGTGTGTGGATGTGCTCTCCATGTGGATTGAGCATAGTGTTTTTTATTGCATGACATTGCATAGCATAGCATAGTATGATGGGATGTGTGTATGTATGTATGCATGGCTGGTGGTGGTGTGGAGAGGAAGAGGGGGCGAGATGATATGAGAGCTATGAGACGAGCTGGATAAGAAAGATAGGATGGGATGAAGATGAGGTAGATGAGAGGAAATGGGAGGAGATGAGATTCAATGTGATAGGGTGGTAAGAGAAGAGGGAGAGATTTGTGTATAAATAAAACGGGTCGATATATGAGAAGAGAATTATTTTTTCCTTGTTATGAAGTTGATTGAGGGATGTGAGTTGAGTGGAGAGGTGAGAGTGGGTGATGGGGGTTTAAAGGTAGATAGGTGGGCTAGGTGAGGTAGGGGTCGGTAGCTCGTTTCTTTGTGAGTTGAGTTGAATTGAGTTCTCTCTGTAAGTTGAGTTCTCTTTGTAGGTTGGGTTGTCTTTGTGAGCTAGCGAGTAAGTAAGCGAGTTGGTTGGTTAGTTAAAGCTGCTCGGTTGGTCGGTTTTATAATTCTCAAGTTCTTAGGTTCTAGAGTTCTTAGGTTCTAGAGTTCTTAGGTTCTAGAGTTCTTAGGTTCTAGAGTTCTTAGGTTCTAGAGTTCTTAGGTTCTAGAGTTCTTAGGTTCTAGAGTTCTTAGGTTCTAGAGTTCTAGAGTTCTAATGTGCTTGATTTATTGATTGATAAGTACTCAATTCTTCTTCTTCTCCTTCCCCTTACTTCTTCTTCTTCCTCTTCTCTTCACTTCTTCTCCCCACCCCTCGCTTCTTACTTCTCACTTCTCACTTCTCACCTCTCACTTCTCCTTCTTAGTTCTAAATGGGAAAGATCTTTTGATAAGTTAGTGCTGTTTGAGGTGGAATGGTATGGGTATATATATATAAGTATATATATGTATGTATGTATGTATGTATGTATGTATGTATGTATGTATATATATATGTATGTATATCTTTCGCTCTGGGTTTGTTGTTTCTTTGCTTGATGTTTGGTTATGCTGAGAGAGAGAGAGTTGTTGGGTGGAGGTTAGAGGGTAGAGGGTGTAGGTTAGAGGTTATAGGGATGGATGGATGGCGTGGATGACTTGGAAGGGGTTGGGAGATGTTAAGAGATAAGAGATAGGAGATAGGTATAGATATGAATAAGATAGAATAGGATAAGATGGGATAGGATAGAATAGAATAGAATAGGTTTGTAGTTAAACACGTTAGTCTTATTTGAGGTGGAATTGTATAAGTATAAGTATATCCCTCTCTCTAGGTTTATTGTTTCTTTGCCTAATATTTATAATATCTATTCAGAGAGAATTGTAGGTTGTAGGTTATAGGAATGGATGGCGTCGATGAAGGTATTAAGAGATGTTAAGAGATGTTGGGAAATGGGTATAAATATGAGATGGAATGAGATAGAAAGGATTTTGTATAAGGAAGATAGAGAGGATATTTAGTTAGGTCTAGCTTATAAGGTGTGAGGAAAGGCGCGTTACTAAGTTTTATGTTTAGAGGTATATACGGCTTTAGACTTCAAGCATAAGGATCGGGGCAGCTTTTTAATACAGCTTATAGTACGTTTAATGTACTTGCTTTTAAAAGCTTTATAATCTAGAGTTTGTTTGAATATTTAAGAATTCACAATACCCCCCTTTTCTCCACTCAAGAGGATAACACTTAAAACAAGAAAACCCTACGTTGCTATTTCCCACATCGCCTCCTCTCCAACCCGGTTCCGGATTTGATACCCCTTAAGATCCATCCGCGTTCGCACCGTCCAATGCATCTTCGGCTCCGTCTCCCTAATAGCGCGATATCGACCCAAATTCATCCTCACCACCTTTTCCCACTCCTCCGTCTCCTTCCTCCTCCTCTGCACCCGAACCTTCACCGGCCAAACCTCCAAGATCCACCATCCCTTAGCCAACACCAACTGATCATTGATCCGCGCCAACGCATCAAAGTGATCCTCAACCTGCTCCGGCAACAACAACTCCCCCTCCCCCCCCCCCTCCTCCCCTCCTCGCTAACGACCCCCCCTCCCCCCTCACGCACCCCCATCGCCCCCGCCCTCCCTCCCAGCCCCGGCAACCCCCCCGCCTCATACCTCTCCCAGACCTTCGGCGACGGCCCAACCACCGGTTCCTCCAGCGCCCGATACCGCGGCCAGAGCGAGGGGACCTCGATCCCCAGCGCCGCCAGCGCCGCCGCGCGGAACAAGATCCCCGTATCGCACTCGAAGCACTGCCGGATCATCCAGCGGAGCGGGATGCGCGAGAGCATGTGGCGTTCGTTGTTTTTCTCCGCGCCGCCGCCGACGTCTGCGTGCGCGCCTGCGAACCATACTTCCACGACGTCGGGGACGGGGGTCTCCCGCCGCCTGTTGTTGTTGCTATGATCATGTGTTTTGGGTTGAGCTTGCTCGCACCGGGCTTCTTTTCTCTCATCATTTTCAGCATCGGCTTCCGACATGAGTGATGTGTTCCCATCCTTTGCGAGGCGCGGTTGTTCTACTACGCTCGCTTGGGAGCTGAGGGTGGGATTCCTGAAGCGGTGGGATAGGCGGGGTTTCAGCTGGCTCTTGGCTTGGTGGCCAGCTGAGTGAGGAGGTGTTGCCGCTGGGTCTTCGTGCTGCCATTGACAGACTTTGAACTTGGCCCTGTGCTCATCCAGGGCCATGGCATGGCGGAAATACCCAATCGTGTTGGTTGGGCTCTTGCTGAAGGGCAGCTTGCGTGGGATGAAGCCGACGCTGGCGACGCAGTCCCAGACCCCCACGAAATACACGCTCACGTTAATGCAGAAGGCCTCTTTGAATCCCGCGCTCATCTGGAAGCCCGCGGGGGTGTCGTCCTTGTAGAATTGGTACGCAAAGGACAGCTGTGCGATGTTGTGGGCGGGGAGCAGTCCGACCTTGTGGTTGGGCTGGTTAGGATTTGGGGGTAGGAATGGATGGATGGATGGATGGGGGATTCTTACTTTGTGGAGCATACCGGCGAGGCAGCGGACGGTGTACGATCCTCGAGAGAAGCCGAAGAGACAGATGCGATCGCCTTCCGAGTAGTTTTGCATGAGGAATCTATAGGCGTCTTTGATATGGATACCGAGACCGCTCCCGACGGCCATATCGATGGCGGCGGAAAATCCGCTCTTCAAGAATCCGTGGCCATCATAGGTGCCGATTCCTGACTGGTAGTAGGTGACTTGAGAGGGGTCATCTTTCTTGAGGCAGGCAACGAGCTGGACGATGTTGCTGTTGTCGCTGTCGAATTTGTCTCCTGTTCCATCGAGACAGACGACGAGGGTGCGGCCAGAGGGTGGAGACTGAGAATCGGTGATGGCTCGAATTGTGGTTGGTAGCCGAGGTGGTTCTGTCTCTTGTACCATAGCCGAAGTAGAGTTGGGTTCGGGGCAGGATTGAATGGGATATTGTTTAGATCGCTTGGCGCTTTGGGAGCTCTCCATTGAGTCGTTGTGAATAGTCTTTTAGTATCCAATTGGAAAGAGTTTGGGCTTGGGAGTCGAGCTATGATAGAGATACTAAACTCAAGATATATGGACTTTACTCCTTTTCCATTGTTTGACACAATATCTATTGAATAATTCACTAGGTTCTATTTGCAAGGGATATCATTAAATCGGCGATTTAACCAAGCCAACCGTATTCAAGGGATTGAAATTAATTACCTATTGATCAGCTTACCTTTACGCCGAGACACTTGAAGGTATTACAGCTGGCTTGCATCGCAGCTTGTATTGTCCAATTATTTCAGATATCTGAAGAGATAGTCACTTTTTTCCGTAAGCCGTATAACATGGCGCTAGAAGCTCAACAGGATCTGCAGCTGAGGTGCCGAAAGAGGCCCCTCGCGATCTTCCCGTTACATCGGGATGAGCCGCCACAAACCCAATTCGCCTGCACGTAGTGGAACATACACAGATTCAAGTCAAGTGCTGCAAAATGACAGGTTTCTTATATGCCGTGCTATGTCCCTCTATCGTTATCATCATGATTTATACTATCTCCGCGCTCGCCGCCATTCATCTCCTCTCTTTAAAACCACTTCAGCTAGACACTCTCATCTCCTCATCCATCTTCTCTCACTCCTAGCTTGACTTCGTGGTAGAGATCTTTCAAGATGGGAAACCAGCTCATAACATTAATAGGGTCGAGCAGACGGAAGCCAGCAGATTCCCCAGATGGAAAAACCGACGACGAAGCGTCTGCAACACCTAGTTCCCAGAAGACTTCGGTCATAGATGACCTCGCTCATCTGGGGTTTAAAAATGCCAGAACGGTGGTCCAGGCTATTACTACCATTGCTTCTGGTGAGCCCCTTGACGACAAAAAGCTCTTGCTTGAAAATGGCGTTAGCATGCTTCAGTCCCTGCCCACCAACAGTGGTCTGAGCCAGGATGTCTCTAGTAGCTTCATCAGTGAGTTTCCCAATTTCTCTTTTCCAGAAATTTAGCCCGTTAGATTTTATAAACAGAAGGCTAATATGGTGGTATATATCAGCCATGCTCTGGGGTGATCTGCCTCATCCCGCTCACTCACTCGCCGGCCCAACAGCCCGGTACAGACAACCCGACGGCAGCAACAACAACCCCTGGGCGCCCTCAATGGGCAAAGCCGGCTCGCCTTACTCCCGCAACGTTCCGCCCGTCAAAACCAAAGGCCCCAACCTCCCGGACCCCGAACTAGTGTTCGAGCAACTGCTTAAGCGAGACGACGGGCCCTTCCGCGAGCACCCATCCGGTCTCAACAGGTTATTCTTCTCGTTCGCGACCATCGTCATCCACGAGTGTTTCCAGACCTCCAGGACGAATCCGTGGGTCAATGAGACGAGTAGTTATGTGGATCTCAGCACGCTGTACGGGAATACGGAGAAGGAGCAGAGGAGGGTGCGGACGTATGAGAATGGGCTTATCTTCCCCGATTCCGTGGCTAGTGATAGGATTATGATGATGCCGCCGGGGGTGGTGGCGTTGTTGGTTATGTTCTCGCGGAATCATAATCGCATTGCCGAGGATTTGTTGGGGATTGATGAGGCGGGGCAGTATGGGGACTGGGAGGGGCTGAGTGATAAACAGAAGAAATGGTGAGTTTTAGGAAAATGTGTTTGGGAGATGTGAAGAGGGAGATGATGATTGGTTGATTGACTAACTGGGTGTGATGTGGTAGGCAAGACGAGGATATCTTTCAGTTGGCGAGGAATATCAATGTTGGGTTCTTTGCTTCGGTGGTGTTGCATGATTATGTTTCGGCAATTCTCAATACGCCGCGTGCGAATTCGAGTTGGTGTCTTGATCTTGGGGCTGAGATTAAGCAGATGGGCCAGAGGGTTGAGAGGGGGATTGGGAATGTTGTTTCTGTTGAATTTGCGGTATGAGATCCTTTTCGTACCATATCTTTACCCGTGGTTGAGCATAAGAGTTAGTATTTGTGGAAACGAGAGGTCTTCGTTGAAGTCTTCGGATTCTTTCGGGCACTCTCTCTTCTCGCAATCAAATCTACTAAGTAGCTGTAGGCAATATTATAGCAAGACTAACTTTCATGATTGCAGGTACTTTATCACTGGCATGCCGCCCTTAGTGCGGCGGATGACAAGTGGATGGAGAACGTTGTGTTGAGCACTCTTCCTGAGTTAAAGTCAGTTGACGACATGACGGTTGAGCTGTTCAAAAAATTATATATGTGAGTAAAGTGTTTTATCCCAAATATCCACGATTCTTTGCCCTTCGAGTTCCTCGATGTGGGTTAAATCCCTGAGGATGACACCTCTGTTTATTTTAGATTACTGACCTTAAATTATCATGATAGGATCGAAGGGCATAAACTCATGGCAACTCCAGCTTCACAATGGACATTTGGTGGCCTCGAAAGAGGCCCAGATGGAAGGTTTAGTGATATTGATCTGGCTGAGATCATTAAAGATTGTATCGACGAACCAGCCCACGAATTTGGAGCCCATGGTACTCCAGCTAGTCTGAAAGTTGTTGACATCATGGGACAACTCCAAGCTCGAGATGTTTTCAACGTTTGCACACTAAACGAGTAAGACACACTCTCAACCATACTCTCTCAAAACTCTTCCACCTTATTAATAATTCTCTGATAGATTCCGTAAATACCTCAATCTCAAACCCTACGCCTCATTTGAAGACTGGAATCCAGACAAGAAAACCGCACGCGCAGCCCAGCTCCTCTACGGCCACATCAACAACCTGGAACTCTATCCCGGACTCATGGCCGAAGTCACAAAGCCCGCTATGCCAGGCAGTGGCGTCTGCCCCGGGCAAACCACCGGGCGCGGCATCCTCGACGACGCCGTGGCCCTCGTGCGTGGGGATCGTTTCCTTAGCTATGATTTCAACAGCACCACGCTCACGAACTGGGGATTTGCCAAAGTCGGTGCCGCGTCTCAGCCAGGTGCTTATGGCGGCATCATGCCCACGTTGTTGTTTGGCGCTCTGCCTGGGGCATGGACGGGCACGAGCACGTATGTGATGTTCCCGTTTTATACCCCCACTGCAGCAAAAGATATCGTGAAGAAGAATAAGGTGGCGCAGTTGTATGACCTGAAGCGTCCGAGGAGTGATCTGGAGGTGATTGGTGTGTTTACCCAGGAAGGATGCAAGAAGGTCTTCGAGGACCAAGAGAACTTTCGAGTCATGTATCAGAAGGCCATTAGGCAGTGTACAGATAATCATGATTTCTTGCTCGGCTGGGATGACGCTAAACGCCACGAACCCCGTTCTGAAATCTTGCATAAAGTTCTCTTTGAAGAGGGCTTCGAGGCGAACGTGACGAAGTTCTTCAGCGAGAATGTGCGGAGGTTGATCAAGGAGAGTTCGTTGAAGTATGCGGGGAGCAGGAGGGTGATTGATATCGTGCGGGATGTTACAAATGTAACTCCTATTCTGTGGCTCGCGGAGAAATTCGCTATCCCGTTGAAGACGAAGGAGTTCCCGCATGGGTTGTTATCTGTCCCCGAGGCGTTCATGGCGTTCCTGGCCGTGTTCATATTCCAGAGCTTCAATATCGTTCCAGCTAATGAGTGGAAGTTACGAGACGCGGCTGTGAAGGCGTCGGCAGAGTTAAGGCCTATCTTCGAGGCGCATCTGAAGACACAGTCTGGGGTCCAGGAATATTTTGTGGATTGGCTTGCAAAAGGGAGTGCATTTGAAGTTAAACCGGAGGCTGATCGGATTTATCATGCATTGAATGGCTCGAAGTTGCCGATTGGGGATTTGGTTGGCGATTGTGTTAGCATGGGATCTCCTATTGCTGCGAACATTACGCAGCAGGCGAGTCTCCTCATTGATCTCTTTCTGAGTGAGGGATATGAGAAGTATAAGGACAGGATTGTGAAGTTGGCTCAGCTGGATGACTCGGCTTCTGAACGAGAACTCCAGGGTTTTGTGTTCGAGGGAATGCGTCACTGTGGTATTGTTCCTGGGCTTCCTCGTGTAGCGTCAAAGGACATCACCGTCATCGACGGCGCTCGAGGGCCCGTTCAAATCAAAGCAGGTCGGACTATCCTCGTTGCCACCTCCAAGGCAGCCATGGACCCCGCTGCCTTTCCCAATCCTGAGATTCTGGATCCCACTCGTCCGTTTAGCAGCTACACTCTCTTAGGTCATGGTATGCACTACTGCCTTGGGGCAAGGTTGGTGGGGCCTTCGTTGGCGGCGACATTGAAAGAGGTGTTCAAGTTGAAGAATTTGAGGAGGGCAGAGGGGAAACGGGGACAATTTAGTGTGGTGCAGCATGAGCTTGCAGGGGTGAAGATGAGGTCGTATTTGGATGCTAATGCACAGGAGAGCCCGATTCCAACGACATTGACGTTAGAGTATGACGAGTAGATTTTGGAATACGTTCGAACTTGGAAAGCTAGATGGCGAGAAATGCTGGTGCAGGTAGCGTGGGTATCAATTCGGTGTTGTTATTTGACATTTTTTGTGCTGTTTTAGTGCGCGAGAAGATGACCTGATGAAGAGACGAGTATTGCGATCAGGCAGACATTAAGCTTAATAGTTTGGAGAAATCAATAGCAGTTTCTATTTTATAGTTAATCAAACAACTGAAACACCATTGGCTGCAAAGCATAAGAAACCGAGAATGACAATTCCAGAGTACAGCGAATTATTTAGAATTAGGAAAAGTTTCAAGTAAGCTTACTCTTTGAACACATTCATTCTTAAAGCAAAAATGTACGTTTGCAAAAAGACATGTTCCAGTTTCGTAGGCGGGAAGTGAATCCGCTACCGTGAATGAGAACAAATTCGATAAATTACAGCCCCGCATTATACCGAATAGATCTCTAGGAGCTCTAATCGATTGGCGATGGGGTTTCTGTCATTTGGCTTTATAAAAGGGGGGACTGAAATACGGTGAACGGTGAGTTGGCAAGCCGAACGGCGAGTTAGATCGTATGTGTCTTAACGTGAAGTATAGCACAATGAAATTGTCCTATGTATGCCAATAACTTTTACGTTCTCGTCCAAGTAAAAAAAGGTATCATTTGTAAAATGGAATCAAAGGGCTATAAAACAAAGGCAACGTCAATAGATCAAACGCATCAGACAAAAAAGAAAAAAGCTTAAGAATCTAGACAAAGGTCTTGTGAGAAATTCAGACGGATCTTAAAATCGTGCTTTGGGTAACCAGAAGAACGGAGAGACAAATAATTATTGAAGCAACAAAGGTTATACAGCTCACAGTGGCCAAGTAACGTTAGAGCTTTGACTTCTCGGCCCCAGGCACGATCTCAATATCCTTCCACGGAACCCCAAGAAACTCCCACATGAAATGGAATCTGCTATCATATTAGCTTTCTTCTATTAATCCTGCCTCGCGCTATTCCCAACCCCAGAATCTTTACTCCGTACAGCACAATGTAACCCAGGAAAACATACCTATCACTCCCAAAAAATGGTTCCTCCTCCCCATTCTTATTCCGAACCCAATACCACGGTGCACCAAAAGCACCTTGTCCTAACACTTTTGCTGTATTCGCCAATAACTTATCTTTCCATTCCTTTTCTCCTGGTGCTTTCACTATTTCCCCAATTTGCGTCTCGCTGAAATGAGAAGTTTTAGTGAGAGCTTCGATCAGGCCTTCAACATTAGTGATGTTGATTTGATCAACCCACATGCTTTGGAAGAGGGAAAGCCATGCGGACTCAAATATTGAGCAAGGGAAAGTGCTTTTTATGTAGCAGAGGGCTCGTTGAGGCTGTGTTTGAGGTCAATGAAATATTTCGAAACCATGGTGTGGGGTAATGCGGGGTAAGTGGGTGAGAATTACCAATAGGGTATTAGGAGGGAAGAAACTTGGGACTGATATTTTTTCTAGACCATGGTATTTCTTGGCCCGGTTGGAGTCGAACTCTCCGTATTTGGCTTTGGCAGGGAGGCTCCAGGGGGGTTTATTTCCTAGTGACGGTTAATGGGTGTAGTCAGGACATGAAAAATATTCTGCGCACCACTTCCCTGATTTATTCCTCCGAGAAAGACGGGATGGAATCTAGGGATGGTCATTAAAGGCCCTAAATTATAGGGAAATAGCTCGAAGTGATGCTCACTCACTCAACAGTAACATTATGGGAGTCGAGAAGCTCTCGGTTCTTGAGTAAGTATGTGAAAGCCATGTAACTGTAAAATGATGCTGCCGGGTTTATTAGAAATAGTAAGCAGTCGAAAGGTAATTCCTAAGCAAAAGGGCGTAGATGGAAAGAAGCTTACAGCAGTCGAGGTAGGAATCGATATGGCCTGCCATCTTGACCCTTATTCGATGAAATCCGTTTTGGCCGGGCCTTTTCGGGCTGCTCAACTAAGACGATGGAAACTCGCCAAAGCAAAAAGCAATGAGCTTTTAGTTGATTAATGATCAAATGTTTGAGAGGCAGGCCATGACTTTGTTGAAGTGAGAGGTTGAGGGGGCTTACTATGCTATCCCCGGTCACGAGCAACAACTTCTCGGTAACCTCGGTCCGGAACTTGATCACTAAACCTTAAGTCTCTAGACCGAGCAACGAGGCACAACCCCTCAGCTATCCTATGGCCTTTTAACCCTAAAATGAAGCCAAGCAGGCGATTTGGCTTGCTCGCCATTCCTGCCGCTGTGTTTTACCTGTTACTCGAGCTCCCAAGACAACAGCGGAATGGCTCCACAGGTTGCTTTAGTAATAGGAGCCTCTCGAGGAATTGGCAGACAGGTGGCTCTTGATTTGGCAAGGAATGGCTACATAGGTATATGCATTGCGTTTTCTAGGGGGGCTTTAGCTAATGGCGTCTAGTTGTTGTAGCTGCGAAAACTACTAGCGATACTTATGCCACGAAGCCGTTTCCTCCTGATCCTAATTCCCCGCAGTCGACAGTCAACACTGTTGAGAGGGAGATTGTAGAGGCTGGAGGAACAGCGACAGCATATCCAGTGGATACGAGAGACCCAGAGAGCGTTCAGAGGCTTGTGGACGAGACTGTGAAGGTCTGCTATCTCCAGCGGGGGCAGTGAGATGAATTTCACTAATATTTCGTCAGAAATATGGCCACATCGACGTCCTTATATACAATTCCGGTGCAATATGGTGGGCATCTGTTGAGAAGACTCCCATGAAGCGATTCCAGCTCATGCAGAGAGTGAACCCAGAGGGGCTCTATGCTGCAGTTCAGAGTGTTCTTCCATATTTCAAGAAGAACGGAGATAAGGGTCGGATCATCGTTGTTAGCCCTCCAATATACTCTCGATTCTTCCGAGGGAAAACCGCCTATGCGATGGGCAAGGTCGGAATGAGCGTTTTGACAAAGGGGCTAGCGATGGATTGGGAGAGAGAAGGAAAGGTCAATATGGCTGTGACTAGCGTTTGGCCGGCTTCTGTATGTGTGCTAACCCTCCCCAATAAACTAGACTAACACCTCAAGTCCATCGAATCTGCCGCAACAAATCAGACCACAAGAATGGAACCAGAAGTGAAGAACGATCTTCGTAAACCTACTGTATTTTCAGACGCGATTCTGGCTATGTTAAAGGCTCCAACTAGTCAAGTAAATGGGCTTTTAGATACAGATGAGGACTTCTTGCGGCAATACTGTGGGGTTACAGACTTCTCGAAGTATTCGTTGATAGAGGGAGCTACACCGCGGAGGATAATGCCGAAGGAATTTCCTGATTTAACTGTTGCCGAACAGGCGGATGAAGGGAGGAGGACTGATAGCACGAAGTTGAGAACTTCTAAGTTATAATAAGGGGTGGTCCAAATTCAATTGGTGTTTTTACTAAATCTAATTGAGAATCTGATTGCCTCCGGTCATCACAATTCTTTAAAAGCACTAAACTAAATTAATACCAGCACACAATTCTATTTTCTATTAGAACTCTTCTTTGTTTTTTATTAGAAATAAAGCTATTTCTAAGGATTTCTATTACACTCTCATTTTAACATTAACTCGACAATTTCAAAGATACAAATACAATTGAAATCTTTGTCAAAAAGTATTTATTAATCTAATAAGTTCTTAAAAGTCAATTGACATTTATACTACAAATATAATATATCAAGCGGCACAGGGCATTAATTTTTCTATGACTTAGAATGCTAAGGTCTAACTAAGCTTCTCTTTAATCTTCTCAATATCCTCAAACTTGAAACCCAACTTATGAGTGAGGTACCCATACACACCCGGGTACAACCCAACCTGTCCATCCCCGCTATTGACAGGTTTCCACTTTTCCCCCATCCAATCTAGGAGCGCAAGTATAGTTGCCCCTCTTGAGCTAGACATTGCTTCTAGTCCAGGAACGTTTAAGTCTGGATTTTTGGGACTCTGTTCAAGCTGCCATAACAAGACACCTATCAGGCGTTCGCGGTATGGTTCCACTCCAACGCGGGTCAAAGCATAATCCATCGCTATGATTTCTCGTGGAGTATCTAGTATCGCTAGTATCAAAGCTGCAAGTATGCCTGTTCGGTCTTTTCCAGCTGTTGAGGTGCCAGGTCAGCAAACAAAAGAGGGTACTTTTGAAACTTGAGTCAACCGATAGGGTCGTATAAAGGTAGGAAGGAGTTCGAAATCTACTGACCCGTGCAGTGAAACAGAGTGCCTCCATCGTTTTCTCCCAACTTTTCGAAGACAGCTCTAAAAGCATCCTTGTGCGTCTCCAGCACATCTCCATACATTTTTGAAAAGCCATCTACCCCATAATTTGCGGCAAAATTAGAAGGGCTAAGAGCAGAGAACGCAGACTTTTCTGTTGTTTCCACCCCGCCATTCTCTCCGTTGCTAGATTCAATATCCCGAGTACTCGGAATCCATATTGTCTTAACCCCGTCAATCTTTGGACCTGGTGATTTCTCTCTCTCTGCCTTGCTAGTCAAGTCAAATATGGTGGTGATATTATACTTGTCTCTAAGGAGTGCAAGAGAGGGAGGAGGTATATGTGAAAGCGAACCAGATCGGAAAACCAGGTTTGGCCGAAGACCAGGAGATGAGAGAGTACGCAGGTTGAGACTGTATGGGATCGGGATGAAGGGTTGTGAGGCTAAGATTCGCTGAACATCCGCCTCTGGGAGTGGCTCTTTGATGGAAGTATTTAAGAGAACCGAGAGGCCAGCTGGAGCTGATGTAAGTGTGGACGGCATTTTCATTACTGCTAGATTTAGTCTTTATTACCCTTCTTATAGCACTCTTCGGGGAGTGATTGCTTGGCGGCTGAGTAAGGAAGATGGGCCAGGGACGTATAGCGATACTCAACATCATCCAATGAACCTCGCTTTTACCCTTGGGAAATTCTTCTCGATGCTGCGGCAGCATAGTGACTGGGTAGCAGGGGAAATTAAACTGGCTCGTATGGAAGTATGTCAGCTGGTTCATCAGTCATCGGCCCCACTAAGTCAGCTAAGAACCTAAATTTACATCTGCCAACCAGTGTCAAAATTCTTAGCTGATCATGTAATGGGAATAATCATGACGAATTCTAAGTTATTAAACTCTTGGAAATTTCCATTGGAAATTTCCAAAGAAGAGGCTGATGTAGCTTAGGAAGCGAGTACTCCCAGTCCCGTAGCGGTTAAGAGGTTAGAATTTAAGGTTATTTCCCCCAGATTACTACCTAGGTTCTGAGGTACCAGCTGGAAATCTGACCATAGTACGGACGTATCATATTCTAATTACTTTTTAAATAATGTTTATAATATTAGCTCTCCAAGTCTAACTGAAATGGATTCGCTATAAATTTGACACTTACACCTTCAGTTGAGATTAATAAAAAAGCTACTTCTACGCGATTTCTGTTAACTATAGCTGGTGCTTGAGATACATCTAGTACATTAACAGCACTAGAGCCTGATAGCTCCTCTTTACCTCGTACGCCTATAACGCCCACAACATCTTTGCCAAGTAATTCCAGAAGTTCAGCCTTCTTATTCAAAGTCCTTAAGGATATTTGTAGCCCACAAGTGGCAGCCTTCGCTTACTTTCCAAGAAAGCGAATTCACTGAATTCACTGATGTGTTCAACTCGGCATTCACTTCCATTCACTACTCTCTTCCGGGGGATATAAATGCAACAAATGCCACCACTTAAACCCCCAACAACTAAAATAAAGAATAACAAAAGAAAGATTTGAAATACCTCTATTAGCTATGAGCCCCCTTACTAGCTTTCATTTTTCTTCACATTGACTTCAAGCTTTCAAGACATAACCTTATACTTTCTGGTTTTATCCTTGCCATTTTTTGAGTTGCCGCCATCCAGCTATTTGTTACCACTCAACCTTTTGCCCTTAGCATCTATTCAATTGCTGCCCCCTGCTATAAAACAGCGTCTTCAAAACCGTTCATCCCAACTCTCCATTTTTACAGTCCTGTTGTTTTGCTCATACAAAAAGATATTGCTTAATAGTGCAAGTTCGTTAAGCATGGGCGGCGTACTCCTATACAGTTACAGCCTCGTTAAGGCGGAGATCAGTCATTCTTTATACCTCTCACACGAGTTGGCTTGATAGTGAATTGAGTGCTAGCTTAAGATTCAACCCAGGGTTTGAGATTCACATATATCTATCTCACTTCACAAGAAACGAGAGGAAAAAGATAATTAGTTGAGTAAAAGTGGCTCACAAGCTTAAGAGAAGTAATAGCATTAGGTGAAGAGGCACTCTTTACCCACCTTATAGAAATAACACAGTTCAACACCCCCATGTCCAGTCGCTCAAAACACTCTAAACTAAGACGATGAACGATCTCTGACTTGGAAATCTTGGGATTACCCACAGCAAAAATTTGGAGGTAACCTCCTGCTCAACCCTAAAACACGTCTGAAATATAATCCACAATCTTCACATGTAAGAGAGCTGAGTTGTTTATCAACACTATTTTCTCTATACTCCCTTCCCCAATAGCCGACAAATACCGGGGTCGTTACATCCAACTAAATGTAAACTCACAACTCCCATAACTAAAACCTTGTTACAACCTCCTTCTCATTCAATACAGCCCCGGCAAAAACCTCTTTGTCCTCCCATGCCATGCCTCCCACTCTTCCCCAAAACTCTCCTTCAACATATTCTCTTCCTCACTAACCCTCTTTCTCCCCAACCTCACCACTATCACCATCAAACCCACCCCCGCCGCTCTCCAAACCCACATCCCCCTTTGCCCTACCACCCACCCAGGAAACCAACATCCCAACCCAGCATCCACCCTCTGCAACAACGCCATATTCGCCGCTACAATCATAAACTTGCCCGTATAGCTCGGATGCTGTATATAGCTATATACGCCAGTGGTAACAAGCTTCCTCGGCACCCTCAAGCGAAACGTAAACTCCTTCCCCAGACTCGAGAACGCATGAAGCCGGATCCAGCATCCTGCGAATAACACAACGAGCCAGAAACAAGTCCACGGAGACCAGGTGAACAGATAGCGGGAAACATGCTCGGGATGCGGACATACGAGCGTTGAAGAGTCGGAGGAAAATAATGTGGGATATAAGAGGCAAAGCGAGGCGTGGTAAATTCCAAGCGATACGTTTACTACCCTCCGGATGAAGATCGATCGAGGTGTTACACCGGGGCTTAGACTATCTGGGACCTTGGAGTCGTAGGGTGTGGGGTTGGGTGGAGTGGCGGAGAGGTGGGTTAGGTAGGTGCTGAACAGGATTGAGAGGGCGAGGGCGAGGGACGAGAGAGAGAATTCCATGACGAAATCTGTAGTCCGGTCTAGGTTGAATTGGAAGAGAGTGTTGAGATGTATATAAGTTGGGGCCTGATATTCCGGATAAGACGACTGCCTCACCTGGGTGATATAACTGAGTCTCTACCTTCAATGGACAAGATATCTACCACCCATAAAGATGGAGGAGGCTCTAAATAGTTTTATTTGTCAATGTCGAGAGTGAGCTCTTCGCGGTCAATCCTGCGTATTCTACTACTTATTGTGGTTGTGAATTTATCGCTGGTTCGAATTTTCCGGCGAAGAGTCACTTAACGGTCCTCGGTAGCTGATATTACATAAGAACTCGGGCAGAATGAAGTCCGCTCGGAATTACCGGTAAATAGCTAATGTGTAAATGATCAAGAGTAATGGATCGTTGACAAGAAACGCAATCGAGTCACTGAAATTGATGCTCGTCCATCTATACATAACATAAAATGGTGCTTGAGAATCTGCACTTGCGTGTTTCTTGCCTTTCAAACTGAAATATCATATATCTTAGAGCGATTCTTGTTGTGTTGGATAGAAAACCATCCTTCAAAAATATACGCATCCATTCTTTTCACAGAGAACCTAATACCCTATATTGACACATAATCCTCCTTCAATACCAACACCATGCAAACTATGCATCGCTAAGTCCCGGGACGCCAAAAACCATTCCCATCGCACCTCACATCAGAACCTGTTAGGAGTCAGAAAATCCCAAGTCAAGCACTAGAGCATTTTACTCACCGTATCTCGTAACTACCCGCCCTAGTCATATACCTGACCCACTTAACGCTGCTATAATTACTCTTTTCAAAAACTTTCAGATACCTCACAAGCAGCCCACTGCTTGTAAACATTAACAGACTAAAGTTCAGACTCAACGGTGGTCTGGACCAAGCCTTCTGGTTTGTCATGCTAGTCAAGGTCGCCTCCGCACTTAGTATAAATTCATTTTGTCCCGTAAACCTGGGTATCTTCCACACAATATTATTTTCCGAAGGCTCGTATTTTGCCTTCCCTTGCGTACAGCGTTCAGTGATACGGGCGGTGTTGAGCGGGGTGGGGATCTTGACAATGACATTCGTGGCAAAGAGCTTGCTGCCGTAGTTTGCACGAATCGAGATGCTGTATTCGACTTTCGTTTTGCCCACTTCGTTAACAATGGCATGGACCTTGAATGGCAGATTCACATTCTCCGTTGCTCGATACCGCATGAGCTCAAACTCTCCATCTGGCGGAATGAAACTGATAATCCGGTCTGTATCAAATTTCCCCAACTTGACGCATTGATGAAATTGGCAATCTTCGAGGGTGACAGAGCCCGCGGCGGCCTTTGTGGCCTTCGAACCCATGCGATTTCCGGATGGGAGGGAAGTTAAGCTGTCGCCATCGAGAAGGAGGCGATCATTGAGTCCAAATTTGCATTCGGGTGTGCCGGAAAGATAGGCGCGCATTACGATTTGGCCGTTGACGTCTGCTCGGAGAACTGTACCTGTGGCAGACATAAGGAGATTCACGTCCTCAATGACATCGACGAAGGCTTCGTTCTTGCGGTATTTAACATCTGCTTTACGCCAAGAGAGGGCACCGGTCGCTTGCATAGTGATTTTGGCCGAGTCTTCCATTGTCCGTTCGGATTTGACCCCTTCTGTTGTAATATACATTTTGAGAGTATCTGTTTCGGTGTTTTGGGGGTAACCAAAATCTAGAATCTCTACAGAAGGGGATTAGCACATGAGAGAGATCTGCGGGCTATGGAAAGAGTAGAAAGGGTGAGGTACCATCTAAAAGCTCATAAACCAGTACAAAATTATTCTTCACAGCTTCTTCATCAAACTTCCCAAAATACCCCTTCCCCAAGGCAATCAGCCTGTACAGAAACTCGAATACCAGCGCGGCATTAGCGTTACTCTTCGTAACCGCGACGAGGTATATATTTTCATGCTTGACATGGCTGAAGGTGGTGCTCCCGAGAGTTAAGATTGGTGATCGCACTTGAGCGTTGGATATAACCTGGATTCGGAACACGTCTGCGAGACGTGGGCGACAGTCATTGCGAAAAGCGCGAAAGATGAGGTTCTCGCCCTTTTGGTTGAATATTAAGATGCCGGATAACATCTTGAAGATGGGACGCGAGAAGGATGGTGGTGGAGGGAAGAGGACGTGGTCTGGAGTTGACGTGGGGGAGCTTCTACGGGAAAAGTGGCCCAGACCAGACAGACGCGGCCGGCTACAGCCGAGAGAGCTAGAGGTAAGTTCCCCTGAAGTCTATTACCTAGCTTTTAGTCTCTTGACACGAAGACAAATGGTGCTAGCTTTGAAGAGCGTTATTTCACCTATATTCCTATTTTCCATACAAGAGAATTCCAAGGGCAGGGTTTTACTCAACAAACCGTACTTTTTTCTAATCAACCCAAGGATGAGTCTCATATAGGTGATGCTAGCTGTACACGAAAGAGGTATTGAACATGAACTCCATCAAACAAATGTATTAACGCTTCATGTACAAAGTCACTTCATCTCATCTATCAGGCTCTAAATCAAGTCGCGTCTCACAAACTCGGCATATAGGGTCTTTCCAAGAAGAGCGGGGCTTCGCTCCACGATAACACCGGCGGCTTCAAGGGCTGCAATCTTGGAATCGGCTCCTCCCTTACCACCACTCACGATAGCACCTAAAAGCAATCAGCAGGAGTAGAGATTTGGAAACCCATTTTGACTTACCAGCATGTCCCATTCGGCGCCCTGGTGGTGCGGAGATACCAGCAATAAAGCTGACAACTGGCTTGTTTGCGGTGTTAAACTCCTTCAAAAATTCGGCCGCATCTTCCTCAGCTGAACCTCCAATTTCTCCGATCATGATTATGCCATCAGTCTCCTCATCCTCCATGAAAACCTTCAGGCAGTCGATGAAGTTGGTGCCGGAGAATGGGTCACCGCCAATTCCAACAACAAGAGATTGGCCAAGACCTGTCTGTGTAGTTTGGTTGACAGCCTCGTATGTTAGAGTTCCAGATCGAGAGACGATACCAATGCGACCGCGCTTGTGGATAAATCCGGGCATAATACCAATCTTGCATTGGCCTGGCGCAATGATACCTGGGCAATTGGGTCCGACCAAACGAGTCTTTCCCTGTGTCTTCAAAATATCCGTAATCCGTACCATATCTGCCAATTGATCAGCGAGATCGAAATGCAATAACGAAGATACATACCATGTTGTGGAATGCCCTCAGTAATACTATCAAAGGCTGTTAGCAAAGGTCTTGGCAGATGTAGACAGAGTAGTTCTTACCAAACGACCAATGGAATTTCTGCGGCGATAGCTTCTTCAATACCAGCTGCAGCGACAGGAGGTCTTGCCAATTGTCAGTCTCTCTCGGCTTCGATTCGAATATTCCACCTCCTGGTTTACATACGGAACAAAGATAGCTGAAGCTGTGGCTCCGGTTTGCTTCACTGCATCCGCGACATTCGCAAAAACTGGCAGATCAAGGTGAGTCTGACCGGCCTTTTTCGGATTGGTCCCTCCAACGACCTTAGTGCCTAATTGTCCTGTTAGATATGCTCCATCTCGTCGCCGGTAGTGGAAACGAACCATACTCAATTGCCTGTCTGGCATGGAAGGTTCCCTGCTTGCCAGTAAACCCTTGGTAAATTACCTTGGTAGCCGCCGTTAACCTCAAGTTCTTGAACGTCTTTTGGTAAATGGAAGCCATTGCGTCGAGATTATTTCGTGGTGTTGTTGAGGTGAGGGTCCTGCGTGAATAGAAGAGATAGCCTCACGGACGGAGGTGCGGCAAAAGTTTGGGGGTTGGCTTAGTTCGTGTTTGGACCAGGGGGTGGATCGGAAAAATAGATTCCCCATCCACAAGTTTTATAGTTCTTGTTTATAGCGTTTTAAGCACAGAAGTTAGTTGTCTTATTTTTTGAAAAGCCTCAGGTAAAGCGCAAGAACGGAGCTCGTATCGCTAGTGTAATCTTTTGCTTTTAGATCAAATTGTCAATATGTTGAGGTGTTTGCCATCTCGCCTTAGTCATGGTATTCTTCTTTGTGCCTCGGAACTAAATACAGTGAAGATAATTATGCTCCGCAATCTCTCCGAGGACCCCCTCCTTCAATACTCTGTACATATGTAATAACATACGGGTACCTCCTTTCCCAAAGTACAAGGGGAACTTGAGCGCGGCAAGCTTAGGGGTCTGGCGGTTAGCCCCCATAAAAAGGTAAGGGCATTTATAAATGTAAGGTACCCAGGTACCTTGAAAAGACCTGCGCGTATTGAGACTACAGTGTGGTAAGTAATGAATTAGCTTCTTTTATGCTTGCCTAACATATGTATTAACTTGCAGTAGCGGAAGGCATGAGTTTATAGCTGACGAGTGTTGGTCTTGGTCTTGGATGCATTAAATAGAGACCTCGGAGTTGCGCTGTTCCAGTTTCGCGGGTCACAAACTGCTTGCTATAGTGGCGCTTGACCAAACTATAAAGGTTTGAGGAGCTTGCGATAATCAAGATTTAGCTCAAAGCGATCTATGTATGACTGCAGTCAATAGTTTTAGCTATTTTTGAGGTGACTAAATCGAGCTTTCAAAAGCTGAGGGCCATCCCGAAAATCACAAACGAAGCTCACGGCATATGCGACGAGGTGCCTAATGATTAGAAAGAAAAGTGTAGATGTGTAGGGAGTAAATCAATTGGTTATTGCTCTTGCGGAGTCAGTCACACATACACGTGCGCTGACTTGTGAAGAAGCCGCTCCGATTTCGACCTAAATTATCCGTGGGGTGATCATGATGCCAAGGGAGGATTAATGTAAGATGGCCGAAAACACCCCTAAATAAGATGTATTGTAACATAGACTGGAGGCTAGAGTCTCCACCCAGAAGTAGTATTGAAGTTTTTGAAAATTTCCGGCAGTTCTCATACGGAGGTGGTGCATATTGAGATGAGCTATTGAGTCTGCGAATAGTAAAGGCGGAAAAGCATGCGCTAAACACTTATATTTTTTTCCGAATTATGAACCTCTCAGCTCGTAGCTCTTATCCTTTTGGTAGTTTACTAAGCAACTCACATTTGATGTAATATACTATAGATCTGTTGGAGTCGTATAGTAGTTTTCTATGCAGTTTCGGAAATGCCCGGCTATGTATGCTATCAGACATGCGAAGAGAGTAGTTCACTACCAGTACGGACAGTTCAAGGCAACTTATTGCATAGATAATTGGCATAAATGCAATACCACGGGCCTGATCGTCTAGCATTAAAAAGTACTCACAAGTCTTCCAGTTTTTCTCTTGAGTGTAGTGAGGTAGACTTTGTATATCATGGATGTCTAAGCCGAGGTAAGTTTAGCTTAGCTCGGTTTGCCTCAGGCATTCAACATCGGCAAGGCCCAAATACCATTAATCCTAAACCTTTTTCCGCTCCGAATGGTCCGAGCTTGCGTATCTGCAATCGGATCTTTTTTTGCTCCATACAGCCTCATTTTTCAAATACGAAGTAGGGTAGGTATATTTACCTTCGGAATCCAACTCTTCCATTCAGCAATGGCTACCGAAACGATGACCCTGGAAGAGAGGCAACGAAAGCCCAAAAACCCAAATCTGCCCCCGGAAAACGAACGCTTTTTACGGGCTTGTTCAGACATCGTTAGCGTTCTCATACAGGATCATGAAGCTCAACAGGACCCCTCCAAACCTAAGAAGGATGTTAACTTGAATTCTCTGCGGTCCAAGATGTCAAAGAAGCATCAATTGAGCAATATGCCGCCTTTGACAGCAATCATAGCGGCCATTCCAGAACATTATAAGAAATATATCCTTCCAAAGTTGATTGCGAAGCCAATTCGTATGTCTTTCTTACCTTTAGCATCTTTTATCGTCTGACAATTCGTAGGAAGCGCTTCAGGTATTGCTGTGGTTGCTGTGATGTGCAAACCTCATCGGTGCCCACATATCGCATATACGGGAAACATTTGTGTATACTGTCCGGGTGGACCAGACTCGGACTTTGAATACTCTACCCAATCCTATACCGGCTATGAGCCTACTTCCATGAGGGCCATCCGGGCACGATACGACCCTTTCGAACAGGCAAGGGGTCGGGTCGATCAAATTAAATCCTTGGGGCATAGCGTGGATAAGGTCGAATACATTATTATGGGAGGAACTTTTATGTCATTACCAGAAGGCTACCGGGATGGGTTTATCTCCCAATTACACAACGCACTGAGCGGATACCAAGGAAGCAATGTTGACGAGGCCGTAGAAGCTGGTGAGATGAGTAATATTAAGTGTGTCGGGATTACAATCGAAACTCGACCGGATTACTGCTTGCAGCCCCATTTATCTGCCATGCTACGGTATGGCTGCACGAGATTAGAAATTGGTGTACAGTCATTATACGAAGATGTTGCTCGGGATACCAACAGAGGACACACTGTTGCGTCTGTAGCAGAGACATTCTGCTTGTCCAAGGATGCAGGATTTAAAGTTGTTAGCCACATGATGCCAGACTTACCCAACGTAGGGATGGAAAGGGATTTGGACCAATTTAAAGAATATTTTGAGAATCCAGCATTTCGAACTGATGGCCTTAAGATATATCCAACTCTAGTTATCCGGGGAACAGGTCTGTACGAGTTGTGGAGAACTGGACGGTATAAAAACTATACCCCAAATGCTCTCATCGACATCGTTGCAAGAATTTTGGCACTCGTTCCCCCCTGGACTCGTATTTACCGTGTACAGCGAGATATTCCAATGCCTTTAGTCACTTCCGGTGTCGAGAATGGAAATCTGCGAGAACTCGCTCTCAGTAGAATGAAGGATTTTGGAACCATTTGCCGTGATGTTCGCACTCGAGAGGTTGGAATCAACGAAGTCAAGCACAAGATTCGGCCATCACAAGTCGAACTTGTTCGCCGCGATTACACTGCCAACGGTGGTTGGGAGACCTTCCTAGCATATGAGGACCCAAAGCAGGACATTCTAATTGGGCTTCTTCGTTTACGAAAATGTTCCAAGAAATATACCTTCCGACCTGAGCTCACTAGCCAGCCCACTAGCTTAGTCCGCGAATTGCATGTTTATGGCTCTGCTGTCCCGGTCCATGCTCGTGATCCAAGGAAGTTTCAACATCAAGGCTACGGGACTTTGTTGATGGAAGAGGCAGAGAGGATCGCCAGAAACGAACATGGAAGCGCTAAGATTAGTGTTATCTCTGGAATTGGAACAAGAGACTACTACAGAAAGCTTGGCTATTGGCTTGACGGTTTGTAAAATCATTCCTAGTCTTTGAACATTACTAATTCCAGATAGGGCCTTATATGAGCAAGCTTCTCAAACCAACGGATGACGATGAGAGCGATGATGAGTTTTGAGACTATGATAAATTAGAAATAAAACGCAGCGCAACTGTGACAATCAACAGTTAATTTGCTCTCCACATGGCCCCGCCTTGGTCCTTCAACCCCTTGCCTCAAGAGAAACACCTTGAGTTATCACCTCTTTGTGAAGGCCCAGCGGAGGTTGACGATAATTTGGCTGAAGGATTTTAAACCTGAAAACGAGAACGTAAAATACTTGGAGGTGCATTTCGCCAAATTGACCAATGCCTTTCTTCGCATTTTGCAACTAAAATCACCATCCTGCATTTAGACAACCACAGAGCCTAGTTCATCCCTCAAGCTCTATATCAAGTTGTTTGAGTTAATCTCAAGGTTTGCTCACAAAACGTCAAGGGGCTTCGCATACTCCTCGGTTAATGGCAGAGGTGAATGTTGTCGGCGGCTTCCAAGAAGCCACGTTTACTAGTCATATTGAAGTCGCTTCTATCTTGCTCGAGCAGGCATCTAATCCTATACTGTCTAGCGTGCATGGAAATACTCTAGCGACCGCTACCAGTAAGAATCACCTCGAACTAGTGAAGTTGCTGAATAGATACGTTGCAGACTCCTGTCCAACGATCTTGGTATGCTGTATGCAGGATTACACGGCCTAGAAGAAATCAGAGAAGCCATATTTGGCAATTGCTTACAAGCAGTGATTTTGGGGATTCCAACCCCGTCCCTTGGAGGAGCGCCGAGAGAAATCTTAATTTCCAGAACAACATTTATATTTACCTTTATATATGCTTGAACTCCTCGCTAAAAGTCTTCAATCTACAAATTTGAGACATATCAGGGTGAATACAGATAACGATTTCGAAAACGAAAAAGTGTCTAAATACAAAGGCAGGAGAAAAGAAAGTGAAGCGGCAACGACATGTGCAGCGTACGCAGCAAGCAGCACGCAGATTTTCGCTCTTCAATGTTCTAGAACGAATAAGCCATTTGAATAAGCTGAAATTAATGGTGGAAATGTGGAAATTCAAGAAATGCCCGAAATCCCTCCATTCCATCTCTGAAAATTGGAGGTCCAATATCACGTGGATTCGCGTCTTCTACTGGGCAATATTTCGACACTAGGGAACGAAAAGCCAAGAAAGATAGCTCCCATCCTATGTAAGACGATAGATAATGCTCGGAGCTCTGGAATTTGAAAATTTTAAGTGCGAAGGGGAGACGTGACGAAAAGCTTCGAAATTGCCCATTGTTATTTTTCTCAAGTCCAAGGGATGTGCAAGAATGCGTTTCTTATTGAACAGAGATGCCAAGTAAATTTCCATTCCTAAATTTACTACTAGCAACATGAAATACGTCTGCGATAACACATTCCTAATAAAATAAAAAGTAGCAGGTCTCAGCACCCGGATTCATAAATGCGATGACCATTCTCCCATTTTGCTTGATGAATGTTCTGTTTCCTCTTCAGCATGACATCCTTCGATTCTTCGCCAATATGAGTTATGACACAACGCTTATCGTTGTATCCTTCTTCATTGGACTTATTGCTTTGCTTCTGATCACGGCGGGGTTATTGTGGAGTTGTCGATGGCGGCGAAATCAAGGGTTCTACCTCAAAGACTTCGAGAGAATCACGACAGATGCTAGGACTCTGAATATTGAGACGATGCGGATTAGGAAGGATGTGGAATGGGATCATACTGCTGGACCAGAAGCCAAACTCGCCAATTTTGCCTTGCTCGATGCTGCACATGAATGGGATACCGGATTGCACATCGCCTTGGCGGCTTGGGCAGAGGCCATGAAAGCGGATCACGGTCCTTTGGATGTCGAAGCTGGAAATGGGGGGAGTAGGTTGACGCTGAAGGCAAGAAAGAACCATAGGGAATATATTATTAGTGTCATGAGGATGAGGTGTTTGGGAGGCTTGGAACAAAGAAAATACCTCAGCAAAGGACTTCAACGTATACATCAGGACATTATTGCTAGGTTTGCAAATCCACACACTCGAGAAGATGAACGTTCTAATTGGAGTTAGGAGAAGAACATCGTTATGTTCGCAGGACAGTCGTGGTTCAGCGACCGCAACAGATCAAGATATCAAATTGAAGGCCGAGAAAGACATGACTGTATGTACTGTACTAATGTGCATACATGGTGCTATTCCTTCTATATATACACTTGAGCTAATGAAAGTAGTTTGAAACCAACCAACCCCTATCTCAAAAAAAATCATTGTCCATTGACGTGATTGTTCCCAGCGATCTCCAGGAAATCGTGCCACTCTCCCAACCTAGGGCCGTCAGCTCTCCGCCACCCGTGTACTTGAACGAATTGGGCATGCAAAAGACCCGGGAATGTATAACTATATCTGATTGTACAACGGAGGAGGATTCATGAGATAATTAAAGCTTTTAAACACCGTCTGTTTGTTTTTGAAAGTGGAAGGTTCAAGCTAGAATTTTTTGAAATCGGTGAAATGATACCCGGGATGGGTCTTCCGTCCCGTAAGATTGAGGGCCATCAGCCTCTGACAAATTTTATGATTTCACTCCCATCGTTCCCCACTCTCTTACTCCCGTTCTGCGGACAGCCGTCTAAATAGGAAGTCAGCGAGCCATAACTACTGCAGTAGTAATACGATGTGTGGGTTAAAGCACCTCAGGTGCCCAGAAGTACCAACACTCCACTTCTCTTGGCCCGCACAGGCGCGCGTCCCGAGCCTTCTAACGGCTTATCCAACCTGTTGGTACCAATAGGAGGCATAGACGGGTCTAGATTTAATATCTGGCGCATTTGTCCTTACGTTCGGGGTGCGAAGAAGGTTAAATTATAGGCCCGACCTGGTGTCTCAGCGAGCAGGTGGGTGTCTTTAAAAGACGGGAAGGACCCGAGAACACGTCTCTGGGAATCTGTGCCGTCTTACGGAGTAGTGACCAATTTATCTGCGGAAAATAGCTTCATTACTGTCGTCCTGTGTTTCGCGGCGATGGACGACGAGAGCAACCTCAGAGTTGATCCCGAAGTGAGATATATTGTGTATACATCCCCAGACAGTGCTAACTGGAATATAATCAGAGCACCTCACCGGCCCCGTATGACTCTGATAATATGTTCGCCTGCTCTTGACCAGACCGTCAAGTCGAGCGCTGACAAAGTAGTGATGGAGCCGGTGATACCTACTCTCTGGATTCAAGCATTACAAAGTATCGAATGGAGAATGGTCGAAGGTATCATGCTTACAGAGAAGGGACATATTGGTATGAACCGAACCTCTTTGGTCTGTGTATGAAGGGTCTGATTGTATTTAGGGCACCGAATGACGAGAAACAAAATGAGAATTTGGATATTATGTCTGTCAATTGCTCCATCCTTACACTACAAGTACTAATAGAGTTGAACATCAAAGACACCACAAGTTTCTTGTGCTTTTAGATGGAAAGCTATTACTAGCACCGATCAGTAAAGATATTGAGGTGAGAGCTGATCTTGAGATATAAATCATTGCCAGGCTCTTATGTTGCTCCCCTTAGCGCGCCTTGGATATTGGAACGGGCACTGGTATCTGGGCAATAGAGTTTGCAGACAAATACTTGCAAACAGACGTACTGGGGGTAGATTTATCTCCAATTCAACCAGTCATGGTGTGAGTGAGGAGCGGGGGAGGCAGCAGTATCCATCTGACAGTTATGCTAGACCACCGAACTGTCGCTTTGAGATCGATGATGTGCAGGATTCATGGACATATCCCGTAAATTTCTGGGATTACATTCATATCCGAAGCATGTTTGGCAGCATCGATGACTGGCCAAGGTTATATGCACAAGCTTACAAGTAAGTCAAAAAGATGGATCCAGAGCTGTGAAGTTCTGCACTGAGGCTTAACTTGATGTCCCTAGACATACAAAACCTGGAGGATACATTGAGCAACTTGAAATATCGATAGATGTACAGTGTGAGGATGGTCCCCTGGGACCGGATGATCCATTGACTAAGTTTACCGAGGTAAGCACTTGCCCTCCTTTTCAACCCGAAGATTTCAAAGAGAGGCAACTTGACTATTGTCGCGGTATCTTGAGTACGCGTGCTATCTTGAATTATATCTGACGTGAAGCAGGTATTTAAAGAAGCGGGGGAAATCTCTGGTCGTCGATTTCAAATATCCGATACTATGAGGCAGGACATTCAACGTGCCGGTTTTGAGAACATCGTTGAGAGGGTCTTCAAGGTACCTCTAAATGGCTGGTCAGAGGATCCCAGGATGCACGAACTTGGCAAGTGGTCCCTGCTGTAAGTGATTCCTAGATATGATATCTCTTTGTAGGCTTTTTATGTGATGGTAATCTTCTGTGTCAAGATTGTGTTTGGGAACCAAAGTTTATCCCAATCCCCCATTCACATGTGCTAACAGCTCTCCACAATAGGGGATTTGATTCTGGCCTTGAAGGATACGCCTTGGCTCCAATGACAAGGATTTTAGGGGTAAGTCGGCATCATCCCAATACGCATTCTACGTATGACGAAACACCGAACAACTAACGCAACCATCAAAACCAGTGGAATTCCAATGAAGTTTTGGCATTCACTGTAAGCGCTCTCTCGGTGGCCGATTGTCTTTGATTTCCGCAGTAGGAGCTGATACAGCCTCGCAGGCACAAGTTCGTAATGCATTTGGAGATAGAAACAGGCATTGCTATCATCACATAAAAGTCGTCTATGGTCAGAAACCACTAGTACCCCGGGGATGAAAGCCAATCCAAATCAATGAAAGGTCCCTTGAACAATCAATCATGCTCAAGTTTTGCAAGTTCCCGGAATCCCAAAAATATGCCAGATTTCTGATAAGATACCAGTAGGCAGATTTCTCCTTTCATCACAGGCATAAAAGTTGTTTATAGACCTAAAGTTAAGGACGAATAGATTAGTTTCTCGACGTGGTGGGTCGTCTGTTTCGAGTTCTAGGCGGATTGGTGGGGGTGAAGACCCTTGAGCAGATCAACGCGCGGTTTACCATTGCCCTCCTCCCGCAGCGGGTATCACACGAAGAAAGATTCCCATTCGACCCCAGTCTCCGTTCTTCTAATTTTAGGGGATATCCGATGTCGATAACAACTTCGGACGAGGCATGCTTGCCACTCCTCGAGCCCTCCCTTCGCTAAACCCCCGAGGTGGACGTCGATCTGACAAGTACCAGTTTGATACTCATAGGCATTAAGATATCAAATGGAGCCTCCAAAAATCGACCAAACAAAAAGCGCCACCGCCCTGTTGCCAAGAGAACCAGATACTCCAACAACAATTTCAAACAGACTGAGCCCTTGCTCAAGCCACGGGACTCGTCACCAACTTCTGTGTGAAGCCCACGAGTCCGGTCAACTGTTAAACAGCTGTTGACGATTTTCGCCCCTCAAACTTCCTACGTGTGATAGACGTAGTCGAAAGCTTTGAGAAATCTTTTCGCGGAATAAATGCACAGATCATACTCAAAGTCGGGAATTGTTGCCGAGTGGCTTTGCAGCTACACCGCAAGAAGTTTGGACTGCCTATCTTTTGGCCAGAACCTCAATCGTCGAAGAATGTCAAGCGTGACGAATGCTCGATGGACATGCTCTCGCCAGTCGGAGAATTTAGAAATGCCCGTTAGGCGAGATCCACTCCAAATGTGTGGCCACTCTTGCACGGGGTGGCTTGGACAACCGTACCTCGCAGCGGCTCTCTTCTTTTTTGAAATGCCAAGAACTAGACGGAGGTCCATGGAAGCTTATATGGATACGCGGCTCCGTTGCCGTCACAATTGTTGCGAACTTCCACGAGTATCTGGGGTGCGAAACTCTCCACTTCGAGAGAAACTTGCATTATCCAGGGCTGGGACTATTGAAGGGAGCCCTACCAAGTATCCACAACATGTTTCCCTCCAATCTCCAGCGATGGTTAAGTAGACCTATGTTGGCAGAGTGCCATTGAGTTAAACCTCACCGTATCTTTTCTAAGTCACGTTGTTTTTTCTCCTACGTATTTTTTTCTTCCCCGTCATCGGTCAGTCCATTCTTTCTGGCGTTGGGACTATTAAACTCGTTCTTTGCGGTCATTTCGCTGGCGAGTCCGTATCAAAGATTTCGTTCATTCATAGTTTCTCTTTATCAGGGGTTTGAAAAAGAATGAGAGGTTCGAGTCGGGTCTATTATACGCTATTGCTGTAAGCCAAGAAGGAGAGTAGGAAGAACAGTTGACCAATACCACTTTTCGAACAAATCATGGGTTGGGGAATTCTTGAAAATCCAAAGTACCCGAACGTGAGTTGATATACGGGAAGGAATTGGAGCAAGACCTGATTTTCTTATAGGTTCCGGGCACAGCCAATCTCAATGAAGTTGATGATCCAGGTAAATATATATCACCCCACCACACATGTAGTCTCAGTCATATCTAATTATCTACCAGCGAAACTCGACGAGTGGGAGCATGAAGAGCTAAAGAAGCATGGTGATATTATCCTCCGTCCACAGCCAACAGACAGCCCCAACGATCCTCTGAATTGGTATGCTGTAACTCGTACCTAAATCTTGAAAGCGTAGATGCTGATAGCCACTAGGTCGACAGCAACGAAGATAGGGATACTCTTAATATTATCTTTAACGGCGGGTGTCACAGTCTCGTACGATGCTCCCTGATTTCCACCTTTATCAAATGCTAACTAAAGGTCGCAGACTTGGGCCTATGATTACAACGGGATTGGAGGAAGTCGCAACGACGTTCAATGTCTCAACCGATCAAGTCTCTTTTAGTATTGTAGGTTTACTGCAGCTCACCACTGGTGGTGGGACATTCTTCACTGCTGCTGCGGCAGCAGTATGGGGGAAGCGACCTGTGTTTATAATATCTACCTTGTTCCTTCTGGCAACAAATGCTTGGGGATTCTTTGCTGGCGTATGTACCTCATATCTATCTCTTATTGCAATGACTAATCGCTTCACAGAGCCTTCTTTCTTTAACAATCATGAGAGTCATTCAAGGCTTTGCATCTGCTCCCCTGGAAACCCTCGTTAGCGCCACAATCTCCGAATTGTTCTTCGTCCACCAAAAGGGAAAGATGCTGAGTATATGGAACTTGTTTGTCATGGGTGGGGTCAAACTTGGGTATGTTTAACTATAGAAACATCCCTTTCTCGATTCAATCAACACAAATACTAACACAAAATGCAACACAGCCAACTCATCGCCGGCTTCATCATCCAGAACCTCGGTTTTAAATTCACGTTTGGGATCTGTGCTTGCATCTATGCACTCATCGTTCCCTTAATGTTCTTTTTCGTGCCCGAAACGGTCTATTTTGCTCCTCCCCCCACTACCGAAGTCATCTTTGACAAGACTTCTCTCCACGTCTACGAGATCGTCCTCCCCGAGATTAAAAAGACATACCCGGAGCGCTTACGTATCTTCCAAGGCCGCGTTTCCAAAGCCTCATTCTGGAGCACTGCATTCAAACCCCTTCCACTTATCACCTTTCCAGCTGTGGTCTACGCCGCATTCACTTACTCTTTTTACGCGGCTGGATTGACGCTTATTGCTTTACTGCAAGATACAGTATTTTCCGCGGCACCGTACAACCTTACCTCTTCCCAGATTGGGTTAACAAATTTACCACTGTTTGGAGTAGGACTCGTTGGAACACTCTTCAGTGGCTACTGTGCTGATGCCGTTGTCCAATTCATGACACATCGCAACAACGGTATCTACGAGCCCGAATTCCGCCTCGTGCTCATGGTCGTTGCCGCCTCCCTCTCTACCGTCGCCTACATTGGTTTCGGCCTCACAATTGCAGGAGGAGCTTCAATATATCTCGCGATAGGATTTTTAGGGGTCCAAACCTTCGCGGTCCCGTTTGCGACGAGCGCTATGTTTACCTATATTATGGATTGTCACAATAGGCATGCGGCACAAGCATTCGTGACGATGAATTTCGTGAAGGCGATATTGAGTTTGATCATGAGCAATTTTGTGAATGGTTGGTTCAAGGCGAGCGGGGCAAAGAGTGTGTTTGTGACGGTGGCGATTATGAATCTTGCCGTGAGCTCGGCGAGTTTGCCAATGTACTTTTGGGGGAAGAGGTTGAGGGCTTGGGTGGCGAGGAGTCCGTTCCATTTAAGGTTTTAAGAAAAGAGGTTCTCTTTTGTCGAGAGGGTAGATGGGGATATGTGTGTATTATGATGGACGATGGCGCTGGTTTGGGATAGGCATCGGTGGATAGGACATGGAAAGGCACAGGAAATAAAACAAAGGACGGGAGTTATCTGGATAGACTTCAGAGCGGTACATGCCCATATTTTCTTAGAGTTTGATACTTGTATACTTAGGAAGCGGCTGGCGATATATACCCGATAAAACCATGCGATTCACTCATTCTCGCATACTTCAGTATCATGATAAAAACCTTCAGACAAGAGTGATGTCGTCTAAGGGTAAGCCGGGACTCGGGATGCGGGACTCGGGATGCGGGACTCGGGACAATCTCATTGTCACCTGCTTAGAACACTTTAGCAATTTGCCCAGCCTCCTGTTTCTTGACTTCATCTCGAATACTCTACCGCTGAGGAGAAACGTAACTATCACTGAGGCCCTCTCTATGATTGAAGAAAGTGATTGTATCATGTGATGTGATCATTGTGTTCATGGGTTCCCTAACTATCGGAATCTTTGTTTGATCGCCCCTCATTTCATCTCCTCGATATTCTAAGCAGAGCACCGGCCATGATCAACTCAAGATCACCGGCAGATGTTTCCTCGTCAAATATTTTTCAAAAAGATATTCCTCCTTTTGTTTTCGTCTTGGGGTCGAAAACAAAGCAACCACCACGATCATCTCAGTAACACCTCTACCCCCCATAAATTTATTTCATAAGAAAGCAAGAGTTGTTGGTTCAGTGGCCACCTACCAATTGCTCATTTTTCTTCCCTTAAGAATTCCTATTTTAGGATTATAATGTACTCGTCACCATGTACTAGGCCCATCGTGTATCAAAACTGTCGAGCTACCATATGTTTAGGGGGTGGGTGGGGGTCATACTTATCATTCTGCTAGTGGGGGTTGATGTTGTCAGAGGTGGTTTCAGAATGACGAATTCTTTTTTGGAAGAGATTAACATTGGACGAGAGATAAAGATTCAGAGTGGATGTTCGACAGAAATGAAACATGGACGGATGAAACTATGTTAAGACGAAACAAAGGTTATCAGAGCGGATTATATGTCCGTCCGAGTCTAGGGGGGCGACAAAGAGAAGGGGTTAAAAGCCCTTCTTCTGTTCAGCAACCAGCCTCCTAAAATTCTTCCTCATGATTGAGTCCTTCAGTGCTCTATTCCTCTGCCGCTATGTTTTTCGAGCGGAGAGGATGAAGTGTTTCTTCGCTTTATACTAGACATGTGACAAAAAACTTCACATGCTAGCATACAGGTTCAACCGAGACACCTTTTCGTCTCTCAATCTCTCCTCCGTCATGCCATAATTCTCTGTCACGGATTGCACTCTACCTAAATCAATATTATTTGTAAACTGCATATCGGACCGGCTTCAAAAGCTGCCCGCCTCGATTTGAGCTGAGAGTTTAATTAAGGTGTGCGCTAACGGAGAAATTGAAATTCCATCATTCTGAGACCAAAGATTCCAGAGCATCTTAAGAAATATATATTAGACGGCCCCTCCCAGCGGATGGACGCGGCGACGAGCCGCTAACGATACTTTATTACAGACGAAACCCATTTCAGGAAGATGAACTTATCATAAACAACTTTAGGTATGATGAACAACCAAAAAAAATCCTCCGGACGGAGAATCCAAAATCCTGCCACTGGGCAAGCTAATGTGCATCTTGCAGGTACCAATTTCGTGCTTTGCACCCCGCCATCTCTACTCCCGAATGCTACCTCAAGATATTTGGTCATATTTTCTCGCGTTATTTGAGCATTGTCCAGATGATCCAGCCGGGGACGAATCTTGGAGATGCGGGACCTTGGGCACGGCTAAATACGTCGGTAGATGGGGCCGACGAGTGTCGTCCCAAAACATATAGCTTTCCCCCCTCCTCATCACGCATCTTTTACGTTGTCCAATCGCATATTCACACTGGCGCTGAACCCCAGCCACTTCGGACCGTTGACTCCCGCATATAAACTCTTCTCGGCGCTCCTGTTCATCTGATGTGCGAGAGGGGAATTGGTATCCCCGCAATTTCCCCAGAGAATCTTTAAACTACATGCATTAATAGTGATGGTGGAGTTTTCCGTCCATAGGGGCCTGGTGGAACAGGCCACAGGCGAGTGATTTTGGATCCTTGAGTTTGCTTTTCTGGGCTCGTCGTCCCTGCGTGCCATTGTTTCCGAAATAAGTGTTGTGAAGGTGTGTTTGGCCAAAGCTTGGCATTGTCCGGTTCGCTGGAGTGTATATAATCATGCTGTCTCCGTCCCGCTTCTGGTTTTGGTTCCGTAGACGTTGACTTGGAAATCTCGTCCATCATTATGATTTCACTAAGCAGCTTGGCCTTAGTGGCCACAGGGCTCCTCTCAACCTCCGTCTCTGCGACTTTGGATCAAACATTTTCTTGGAGCAATGTCAGACTTGGAGGTATGCAAGGAACACTTGGATGTTATAGGGATAGTGATAACCAAGTCCCTAGCTGGTGGTGGCTTTATTCCTGGCATCGTTTTCAATCAAGGCGTGAAAGATGTTGGTATGTGAACTTCACTACAATACTAAAGCATTAGGCTCTAATCAAAGTTCTAGCATATGCACGCGCGGATATTGGTGGACTCTACAAACTGAATACTGCAGATGACACTTGGACTCCTCTTCTGGATTGGGTTAATAACACCAATTGGTATGACGAAGTCTTGAAATTCACAAGTGATGTTGAAGCTGATTTTTAAGGCATGATTGGGGGGTTGATGCTTTGGCTACCGATCCCGTCGACAGCGAGCGGGTGTATATTGCAGTCGGCATGTACACAAATAGTTGGGACCCCAATGTGGGCTCAATTCTCCGGTCGACAGATCAAGGAAAGACATGGGCTGAGACCAAACTGCCATTCAAAGTTGGTGGCAATATGCCTGGTCGCGGTCTGGGTGAGGTGAGTTTAAGAATGCCTCTTCAGAATGGCTAGTGTTAATTTGTACCAACAGCGTCTTGTCATAGATCCTAACAGCAATAATATCCTGTACTTCGGTGCACGTAATGGGAATGGTCTCTGGAAGTCTACAGATTATGGTGTCACTTGGGCAAATGTCACTAGCTTCACACACACTGGTAAGAGCTTCAAAGTCGTGATTAGATTGGCTTCCTGACACAACTGTAGGAACTTATTACTTGAGTAACGATTCAGAGTACAGTAATAATATCGATGGCCTTGCGTGGGTTACATTCGATAAAGCTTCCGGGAAGTCTGGAACGGCAACTCCCCGCATCTTCGTTGGCGTAGCCGATGTTGGCGAGTCTGTGTTCAAGTCCGAGGATGGCGGTGTTACGTGTAAGCACACCTCTTGTTTGCGATATTGACAACTGACATTTTCAGGGGCTTGGGTTTCTGGAGAGCCGCAATACGGATTCCTTCCCCATAAAGGAGTCATCGATCCAACTCAGCGGACACTTTATATTTCGTACTCCAACGGAGCTGGGCCCTATGATGGAACCAATGGAACTGTCCACAAATATGTAAGCAATACCTGGTCTAGGTTTTCTAGGAGAGCTAAATTAATTTTAACCTCAGAACATCACATCCGGCGCCTGGACAGATATCAGTCCTGTATCCCTTTCCACAACATATTACGGATATGGCGGCCTTACAGTTGACTTGCAAGTTCCTGGGACTGTTATGGTTGCAGCTCTCAACTGCTGGTGGCCCGATGAGCAAATATTCCGTTCCCTTGACGGAGGATCAACTTGGAGCCCAATTTGGGCTTGGAATAGCTATCCCAGCGAGTACCTCTACTACACCTATGATGTCAGCAATGCTCCGTGGCTCATTGATAGTACCGATACCGACTCCTTCGTCTCTAGGATCGGATGGATGGTTGAGTCCTTAGTCATCGATCCTTTTGACTCTAACCATTGGCTTTACGGAACAGGCGAAACTATTTACGGTTCTCATGATCTCCTAAAATGGGATACTATTCATAATGTCACCCTAAAATCCCTTGCCGTTGGGATCGAAGAGACTGCAGTCCGTGGCCTAATCTCACCTCCCGGTGGACCCGCTCTTCTTTCCGTTCATGGAGATGTTGGAGGCTTTTACCACAGCTCCCTGACCGTCGCGCCATCAGCATCATTCCACAACCCCACATACGGCACTACAGACGACATTGACTACGCTGGAAATACACCAGCTGATATTGTCCGCTCAGGAGAAAGCGACACTGCGATCTCAGTCGCCACCTCATCTGATTTTGGCAAGACATGGAGCCAATACTACGGCGCATCTACAAGCACCGCACCTAGCCAGGTTGCCTACTCTGCCAACGGTGATACTATCCTTCTCAGTTCTACTGCTAACGGAACCCTCGTCTCTCGTTATTCAGCTACCTTCTCTGCTGTCACGTCCCTTCCTGCTGGGGCCGCAATCGCATCCGATAAGCGCAACAACTCTTACTTCTATGGCGGCTCCGGGAATGCTTTCTACGTCTCGTCAGATATTGGCGTTACATTCACTAAGACGGCTACCCTTGGCACTTCTACCAGCGTTTCTAAGATCCGAGTTCATCCAAGTGTTGCAGGTGATGTTTGGGTTACTACAGATGCTGGTTTCTTCCATTCCACCGATTTTGGCTCTACCTTCACCCAAATTTCCTCCGGGTCCGTCGTAGCAGGATACAGTTTTGATCTGGGTGCTCCATCCGCCACCGGCGGATATCCCGTTATCTACGGCTTCTTCAATATTAACAGTGTTGTAGCTCTGTATAAGACTGAGGACAAGGGAACCAACTGGTATTTGATATCCGATGCCACCCACGGCTTCGGTGCCGGAAGTGCAAATGTTGTTGGCGCCGATATTAGCAACTACGGGAAAGTGTATGTTGGTACGAATGGAAGAGGTATCTTTTACGGAACGCCATCCGGCACCCTGCCAGTTGGAACAGCCACCGCTACAACCGCGGTTGTTTCGAGCACTACTACGTCTGCTGTTTCATCAACGTTGATCACGAGCACTAAGGGTAGCACCACTGCAGTTATTAGCCCTACCTCGTCTAGCTCTACGAAAGTTACGACGAGTAATACATCAAAGAGCTCAGCTACAGTTACATCGGCGACATCTTCGTCGACGGCAACAGGTACGGCATCCGCTTATGGACAGTGTGGGGGCAGTGGGTGGACTGGACCAACGGCTTGTCCGAGTGGGTGGACATGCACATATAGCAATGCTTATTATTCGCAATGCCTGCAGTAATTTGTTATGGGATGGAAAGAAAACGGAGGAGAGAGGTGTTCGATTCTGTATATAGCTTCTAGTGTGCTTGTATATATCGAGCATGGGAATAGTTTTTGGAATGGAAAAACATTTCCTCAAGATTATTGCGATTTGGTTAGGGTGTCTTTACTCGAAGAATACTTTCATTAGTATTTGATTGGAAAACTCTCCCTCGGGCTGCGAGCTAGGCTTTACACTTAACCATTTGAGGCAAGGTAAATAGCTCCTTTAGCAGCTTTTCTAACTATAAATCAGTTGTAAATCACCCTGATATCTTTCTTACTCCTCACTTCGAGAGAACATCTCGAGAAATTTGTAGCAAGAGAGCTCTGCACGGAAGAAATAAACGACTGATTAAGGCACGTGAGCCAACTGTAAAATGCTCTAGCAGTTAATCAGTTTAAATATATGAACCTGCTGGGTCTATAAAACAAAGATTGAGATTCTTACAAACTGTAAACGACCAGCTCAGAATATGTAGTTGTTTTAATGTTTTTTTAATGTGGAATTGTTGATCAGCCGTTTATTCCTTCCGTACGGAGAGTATGGAGAGGTAGGGTTGGCGTAGATCAGGCACTAGCCGAAAGGGGCTGAAATTATCGGGCCCCGTTCGGCTAGCGTTTACTACCATGCGATTATGAAGTAAGATTTACATCGTTCGAATATCGTTCTAAACAATTCCCCTAGTATTGTATCTAACTAGGTCTTCGAAATCAGTATTCAAATTCTAATCTATTCTTATTGAAAACTGGAGGTTGTTGGTAGCACTGATTGTGTAAAGAACCGGCAGACGAGACTCCTGCTGCTTATAATCCCCTTTGCCAAGTCGAGATACCAATGATATAATTGGATTCAACAAGAGGGAGCAGTTCCATCTAGAGAACTGTTCACGCTCTGTTAGAAATACCAAATCGTTTATCACTGCCAACTGCCCTTATGTCAATAGGCTTCATAATGTTCAATTGGTGGCAGTGGTGTATCGTTATGATTGATAAGATATTTGGTTGACACTTTCATGAGAACTGAGGAATAATTTCATTTCGCACTTGCTAGAGTTGAAATTGTTTACAACTCGAAGTTTATTTCTTGTGCATGCGTCCTGCGTGATTCGGTTCCCTATTACTAGGGGTTGAGTTTAGAAATTACGGCACTCTTCCTGCGAACAGTGGGTTTCACTGCTTCTTTGGATAGTTGGCTCGGTCTGCGAAGGATCTCAGTAAAGATTCTCCTGCATCTTCATTTCTATTTCATTAGATCATAAAGGCATACTCTATTGACCGCGACTCTATGCTTCCAGGCTGGCTCAACAGTTCGCTATGAGCTTTTTGCTACAAATTGACAGGATTCAACTACCACAAGCCTAGCTCAACTCACCGATTGAACTTTTTTAGCTCGAGGTATCGTAGGGGCGGAAATACGACCATGGCAAAGCCGACGCCGACCCAGATACCCAGATCAGTGCCAAACTCGCCGACCATCTTGGCAATGGGTCCAACATACCAAATCTGGTACATAGAAATGATCGATCCCACCCATCCAACGAGGAACGCTGTGAGAGCAGCAATCCCAATAGGCAACTTTGAAACGTCTGCCCATGCCGCCCAGTCAAAGCCGCGGTTACGACGAAACAAGAGGTGCTCCTGGATCGCGATGGTCAGGTATATAGTCACCCAGTATCCCATAAGGGCGAGGAAGTTCTCGAAAATGCTAAACAGGTGGTTACGTCCTCCTAGTGCGCACGCTGTATATATCAAGACGCAGATACAAGATAGGAACCAACGTGGCAGACGCGCAAGCCATCTTGCCATGACCTGGAAACCGAGGGTGGCTGAGTAAGTGCCGGGGATATTGTTCGCAATCATGCCAAAGGAGACAATGACGGCGAGGAACTTACCAAAGCCTCCTAAGCCTCCATAGCCGGCCATGACAAGTGCTCCGGAAGAGACGTCGTAGGCGTCTTGCCAATCGGAGTTGGAGAAGGTACCGGAAGCGAGACCAACACCTAGGAGGTTTGCAAATGCGAGAGCAAGGCCAATACCAGCCAGCGTCATGGCGAAGGTCTTCCATTTTTGGGTTGAGGGTGGATAGTAGACATAGTAGTCTGCTGCCGCCGGAGCCCAAGCGACTGCAGCGGATAAGCAGAGAGAGAAGAAGGACAAGCGGTTGCCACTGATTGTCCGGGAATCACCGACAGACTGTATAGAGGTGTCAAATTTTGGGCCAGCGCTCCCAACCAGCACAAAAATGGCGACCAACTGAGGCGCCCACGCCCATCTAGATGCATTGTAATTAGCTATGTTCGAGGGGGAATTGGAGGGCGGACTTACCTCTCGTACACCTGGAAGAGTGACATGCCAAAGATCACAACGATCCACGTGATAATTGCAACAATAATTACTCCCACAACGACACTAACTTTACCTCCAGAGACAGCGGACAGGACTTGACCGCCAACGAGGCAATCAATCATGCCATAGCCAAGCATGATGATAATGTTGAGAAGGCAACACAACTTGCTAGGATAATATCCCATGAAATACCTCGCAATAACCTAGTTGACGTTAGAATCCTCGACTTGTTTTTGGTGGCTTTACTAAATGCTGACCATGGTACGATTGCCACTCTCAGGGCCAAAGGTGCTCATATAAGCTGCTCCAGCAGAGCCAAGCACAGCACCGAAAGCGGCGCAAAGCGCAGAGTCGACAAAGCCAAGATCGTAGGCCAATGGGCCCAACATGCCCACAGCCATGTTGTTGGCCGTGATATTGGTACTGAACCATAGCAGCGTCATCTGCATATACTTGCCTCCCGTGATCTCATGGCGCTCTGACTCGGGCACGCGCTCGATTCCACGCTTTTCCAGAAATTTAATAGCGAGGATCTTATCGTTGAGGCGTTCGAAAAAAGTGTCCGAGGGCGGCGGCGGGATGGTCGTTAACGCTGGGCCCGCGCTCTTTTCTTCCAGCGATAAGGATTCCGCTGTGTGCTGGATAGCGGAATCCTGGCCTATGGCCTTCTCTTCGTCCGCCACGGGTGCTTCCATGATTCGATACAAGACACAGATGTGTAGAGAGGATGGAGCATGAGATGATAAAACAGAAGTCTTAAGGGACTTTGGGAAAATTCTGTTGACATGGAAGCACAGCGCTAGGAGCCAGAACATCCGATACTAGCATAGCTAGGATATATAAACGCATTACGAAAGAGAACTCGGTACCGATGATACTAGGCATCTAATGCAGATACTCAACAGGCCCTCTTGCAGATAGCAAAAACGTGTTCGGAAATAAAATCGATTGGGCAATGCTCGGATATCGCGTTAGAAAACGTCTTCAGCCCCAGTACGGCGGAACTCCTATCTCTTCCCCGGGTAGTTCATGGATCCCTACCGGTGGGATAGAGCCGGTAAAGAAGCTGTTCTGAGTGGTGGAATTCCTAGTTCTGCGTTGCGGCTAAAGCATGTTGTTATCTGTTAAGCAAAGGGATGTGCATTGAAGGTTTACGACGCGTACGGAGCCACAAAGCTTAGTAGCCGCGATACCTACAGTATTTGCTACACATAATAGCCTCCTCCCGGGACGGATCGCGGGATTGGCTCAAGAGAGTCAAAGCAAGCTTTTCGAAGTATAAACTAAATATCTGGGCATAATTGGCACGTCCCCCAGGGTGGCCCGTCTGGGTTCACCGTAGAACCCCCACTTGTTCTATCACACGCCATCTTTACAATCAGTCGATTCCCTCGTCCGTAAGAATTGGGAAGAATTGCTCCTACGCTTCTGTTGAAAACCGAGAGACTATTGTATCCCCTGACTTCTGTGTTTGCGATCTTTTGAAGTGAAGAGCCGAGTCATGGGAGAAACCCACGCCACGTGGAGAAAAATTTCCTATAACATGGCCGGCTTATACGCCTGAATAGATGTGAGGCACGAGCTCCAAGACAAAAAGCGGCAGCTGTTACCTAACTTCAATACGAAAGCTTATATGCTGGTTACTTGATATGGCAAATAGGATTCTGTAATTCTCAAATACCAAAAGAATCAATTCAGGATGAGAAGTTACTTTGCTATCGAATTTTAATGTAGAATTGCATCGTCCACTTATTTTCACGGCACAGCATTGGTGTGGGATATCAGCTTCCATTACAAGGACGGAGTAACGCCCCTTCCCACCACACCGCACTGGGACCACGCCGACCCGTTTTGCCCTACTCCGTGGAGGTGGCTGCGGCGCATGTTAAAGCATTCTTTCTACCCTTGCCTGGCAAGGGTGGGAAGATACGGGATATTGAGACTTTTCGCTAATGAGAAGCAACGACGTTTCAAGCATGCTGATTCTCTAATACGTACGCATAAAGCCTGTGTCTTCTTTCTCAACCCTACTCCGTCTGCCATGCCACGAAGCGGAGCTTTGTATATCTTCTGTTTGCCTCTGGTGTAGGTCAGTTACAACAAACAAGAGTTGTTTGCAAACCATCATGGCCAACGATGGCGGAGGCTCGCCTCACGACTTGGTTGTCCAAACATGGGTAATGTATAGCATTGCTATCCTGCTTTATCTGATGCGAGTGTAGGTGATACTCTGTTTGTGCACTCAACTTTTTGATCGGCTGTACATTTCTACGGAATGGCTAATACGACGCAGATATGCTCGTTATATTCGATTGGGTGTTAAATGGCAGTTGGAGGACTTTTTTATGCTGTTTGGCATCGTACGTAGTCTTCGATTGGTCTCTCTAAGTTGGGTTCTTGGACTTAATCAACTAATGCAATGTCAATATTTGCTAGATTTTGTATACCGTGTTCGTAGTTACCAACATCAAGATCATCGAAGGTGGAGGGAGTAGTCTCTATCGTCCAGGCCAATATGAAACCTTCACCCCAGCGGATATTCAAGCTCGAATCAAAGGATCCAAGGTCGAGTATGCTTCTGAAATGGTGGGTAGGCAAATACTGTTGAAGATTCGAGCTACTCGCAAGTAGCTACAGCTAATGCACCTTATTTCTAGTGCATGCTCAATACGATGTACGTGCTGAAAGCTTGCATGCTTAACATGTTCTTCCAAATCACGTATGCACTCCCTTTTCCCAAGTCAATGAGAAAAGTATTAAACTGACACTTTAATGCTTTAGAACAAACTTGTGGCAGAACACTCTAGTGAAGGTTTGCGCGGTATATACTTTCCTAGGTTGGCTAGCAACAATCTTAGTTCTCTTTCTGAACTGCCATCCGCTATCTGGATATTGGACATTACCGCCTCCGCAAGAAGAGGTACAGTTAAATTTTTATTGCGCTCCCTTTTCTCCCTGCACAAGATGTCTATTGATATATCTACTCTGAGGGTATGTTTTATAGATAGTCTATAACTCTCAAAACAGCATCTCAATTTCGATATTCGATATTTTCTCATTAACTACTAATTGCTGGGTCTTGACATCTAGTGCGCTACTTATTTCCGTTATGAAGTCACGCAGGCCGTATTCAACATTAGCTCCGATCTTGCCCTCTTTAGCATTGTGCTCCCCATGCTATTTCGAGTGAGAATGCCTTGGAAGACTAAAGTACCATTATTGTTTATCTTCTCAATGGGAATAGTCGTGGTGCGTTCCCCATCTTCTTCCCCGCGCCCAGACTCAATTCCCTCTAATGCTTGCTGACACAAAACTTCGCGGGCTTGAAAGGTGATCTGCGCATGTACTTCTAAATACTTTACCTTTCGCGATATCTGGGATGATAGTTATCAATTCTGGTACCTCCGGGAAGCTTCCATCGCTATGTATACCACGAACCTTCCCTTCGTTTGGGGCTTCGCCCGACGAACCTTCCACTTCCTCCATTCATCTAATCCTGGGGCGGAAGGGGATTACAATACCGAGCGCTATGCTGCGGGCCGCGGCGCAGCAAACATACACTCTGCCACTGGCTTAGGCGATTCTCGGGCCTACAATAACCTGGAGACAGTTAACACAAGCCGGACTGGAGGTGGGATTCCGAAAAGCGAGAGTGAGGAACGTATTTTCGAGATGAAGGGGTTAGGAGAGGTTGGTCCTATGGATTATGCGAAGATGCCAGATGGGAGTGAGACGATTTCTTGGGCACAGAGCGGTGGGCCTGGAGACGAGGACGAGTCATTGAAGCATCGTGGGATAAAGAAGACGACGGAGGTTATGATACACAACGAAGGAAAATCAATAGGTTAGTGAGCTCACAGGGGCGTGATCTTCACAAATAGACCTAAATTCCAAATTAATGACACAAGACTCTTTCGTATTTGTTAACATCCTCCCGTACAGGGTAAGACGCATATTATCGCTATTCAATAAGTAGTAGCAACGCATTATTTCAAATCTTGTGTAAAAAACCAAGCATCTAATCGCATCTTTATTCCTGCCTATACAACTCTATTGAATATCTCTTAGACAATTTCTCTAACTCTACTTGCTTTTTCGCCAAATGCTTCTTCAAAAACGTCAACCCCAATGCCGTCTTTTCTCCTCCTCAACCTTGTCCAAGTAGTGCTTTTTTTCGACTTTTTCGACCGATCATTGTAGAACCCCCCCCACCCCCCCAAAAGGTCTATCCCAGGTGATTTTAATTGAAAGTTCTCACAGTTAGGCCCAGAGATCTTATCGATCAAGTTAATATCCAATTTAAATCCTCGGCTTTGCTTGCCTATGTTCCCCTTGAGACGCCCCAAGCTCTATTAGCTTTTCTTCTCGCAGACCTTCTCTTAGATGGACAAGTAAGTCAATGTCTAAAGTGCTAGTTTTAGCGCGTTAATTATACATCCGTATTCCCTAATTTCTACTTAAAAGGTAAGAACGAGCACTCATTACTCAAATCTCATTTCCTCCAACAGCCTCTATCTTCAGCCCTGCTCGAAATGCCTTTTCCAAAGATAAGCATCCCATTACTCCTCTTAAGCCTTTTCTCTAGCTTATGATCCGCTAAATCCAGCCCTAGCTCTCATGCGAGATCTTCCCATCTGAATCTCGTGTTTTGCTCAATGCCTTAATGGCTGCAACCAATCATTAGAGTTCCTACCAAACTTACTCTAAAGGCCACGAGAAGAACTTACGATCGCGCTCCGCGCTCGGAATCTGGCTTCATAGAAACCAGATGCTCGGTCCCCAGGAACTCGCAGGTATATCCTGGTATATCACCATTCCTGGCTAGTACACCCGTAGGCTTATCGACCAGCCGTCGGAATAGTCCCGCCGGTGTAGTCGGAAAGAATTCTTGATGTAGCGCCGGATTCTTTTGAGCAACACCTCTTGCAATTGAGAACATCCATTTCTGCACATGTTATTCTCTCGTTTTTGGATGGAAACAGCCCCCAATAAAAAATCAACTGGTTAAAATATAGGTTTATAAAATGGAAACCAAGACTGAAACCTTCCAAAAATTGAGCGGTGTGGAAATATTTAGCTGACGAGCGGCTAATAGGCTAATGTCCAAAAACTATAATTCGAACTTATAAATTTCTAAAAGGAGAACTCCGGAGAGATAGGGTGTTGTACCACTACAAGTGGTTAAAATAATTTAAGGTTATTTTCATTAGATTAATATCTATCACACTAGCTGAAGATCTAGCATTGAGGCTGTAATAAGAGACCGTATAATAAAAGTGATATTCTACTCATGGTTACAAAACTTTTACAACCGAGCACTGCTACCAATCTATATTCCTGTGTAATAATCAATACGCCTCATTTGTCACTCGATTCCGTGGAACGGGTGATTTATATTACACTACTTCTTTCTACTATTAATATTACAGTTAACTCTTTTGCTATGGGGCCGCTTTATTATCTGGCAGAGTCTTAATAGAACGACCAAGCTCCGCCCGCGTATGCTTTCGATTCACCACCTATCTGACTAAGTTACAATACGAGTTTGGTGGTTTTCCCCTACCCCCTACCAACCCCAACTACCCCTTCCGCCCCCTCCCCTACAATTCCACCGCCCCACCACCCACACCGCTGCCTCCTGCAGTAAATTCTAGTGTACTCTCTCACCTACTCCCTTTCCCCCACCCTCGATCTTCCATTATACCACTTCTTATTCTCTACTTCCGCCTTTTGGTATCCCTGGTTAACCTGTTGGCACGCACGTGTATTGCCATTGTAATTGCTAAAGCCATTTAAGGTTAAGACATGACCACATGCTTCTATCGTGCTCGGACTTGATTAAAACTGGAGTTGTGCCGACTCAGATCGGGAAGTTTTGTCTCTCGGAGGATAAGGCATGCGTAGCTCAATTAGCTTGAATGACTGGTCGTTGATTATATAACTGATTGTTAATTAGTGTTTGCTAGCACTTTCTTAGTCCAACCGCAAAGTCTCTTATTTTAGGGTGCTGAGTTTGCCGGCTGTGGTTATCATTCTGGAAATGCCGTTTGTTTGTGGAGACGTGGACGATGATATTTGGGCGGTGTAGGGTTCTTCGACGGGGGTTCATGTTAGCGTGAAGATGTTGTTCGAGACAATTTTTACGGCATTTCCGGCTTTGAGGAGAGAGATGCCTTCTTTGGTAAAGCTGTTGAAGTTGGAGAGTGGGAGGGCAGTGAAGACATCACCGGGTGAAGTAAAGCTGTCGCATATACTACAGACAGATCTAAAGATGAAAATGTTAAGTAACCTTCGAAGGAATAATTTCAGTTCACCTGTTATTCAGCGGTTCACTTCTACCCAGGAACGGATGCTGAACGTATAACATCAAATGCAGATTAGCAATTTAGAAGCTGAGGAAGAGAAATATAAGATGGGATGAAAGGACCCGCGGACAGCAAGCAGAGCAATTGAATGTACTTCGATTGCTAAAGCTAAGCTAGAAACGTTCCTGAAGAAGGAAAGCTAAGAAGAAAGCTTAAGCTAGATACAGAGGGTAAGGGCACCCGGGGGCCTCTCAGCGCCGGGTCATGTGACCTAACATGGGAGCTCAAATACTATAAATGAAGAAAGTATATAAAGCCTGCCTAGATTTTCTTAAAGCAAGGTATAAGCAATAGCAATTACCATCGAGATAAAGCCACTCATGATATCCCTCTAGATTCTTCAGCAAAGCGGAGAATTCATCTCCCCGTCGCTTATGCTCAGTACTTAGCTCGCTATTTACAGAGTCTATCTCACAGATGTTATTCTTTAGGTTATACATAAATACAGCGTTTCAGGGGAGAAAGTGACGCCAGTGGGAGAGCAAGACAATATATATAAAATTGGCAGTAAAAAAGAATATAGAACGAAAGAATTTCGTACCCCAAAACATGACATCAGTTTCCCAGCTTTACTCCAGTGAGTTTTCAGCACTACAATCAATAAAAGATTTTGATTCCACGACATGAAATGCACAGAGGCTGGGCCTTAGTCCTCTACTGATTTTAAAACAACTAGAATGCCAATGGTCTATCATATCTCTTCTTAAAGAAAAGCTTTTTTTAGATCCTGTAACCCTTTTATATCTTAGACTCTGTTTCCTCCACGTTAACATTGGATTTTCCATCTTCAGCTTTAGAACTACAACACGGAACAAAGACTTAATTACTAGATTCGCAGCTTCAAGTGTGCGATAGTTGAAAAAAAAATACATATAAAAAGCCCCCTTATATCTTCTCAACCCACCATACCTGCATTTAAGAAAAGCGTGAAATTTTAGGGATTACTTAATCATGCATACTGTGTACTTTTGTCTTATAACAAAGATTTCTATTCTAGCCCAATCGATCGTCTTTCCCAACCGTCTCCCTCAAAGAGATGAAAGGAACGCTCCTCCAAGCTTTAGCTAAAAGACGAGTCTCGGATAATAATGCAACAAGACGAGAAATGACAATAATGACAATAATGACAACAGCAACAAACAAATATCTAATAACCCGCTATAGCAACCCCCTAAATGCTAAATCCACCAGACCTCACACCCTATCCAACACTCCACCAACAGCCACCTCCCTCCTTAAAAACCCCCATTATTCCCCTCAGCAAATTATATATTGTGCAAAAATACCACCACAAATACCACGGATTTTTTACTCTCCCCCCACCTTCCGCCCCACACTTATCAAAAGAAGGAGCACACTCTCCTTCAATCTCCAATCTCAAATGCAGACCAGAAGAGATATAATGACGACAAAAGACCTCAGTGGAGTGCAACAGGCTACCAAAAACAAGGTAGTCGAGCACAATCCCCTCGTCCTTATATTCTCACCTCACCCGCTTTGAGGAGCGGAAAGTGAAAAATCCTGGAACAGTTAATTATCAAATTAACCAAACAATGTGATAAGGCGTACTTTCAACCACGACCCGAGTTAATACCGCACTCATAGCAAAGGAAAGGGAGCATTCCGAATTACCAAGCGTCAAACTGCAGAACGAAATTCTTTTGCGAGCACAAATCAGAGTAGGTGGGTAGGCGAGGCTTAACCCACGTCCCTCCATGCATTATGTCCTCTAGAATACAAATCATGCCACGAAGAGAACCAGCTATGCTCCCCCATCTACCACTATCCACCCATTTCACCAAGCACGGCACATCTCCTCATCCTTCCTTACAAATACAGCCCCTCCGGCTCTCCTTCACTCTTTGTCTTCAAGACCCTCTCCCTCGCCGCCCTAAAATCGGCCATCTGCACCCTCATTCTCCGCTCCCGCAGCGCCATCAAACCTGCCTCAGAGCAAATGGCCTTGATATCCGCACCGGACAGATCGTCTTTCTGGTTGATAAACTCTTCGAGGTCCACATCTTCGTTCAGGGACATCTTGGATGTATGCAGAGTGAAGATTTTGCGTTTGGTCACTTGGTCGGGGTTCTCGAAGAGGATCTTGCGATCGATACGTCCGGGACGGATGAGTGCTGGATCAAGGGTCTCGATTTTGTTAGTGGCCATGATGACCTTAACGTCGCCGCGGTCATCGAAACCGTCGAGTTGATTGAGAAGCTCCAACATGGTTCTTTGAACTTCACGCTCGCCGCCGGAGGTAGACTCGTATCGTTTAGTACCGATGGCGTCGATTTCGTCGATGAAGACAATAGCTGGTGCATTTTCTGCGGCAACCTAGAAAACAATTAAAACGCTATTTGGAGTTTAAATGTAGATTTGTAGCGGAATTGATATACCTGGAAGAGTTGTCTCACAAGCCGTGGCCCATCACCTAAGTACTTTTGAATCAACTCACTGCCCACAATACGCAAGAAAGTTGCACTCGTTTGGTTTGCAACAGCCTTGGCCAACAGTGTTTTCCCGGTACCGGGTGCACCATAGAGAATTACACCCTTCGGAGGCTTGATACCCATTTCTTCATACAGCTCAGGATGTAGAAGTGGCAACTCGACAGACTCTCGGACTTCTTGAATTTGTTGCTCTAAGCCACCAATATCGGCGTAGGATTCAGTAGGGGCTTTGTCAAGTTTCATAACGGTAACCAAAGGATCTGCATCATCTGTTAAGACACCAACGATGGATACGGACTTGTGATGTAGCAAGACACTGGCGCCAGGTTCTAATAGGTCCTTGTCGACGAAAGACATGATGGAGACATAATATTCGGGGCCAGTAGTACTGGACACAATAGCATGATCATCATCAATCATTTCCTCCAGAGTGCCGACACCCATAGGGCTGCCTCTCATATCATCAACGCGCCCTCGCTCATCTGCATTTCTGTCCTCAGCACCTGGGTCTGCGTTGGCGACTGGAGCATTTCCTTCCTTTGCATCCTTGGCCTTTCGTAACCGTTCTTGATTCTCGACATATTCCTCTTCTAGGAGGAGATGATCGTGGATTCGTTGCATTCGGAGGTATCTCAATTTGCATCGCGAGGTTGGGTAGACGGCAGGGAGCTTTGCCATTGCATTTGGTCCGGCAGCCTTGCGCTTCTTACGCCCAACTCTGGTTGTTGGCCGTGGGGGAGGTTCATACTTAGGCTTGTCCTTCTATTGAAGGCATTAGCATGGGAATCAAGAGATAGACCAAATTCAAGCCCGTATACCTTCTTGTCCTTCTCATCCTTGTTATCCCCACCTTGACCGGCTCCCCCGAGCCCAGATGGCTGATTACCCTATTTCCAAAGTCAACATTGTTTCCACGTCTTGGAGTCTACCATAGCTCACCATCGCGCACTCGACCCGTTAGAAGATGTGGGATTCTTGGTTTAGAGAAGACGCAGGTGGAAGAGAGACTTATGCAGCCTCGTGAGTATTGACTGAATGGTGTTGTTGCGACGAATGCTGTGTTGACTGTAATGGACAGCTCCGTGAAGCTTGATGGCAAAGGTAGGCGACAGGAACGCGAATGTGCTTGATGCCTTACGGCCTGATCAGAGCAGAGTTAGCTTAGTCACGAAATCACGTGCATCAACTTTGATAGCAAGGCTCTATACCTCTGCATTGGAGAATGCAATGTATATTCTATTTAGAAGAAAGGGAGGAAACAGAGGCTGTTATGGTAATGGCTATCTTTTGAAGTCTGCCATTAATGCTTTATTATCACTTCGCTTAAAGAGCAGTCCCGATTTACTACCTATATGGTTCGCTTTAAAAAAGGCTTCTATCTTTCTGGGTTATGTAGATATCATTACATACTTTAAATAACTTGGTTTCTATAGTTTTAGCCCTCTTAGATAGACAACATTCCTCTTCATCACAAAATGTTAGCCAAAAGAGCCTGGCTTGTGGCCGATCGACAGGGGTCTTACTGCATTCTTACCTCCTCGGTGGCTCTGGACCCCACCATGGCCAAAGGGAGAAGTTCTAACCACTAGACCTCATCTTCTACTTCACTTCGAGCCTAATCTATATTATTCTCCATGTTATTTTTATCATGGTAGATTAGCAGCAAGAGATGAGCTCACAATAGTAAAATAACCGCCACGAAAACATTACGTCATCGGTAATCATCGAGAACTATGCACAGCAACATGCCTGACTGAACAACGCCCCAACCCCTACACGATATCCTGTTACATCAAGTCGGTTGTTCCGTTGGACTTTGATCTGCTTCAATACTATCTTCTACAATGGCATCAAGTGCGCGGAGCTCTCACGATGATCCTCGAACGAGTGAAGATCAGCGAACAAGTCTCGACCATCTTCCAACAACCTCGACCCAACACTCTCTCTACAAAGCCTTGCACGCACGACGTGCCGAGTACACGCGACCACATAAGATCAAAGTGAAAATAGGGTCGTGGAACGTGGCGGCTTGCCCTGATACTGAGAAAGACCTTGGCGCATGGTTCGTGGACGGGAAAGGTGTCGACAAGAAACTTGCGGCGCTGGATATCGAAGAGGTTGAGATTGAGAATGGTAGCAGCCAAGAACATGCTAAAAGTGGAGATGGAGAAGAGCCACGAGGGGATAAAGGAGAGACACCGATAACGCAAGATGACGAAGTTACAATTACTGGTGGCGATGAGATAGGAATTTACGTACTCGGTCTCCAGGAGGTTGTGGAGCTCACAAGTGCGAAGGAGTATATCGGGAGGGTATATGCGGACTCTGGGTCTATAAATAAGTGGAGGAAGGCTTTGGAGGATGCGCTGCCCGCTGGATATGTGTTGATTGCGGAGCAACAGCTCTCTGGGCTACTGCAGTTTATTTATGCTTCCCCGAAGATCGCGCCGACCATTAGTTCTGTTAGTAGTGTGAGTGTGGGAACTGGCATAATGGGATATCTAGGGAACAAGGGTGCTGTTACCACGAGAATTGTGCTTGGAGAAACAACGAGAGTGGTTTTCGTAAATTCGCATTTGGCATCAGGAACCGACCCAGCCCATTTGGAACGGAGATGTTGGGATGTGGCACATATTTTGCAGCGGACGCAGTTTGAACCGATCAATTGGTCTGGAGTTCTGGATGATGCGCAAGAGGGAATTGGCGAAGAGGACTTTGCATTTTGGCTCGGCGATCTGAACTTCAGACTAGATAACCTTCCTGGGGATGACATACGACGAATTTTGATGTTGCATTCAAAGGGGAAATACGATATTACGAACAAAGCACCTACGAAAAACGATCCTGCGCGAGATTCTGACCCCTCGGCTGTAAGGAATATCGAGAGCGATTCAGATTCCGAGAATGAATCTGAGCCTAGAACAAGCAGCACCTTTGACAAGGGAGATGATGCTTCTTCCAGCACCCTACCAGACCCGGACGATTTCCTTCAGGACCCAAGCCAAGATCCAGCATCGTTGCAGGCTACTATTGAATCATTACTTCCTCACGATCAATTACGACACGTTCAAAAAAAGAGGAAGGCATTTCATGACGGCTGGAGGGAAGGACCTATCACATTTCTGCCGACATATAAATATGACGTTGGGAGTGTTGGAATTTTTGACTCTAGCGAGAAGAAAAGACCCCCGAGCTGGTGCGATCGGATACTTTTTCGAACTCGGAAAGACAAGCTTGACTGGGATGAGAAAATAAAAGAAGAAGAGTTTGCTAGAATAAAAGACGAGGAAATGAGGGCCAGAGGGATGGATCAAGCTGGTGAGGAAGAGGAAGTTTTGTTCGACTATAATCCAGACGAAGATGGTGAAACAGATATCGAAAGTCCAGCCAGTGTGAGGATTGATCTTGAAAGCCCTAGCAATCCTGCTTATCAAGAATACGATGAGTTTGATGAAATGGAAGAAGTTCCCACCAAGAGAGGCTTCGTGGATAAAATCTCTTTAGACTTTTATACATCTCATCCGTGGATACTCTCATCGGATCACAAACCACTAGACGCTGTATTTACCTTAGAATACGATGCAGTAATTCCCGAACTGAAATCCAAGACCCAACAAGAAGTCGCCCGTGAACTCGATCGAGCCGAGAATGAAGGACGACCCGGCATTACAGTTGTCGTAGATTATTCTGTAGATGACGATGTCACGCAAACGGAGGGTGCTTTCTCACGTCGACCATCAAGTGGAGGGGCAGATGGCGTTGATTTCGGAAATGTCGCATTTCGTCAACGAAAGTTTCGAAGTTTGACAATTGCGAATACAAGTCAAGTCAAGGCTAGCTTTTCATTTGTAGAGAGGCCTGGTCCCCCAGGAGAAGGTCCGAGAGTAGCCCCAGCATGGTTGTCGGTTTGCTTTGTAGGCTCAAGTGATGAAAATGAGCGTATTCTGCGAGATTTAAGCAGAGAGGTGGACCTAGAGCCTGGAGATGCTGTCAACGCTACACTGGAACTCTATATCGAAGACATGACACTCGTTCGGTCTCTGAATAACTGGGAAGCGCAACTTGAAGATGTACTTGTTCTCAGCGTCGTCGATGGGAGGGACCACTTCATTCCAATTCATGGAACCTGGCTACAATCCTGCTTCGGCCGATCTATCGATGAATTGATAAGAATACCTGAAGGTGGAGTCAGGGCTATACCACCCCGCCATATCGGTGAACCTGGCGGGTCTGTGGATAAAGATGAAGATGTCCACTGGTCAGCACCGCGAGAGCTCTTCAAGCTCACAGAAACAATTGACCATCTCATCGACCATGTCGTTGCCGACATGGATATACTAGAAGACGCTCAACCACCGACGGATTTTCCAGGGTGGCCTTTCGATCCGAACTCGTGGCGGCTGAAAGATGATAAGGTTCGAGAAGGTCAACGAAGTCGCTTGTTGGAAGCTTTGGATTCAGATAAAAATCTCAAGGACTCGCTATCTCCGGAAATCCCTGCATTTGAAAAACTAGAGGTTGTAGCGGAGATCTTGACTACTTTCTTAAGCAGCCTTGGTGATGGTATCGTCACTGAAGATCTCTGGGCAAATATTGAAGCAGATATACTGTCTCGTGGTACCAAACAACTCACCCAAACGGAAGAGATTAAGAATTGGGTCTTAGATTCCTTGTCTGTCGCGCCTCACCATAACATCTCTTTTGTATTCTTGACAAGTTTGCTGTCTCGAGTCGCTGGCGAATTAGCCCCGGTTCCGAAGGCGAGATGGAGGGCTGACAGCAAGGGGAGCCTAGGAGGGATCGGGATGGTAAGGAGGAGCATGAGCTGGAAGGGGAGGGGCCCGACTTTGGCGAGTGACCCGGCCATCTTGAGGAGGCAGGAAATTGAGAAGGCGTATATAGAGATTTTTGCGGGGTTGATATTCAGGGGGCCGCAGGGGCTTAAGGAGGGGCAGAGGAAAGCGATGGAAGAGAGGTGGAGGGGGGTGTTGGGGGGCTTTTTAAGAGCGGAGTATGAATGAGTGGTTGAGTGGATGAATAGATGAAAGTAAAGTGGTCCTAATGAATAGCTTGAATGATGGGGATGCATAATGCGATGATGAGTACGGATAGGATGAATATAGAATAATACAGTATTCTAACATTGTCTAGTGTGTTTGGTGTGTTATTTCTCAGTCAATCAGCCTTGTTTAAGAACTTTCTTCTATCATTAGCGGGGATAGATATCAGTCCGTCTTGTCCCTACCTCAGCACCAGGCACTCCTGAGGCATTACAATAACGTTTACTACTGCTGTTAGTACAGTTACCCAGACTATATTGTTTCTACTCAACTGCTAATGCAGTAGTGCTATGGGCGACGTCTCTTTGGCCATGACACCAGAGTATATGACTGCGAGCATATTATTGTTCCGCAGTTGTACGGCAGAGTTCCCCTTCATATTTGAATTCTAAAGTTGCGTACTCTCGCTTATATCTCCTTCCATGCCAGCATTCGGAAAGAGGGAATGTCATTCTAGTTGGCTAATGAATTATATTTAGTATTTTTTTCTGAGATTTTAACTGGATTCTTATGTCGTGTGCTAACTTCCCAGTTCGTACCCGACTTCCGGCCCGACTTCCGACCCCGTCGCCTGCCTGACTTTGTACTACAACCAACTGTCCGGGGGGAACGCAAATTGGCGAGCGTAATGATGTGGAATTAGATCTAATTTTTCCCTTCACCGGCCCTTTCTTATTTGCTCGGCTTATGACTAAAGACTGGAGCCAAATATGGGCGATTGCGCGTAAGTATGCAGCATTCTAATGGCTCGTTAATTCTGTGTAACTCTTCTGGTAGCTGCCTAAACTAGCATCCCTCCATGACCCCTTCCTATAGATAACTATCGTTTGATATCCAGGCCTAAAACCCCCTCCTTTCTTACTAATATAACCAAAACCTTTCAAGTTCAAACGAAAGCCATCGATCACGTGAAATCAATAAATTGCAGCTAAGAAAGAAGCAAGAAGCAGATGATTGCAAAGACAGTTTCCTTTAAGGATTTTCAACTTCGAAGTTCATAACCCGATTGGCAGATATCACAGCAAATGCCCCGAAGTCCTTCAGAAACCGCAATCTGATTGGCATGAGCTTTGTACGTATAAAACCTGGAACCACACTACTTAATATCATGGGTCCTTGTAGCCGCTCTTCTTCGTTCGATTTTCCGTTCAATGCTAAGTGTGCACTGAGCTCAGGGTGTCAAAGCCGATTGGCATGCACCACGTGATTCTAACGTATGATGGACGATGCATGCTAAGTGTGCACAGGGAAACGAAGTTGCAACCTACTAGCATTTTGCCTCACCAGTTACTAGGAGATGGACGTTAGGAGGTTTTTTCAAGGCCCTGAGTGCTTTGGCTGCCACTGACAATCAATGAGTGGAGTTAATGCCGTGTAGCTTTTAGCCAATACAGTTTGAATGGAATCGAGTCTGGTGAATTAAACTAAGCCAGCACTTCTCGAAAACTAAAAAAAAGCTATTCAGAAAAATCCAATCTGTTGTGCCATAAATACAAAATCTATCGATGCAAAATAAAAGCCATGTTGAGGGTCGTCTCAAACCTTTTCAGATAACTGCTGCTGGTGGTTCTCAATATCGACACTTTTCTTGTGGCTTGACCCCTCGCCAATAATCACATCGCTAAAGTCCCTCCTCAACTCAACATAATCATACGCAAACTCTCCCAACTGCGTATCATCCATTCCCAATTCCTCATCCTCTTCCGACGCTCTCAAGCTCAGCCCTGGAACGAGGTTCATAAAGAACAGGATGATGCAAGTTCCGAAGAACGAGTATGCAAACCCTGATACGCTGTCGGCAAGTTGGTAGGCGAGTTGGATGTAATGCCCGTTCAACCAACCTCCAGGTATGGTGGTGATGCCATCCAAGTGCGCAATGTAGTCACTGTTTCCTCGTTAGATAACATCCAAAATTAAAACGGAATAGGGAGAGAGTTGAATACTTACGCAGCAAAGAACGCAGTCAAAATGTTCCCAACAATACCACCAACGCCGTGCACTGCAAAGATATCCAAAGCATCATCAACCCCGATCAAATACTTGAACTTTGTTGCGTAATTGCAAGCAGCCCCACCCACGATCCCAAAGATGACCGACGACCATGCAGGCACAAATCCTGATGCAGGAGTAATAGCGACCAGACCCGCTAGAACACCAGAGCAAAAGCCAACGGTGCTCCACTTCCTGTCGACTCTGTAATCCATCAACATCCACGTAACACCTCCAACGCTGGCTGCGATCTGCGTCACGACACAAGCCATGACAGCCCTCATATTCGCACCCAATGCACTCCCGCCATTAAACCCAAACCAACCCACCCAAAGGAACACTGTCCCGAGTACAATATGAGTAACATTATGCGGGCGGTAAGGCAATCCTTGGGTATCTGAGTATCCAGATCTCTTTCCAAGCATGAGAGAATAGGCGAGGGCAGCTGCGCCAGAGGAGATATGGACTGGGGTTCCACCAGCGAAATCAAGACCTCCTAATTTGAAGGCCCAGCCGGCGGGATTCCACGTCCAGCAAGCGATAGGGTCGTAAATTATAGTGGACCAGATAAACATGAAGACTATGCAAGGGAGCATGCGACCTCTATCGACTGCTGCGCCGATAGCGAGTGCTGGTCTATGATAATCATCAGTCAGTTAAAAGTCGAATTAACACCCAAGTTGAACTCTCCATCTTTGCCAGTGAGCACAGTGGGGAGGAGAGACATACGTAATAGCAGCAAACATGCCCTGGTAAATAGCGAACAACAAATCCGGGACCTTCGGGCTCCCAACACTAGGTGCCCCAAGCACATTCCTGAACCCGATGTTGGTCAGATCGCCGATGTAGGTGCCAGCGGTATGGGAGAAGGCTAGAGAATAGCCCCAGAAGAACCATTGGAAGGTGATCACCCCAATGGACATGCAGGAGAGCCAAATGAGCGAGAGTGCTGATTTTCGGCGTGCAAGACCGGAATAGAAGAATCCCACACCGGGAATCATGAGGAGGACGAGGGCAGTGGATGTGAGCATCCATGCTATGTCGCCGGACTGTGACGTGTTAGTGAGGTTCAATGGGACAAGAATGGGTGAAACATACTTCATAGGACTGGTTGCAGTTCTCGGTGAGAGAATCACAGCCAGTTTCTGAGGTCCCATTGTAGGGGATGGCATAAAGGGACATTTTAGAGATGAAAATTATTAACGGAGCACCTGCTTGGCAGAAAAAAGAAGAACTCGAAGAGCGGATAAAAAGAAAGGAAGCAGCTAATATAAGAACTCCAAGACTCTTTGTTATCGAGGATTTGAAAGAACGGCTGCGAGATCGGGACGGCTTGGCCGATATGAAGAAGCTCTGATAAGCAGATGGGGGTCTTAAAGTCCCTATCTCTGGATTGGTACCAAGAAAGTGGTTGCGCTTGGCGCCCGGGGGGTTGGATATAATCTCTATGACAGGCGTTCCAGATCTACAGGCAGGGCGCTGATGCAGCTGATTGGATCGAATGTTAAGAGTGGAGAAGTAGTCGTTGTAGATTCGTAGGTGATATGACAACACTTGCTCTTATCATCTTGATTCCAACATCGTATATAGAGTTCGATCCGGCCTTTCCCTCGGAAAATTGGGGACTCTCTCCCAGCTGTCAACAAAAGGGGAAGGGAGTCTCGTTGTCCCTCTCTGGCGTACAAGAATAACAGAGAAAATCGCTTGGCAGTTTCACAGGACAGAGTTCTCCTTCACACCAATGAAAACCTGGGGCATAAGCCGCAAAACGGCATGTGGAAAGATGGAAGCTGAATTCGAAGCTGCACAGCAATAACTCATTACAAACGCCAAAGATAAGGAGTCCCCGCTTATTAGCTATCCATCTCCCGCCAAGATCTAGTGGCTGACCTGGCTACAATTCCAACCCTGCGGTCCCCACGCTGGCGTGCTCTAAGCTGCTTTGGACCTCTCCTCCGGGTGCTAAATGGACGCTTTAGGGCTTTAGGTTATCGCTGCCAATGCAAATGGCAAGGAAGAAGGGTCGAAGGTTTGACCTAAGTGCATGCGTTGCGGCTAGGAGCATCCGCCGCTAGCGGAGCAGAGCCCAAAACTCTAAATTCCGAAGGATAGTAAAGGGAGAGCGCCAACTGTCAAGGCGGTAGGCATACTGAGGAAGCAGAGAAAGAGGAAGCTTACAGATTGTTTTTGGGCTTGGAATCTGGAGGTTGCTGAGGAGCTCTGGGACCTGAATCTCGGAGGAATGTCCCAGACATTCGGGATCCGAATAATCAGGTGACTCGCCAAATTTAGAAATGCTCATGTAGGAACCCAGAGCCCAACCCTCCACCTCTCCCCCACTGCAACCATCCTCGAACATTACCCCGAAACCAGCTGGAAATAACCCCTAAGGATCCCCACGCCTGCCGCTGCCAACCCATGGATCGACTCTCGAGGTTCCAAACCTGACCATCATGCTGTCATTTATTTTCCAAACACAAAAAGAAGTGCCATACGATAAGCCGGGAAAATCTCGCTTGGTAACAAGGCTGCATTCCGTGGAACAATTGGAACAAAGTCCTTCCATGCAGTTGACTCCATAAGGGTAGATCGGCGACTTGGCAATAATCCACACACATTTCTGTACTCGAGTAAGGCGGCAGGACAGGCAATGTTGTGTTGTAGTATAAATCTTGGCTAGTGATTTGGTCGAGTCAAGTGAAGGTAAATCAGCCTATCTTCTTGGTAAAGCCACTTAATGATGATCGTCTCACACTTTTCTCCTTTGTAAATCTCCCCAGGATTCAGCCAGTTCAGCTGTGTCACTATTCCTGAGATCGGAGGTGGTATGATGCCCTTTTCTGCGGGGAACAGGTAACAAAGAGCAAACTCAATCACTTTCTTATATCATCACGTGCTAATTGACAGAGTCCTGAGGTGTAAGTCTTGTATTTTCATGTTATTTCGAACGACTGAAAGCAAAAAATAAAGGCTGCTAGCTGTCTTAACTTTCTTTGTTTTCAAATACGTACTTTCAGATTGTCCTTATTAGGTTTAGTTCATCCTGCTGTAATACCTCCCCATAGAAGACTTATGATCTAAGTATCTCTTCCACGGTCCTTACTATTTCAAAGTGAATAGCAATAAATCAAATAATTCTTCAGCTTCAATACTTCATGCTTCCTTCCTATCTCCGCCTCATTCTGCTGAAAAGCGCTGGTGAGATCTGCGTGTTCCAATTTCTGTTCTAATTGCTTTTGAGGAGGTGGAGTCCTTGAAAATATCTGTATGATTTGAGGCCGTGTCCCACCTAAGAAATTTTAATCAAGAGGAACTATGAATAGGACGGAATCAACTCAAGTGAGGTCTTCAATACAAGTTTGATTACGTTATGGAGTAAATATACCAGTGGTCTATTTTCCAGTATATATCTATTTGATAGACTTGGGCATGGGCAAACGTAGATGAAAAATGCCTCTTGGGTTCATCGGAAGAAGTAGAGGGCTTCGAGTGAGGCCAAATATACCGAAGGAATAGAAAGTTAACCTCGAATAAGCTGGAAACCAACAAGCTCCCCCTGAGCTGCCTTAGAAGCATCACTTTATAATTGAAGAGGAGCAGAACACGGGATCCCACGGGGCATGAGCATAAATTTGGAGTGGGTTTTGAGCTCCTCTTTCTCCATAAGACACTTCACACCCCCTCTCCCTTTCCAAAGAAGATAACCGTAATCGTCAAATCATCCCTACACGCACATACTTGTCAGTTGTTTTCTCCACCATGATCTCAGATTTGAACCTACCGAAATCTTCGTGAATTCCCAGGCGAAAGTGTCAATAAACTTGCAGTTATGTCAGTCTCGCTACCACCGAGGGCATTCCGCATAAGATGCGTTGCCGCATTCCCATCTTTGACAACGAATCTCTCATGTCCCAATTTCAGCCCCCACTGCGCTGGCCTGAAAGGCGATTGCCCTACCTCGTTTGGATCTGAAGTAGACGGAACGACTGGAAGAGCAGAACCTTTTGGGGCAGATTCCCAAAGTTTCCAAAGATTCCAGAACGACCTCGGAGCTTGGGCTTTCAGACTCGGTATTGGAGATTTTTGCTCCTTGATCCATTTGCCAACTAGTCCCACAACTTCGTCGTTCGTTAAACTTTCCCACAGGCCGTCTGAAGCCATAACAACAAAATCGCCATTTTCGGGTTCAATTTTCGTCGTTGTGATAATTGGTTCAGCAGTGGCATAAGGTGGGGTGAGCAAAGCCGCCGAGGGGCTGCGGCCATAAAATGATTCTCTTAGATCTAATGCTATCTTGCGAGTCCATTTCAATTGACCATCTCCAAAAGCACGGGAAATTGCATAACCTAGCACTCTACCAATCTTAACCGCATCCTTCTCTCCTGGATGAGCCGCATTTATTCGCGCTACTTCTGCCTTGTTATACCCGGTTTGATCGACAGAAAGAGGAACTGCGGACCATAATTCACCTTCACTCTTTCTCCCTAAAACAGCTCTAGAGTCACCTGTGCAAGCTACGCGAAGGAGTTGGGTGTCTGTATCGTAAAATGCTAAGAGAGCACATGAGCCTGCAATTGCAGGGGATAGAGTCTGGACTGCAAGAGGTTTCGAGTTGGTTTTCATGACCTCGTCAAGGCATTTCCAGGTGATATCGTGGTCTAGCTTATTAAAGCCAGCCTGAATGGCGGCGTCGATGGATTCTGGGGTAGGATATGCTTCAGCAGTTCCATGTGTTTTTTCGAGTTCCGAATAGACGTAGCCAACTAATGCTTGACGAAGCTTTGCAGCCGTTGCCCAACCACTATAGAAATGTCAGCACAAATTAATGATAGTTAGAGATAACACACTTACGCGTGTCCGTCATAAATACCCCAAAACATCCAATCTTTAGTTTGGTGCTTCTCAAGAGTCGATGGGACCTCCAGGAGCTTTTCGCAATGCTCATCTTCGATGGGGCTATTGCTTGGCAACTCGGTTACATCAAATCGTACAACTCCACGATTGCGATCAACATAGTTGGATTGTGCGTTCAGCTGTAGTATATCGGTGATTTCATCTGGGGTGAGGATGGCTAAAGAGTCCCGCTTTTGGAGACGCGTCCTAAATTTGGCGTTCGCCGAAGCTTCTTGCTGAAGTAGGCTAGGGCTGCTGACAGGGACGATTGTGCTGCTTCTTATTTCAGCCTCATGGGAGTTTGAATCGACGCTGAAGTAAGCCTTTGGAAGGCTTGCACCTTTCCATTCTGTGCCTTGGTAGTTATACCACACGATCGTCCCAAGGCATGCCGCAGTTGCAAAGCCAAGGGCAAGGCCCCGCCCAAACTTGGAGGATTGGAAGCTTTGAGATTCTCCATCGCGGCTTGGATTTGTGGCATAATGTCTAGCAAACTTTGAAAATTTCGGAGGAAATGTTCGATAGGGGATGTGTCGCCTAGGCCAAGTTCGAAAGATGAAGTCGACTCGATGAGTTACCGCTATCGTTCGAGCCATTCTCTTTTATCGTACAACTTGTTGATTGTTGGAGGCCAAAAGTAGAGAAACAAACGGGGGAGGTGAGCCCTTTAACAAGCTCACTGGTAATGATGTAGGGGTGAAGTAGGCTGTGTGGAAATTGGGAAGCTTAGCGTACTTTATACCAATGTCCGGGTGCGTAGACTTCGCCCCACAGCAGTATTGTGATCTTTTCGGGCAAAGGAAATAGCTCCGGACAACTTCGAACAAATCATCAAGTATTGTAATGTCAAATTGGAAGATGGAATGCAGAAGCTTATAACTGGTAGCTGCGATTGAAGTCAAGCGGTAAGAAGAGGCCCAATTACAGCAGAGCAGGGAGATTTGATGCGTAATACGACACGAAGTAAAGAATGTAAGTTTATAAAAGCAGAGCTTTTCGAGCAAAATATAGAAGGAAGCTTCACCTAGAGCGGACCTTATGTTAAGTCAACAACTTGAGAAAAAGAGCGGGAGGAGGAGGCCAGGAGCAGAGAGGGAGGTTGGCTTTTGCGGGGTGGTGAAGCGAGGCGCTTGGCAAGGCTGAGATTCTGTCTGACCACACGCCGATATCAACAACATCATCAACAATTTGACAACACACGCACAAGAACGCGGTCCTTTCGTGGCATCTTCTACCGCTCCGGTTTCAGTTCCTTTATCAAACTCCTTTACCCCAAACTCCGCCATACTATCCCCTCAGCAATAACAGCTCGAAAAGCCTGCAAACCACATGCCCAGACAGCTACATATTCCTACAAAGCCTCCCGCTTTCATGATGCCTAATATGGCCCCTCGAAAGTCGCGACAGCGCCATCAAAACAATATCTCTCAATCCCGCCCTATCGCGGTTCTTCAAGCTCCCTCCGATTACGACTCTGAAGCGTACTACAATGCGCCCGCCCAAACACGAACCCGCGATGATATCAATTTCTCCGTACTACGACGCTACGTCCCATCCCTCGAAGTTATCCTCACATGCGCACCGCACGCACAAGTATACACCCTGCTTGATACGGAGACTGGGGTATCATGGACCAGGGCCGACATCGAAGGGTCCATGTTCGTCTGCCAACTCTCACACTCCCCCACCACCGGCGCGAGACGATATTGCCTCGTTATATTGAACAGGAAAGGGATGGAGAACTTGATCATCGAGTTTGCACAAATAGCAGACGTTGAGCTCCAGCAAGGGGAAGAGGAGAACAAAATTTTGATGTTAGCGTTCGATAATCCAGCGAGAGAAAAGAAAGAGATCATAGGGTTCTTTTTCCATTGCGATGAGCGGCCGTCCAGTGAAGAAGTATGCCAGCTGGTCAAGGAGCGTTGGGAGGGGGTAAGGGCGGCAGCAGAGGCTGCTGGGGTGGAGAATTATGGCGAGGAGAGTCTGAGCACCATTGAGCCAAATGGAGAGCAGACCGTGCCGATGGGTAGGAGACTAAGCTTGACGGAGCTCTTTGGGCAGCATTAGAAAGTGTAGAAGCTAAAATCATACGAATAACGATTTACGAGAGGTAAATGGACTTATTTTACTTCGAGCAGAACTGGCGTTAGGAGCATGATCTGCGTTAAGCGGATTAACCTTAATCCAGACAACGCCAATGCTTGATCCGATAGGCAGTATGTAATACATAGGCAGCCTTATGGAATATAAACGCCGAGCCCAATGTGAAGCTCAACTTAATCTTCAGTATGCTATCCCGCCCACTTGCGCCCACTTGCTTGCAACCCCAACTTTAGATTTGCTTCCATCAGATAGTTACAAGTTGAAGCGTTGTTTATAGATCTATCTATAGCAGGCGCAAACTCACGGACAGCCTCAACTCTCAAACATGGCAAGCAGCCACAAGTCAACGGTCTTTCGAGTGACCGGCCTTCCTCTCGATAAGCCAGAGTTAGAGATCCAGTCGGCACTTAAAGAGACAATTCGTAGTCATTTGACAGAATTTGAAAGACAATACGATGTGGCTGTCATTCCAACTTGCGATGGAAGCCAGACTTTGAGTGCCCTCGTCGATTTCAAAGATGGCAACCCAGAATTCTTATCGCAGCTCAAGTATGATCCATCCGGCGATTGGCAGATTGAGACGGAAGACGGCGATATTAATTTTGATCGTCACTTCTTTGGCCTTACCCAGTTGTATGCTACAACTCCTGGTCAAGCAATTACTGCTGAGTATGATGAGTCTCTCCTTCGTCAAAGGTAGTCTTACTTACTTTAACTGCAGCATCATTGCTATCACGGGTCTCGATGGACATGCGTATGGTTCATGGCGGGGCAAGGGCAACCTTGGGCGGATGTGGCTCCGGGACTTTCTCTCGAAGGATTTGCCGAACTGTCGAACGATGACTTACGGTTACAATTCGAAGCTCTCGAGTCATGGCATTAATAGAATCATGGATTATGGACGAGAATTCTTGGAAGCGATCAAGAGAGTCCGGAACACACAAGAGGTAGGATCTATTAGGTCAGCTATATGGTAAAATCGGCTAAAACAATCGTCTGCCAGCTCCGAGAAAGACCACTCTTGTTTATTGCCCACAGCTTTGGAGGAATCATACTAGCTCATGTAAGTCTGGCTGGTAGCCGAGTTAGGTTCAGCCAATTAGGAAGATAGGAACGCTAAAAGCTCTAGTGTCTTGTGAAAGCTGTACAAACAGATGAACAGGATCATGCGACCATCGCAGCTTTGTATAAGGCAACATACGGGATCTTGTTCTTTGGTACCCCACACAGAGGACTTGTCATCGATGACATCCAGCGCATGGTGGTAGGAGAGGACCAGCACCCGAGAAAGGAGCTGCTTGCGCAGATTGAACTGAAGTCTGATCTGTTGATATACCAGCTTGCAGATTTTAAGAACCTAATCCGCGACCGGAAGATTGTGAGTTTTTACGAAATGCAGCAAACAAGACGTTTGCAGTATGTGAGTTATACCCATCCGCTCGACTAGGCTATGGAAACAAGAAATTCACACTGCCTACTAGAGTCTTGAGAACCATTCCTGGGGCCGAACAGGAGAGTACATGAACGCTGTCGAGACTGGCTCTGCTCTTCTGGAACTCCCAGATAGCATAGAGACAAAGATCCCGGTCAATGCAGATCATTCTCAAATTGTCAAGTTTGACAGCCGTAACTTTGACGCATACAAGACGGCAGTTACATACTTAAAGCAATTTGAAAAAGATGCCAGGGACGTCGTTTTAGACCGATTTAGTATGTTAAACCAGGTTGTTCTAAAACTAGTCCATATTTACTATTTACTACACTTCATACATAACTTAAAACTGTTCCACTAAGCTATCCTCGTGTTATATCCATCTTGAATTTTGCCCTAACTCTAATGCTATTTAGCACTTATGTCGGGAAAGAAAACCCCACGATCGACCGTTCCATTCGATAGGGATTCAAAATTTGTCGGGAGACAAAATGTTCTTAAAGCACTGGAATTACAGTTCTCTCAATCTATCTGTCACAACCGGGCAGTCCTTGCGGGTTTAGGTGGAGTAGGGTATAAATGACCCCGTTGCGCTCTCTATATTGCAATATCTAACAAAACATAGAAAGTCGCAAATCGCTATTGAATACTCGTATCGGCTTAGAGTAAAGGACCCTCACTCATGGGTATTCTGGGTATATGCGAGTACCGCCAAGCGATTCAAACAAGCTTACAGATCCATTGCTACTGAACTTGACCTACCAGGTGCAGGTGACCCAAAGACGGACGTGTTGGGCCTGGTCTCAAGGTGGCTGAGTAATGTCAATAATGGCCGCTGGCTTATGATTCTCGATAATGCTGATGATGTTGATATGTTTCAGCGGACGCAAGGGGAGGAATCTCAAAAAGGGAATGACGACTCTAACTTTCCATTATCGAGTTACATCCCACAGTCTATAACTGGATCAGTACTCCTTACCACACGAGACCGAAGAGCAGCATCTTGGCTTAGCACTGGATACACCAGCGTCATTCCGGTTAACTTGATGGAGCTGGAGGAAGCCGGCCAGCTACTTTGCATTAATATCCCTGAAGGTCTATCTACCAGTTTGGATCGTGTCGAACTTGTTAAAGAGCTGGACTATCTACCACTAGCAATTACTCAAGCCGCTGCATATATTAGTGCGAAAGCCATTCATATGAGTGTATCCAAGTACCTGAAGCTCTATCGTCAAGACGAACATAGTCAAAGCAGGTTACTTGATGAAGACCGTGGGGATCTGAGACGAGATCCTGGCGTTCCTAACTCCGTGATCCGGACCTGGCAAATCTCATTTGACCAGATCGAGCAGAACAAGCCACAAGCCACAAGCTGCAGAGCTTTTGTCCCTTATGGCTATGCTCGATCGCCAAGGCATTCCCGAATTCCTCCTCTGCGTCCAATACCCCAATCTCCTCGATCTCGAAGATGCTCTAGCCCCTTTAGATGAGTTTTCTTTGATCACCATTGAAAAGGGCGGTAAGACTTTTGAGATGCACCGGCTTGTGCAACTCGCAACACGGAAGTGGGTTGAGCGAAATGGTAACGGTAAAAGATGGCAGAGACATGCAGTTGAAGTGGTGGCAAAAGCTTTTCCAGATGGAAGCTATAACAACTGGAAGACGTGCGAGACTCTGTCACCACATGCTCTTGAAGTGCTAAAGTATGAGCTAGAGTCAAGCCAGTCTATGCTTAACCGTGCCTCCCTCTTGCATAATATGGCTTGGTACAGCTTGGCACAGGGTCGTTATGAAACAGCCAAGGCAGAAAGTCAAGAATATCTTACTACTCGTGAACACATTCTCCGGGATGATGACATCAGGATTTATCAAAGCGTCGGGATACTTGCCAATGTGCTTAGTTGCCAGGGTAAATACTCTGAAGCGGAGACTATATACCGCCAAACGCTTGAGATCATAGAACAGGTGCTCGGTAAAACACACCTAGAGACGCTCGCAACTATGAGTAACCTCGCCCTTGTACTCGATAACCAGGGCAAGTACACTGAAGCGGAGACTATAAACCGCCAAACGCTTAAGATTCTAAAAGAGGTACTCGGCAAGACACACCTATGGACGCTTACAACTATAAGTAACCTCGCCCTTGTACTCCATAACCAGGGTAAATACGCTGAAGCGGAG